>JAXQQM020079059.1:0-15174 GCA_034641835.2 Pinus albicaulis
GTTCAACTAAAACAAACAGAACACAACTCCACTATTTGTCCCGTTAACTCCTCCAAAACTTCTGCCACTGAAGTCTAACTGAAGCCAACTATGCAAGATGCCATCAAACCCTAGGAACCACGTGATTCCTTGTGTCAGTTGCATGAGCCACCTCCATGACTCAAACTGAAGTGCGCCAAGAGAGTAAACTGTCGTTTATAGTCAAAATATTATTAAGGGTAAATAATATTTGACTTCCATATTTTTAGGAGATCAGTCTAAAAATAGTCTGGGTCCTAAAAATTAGGGTCTCATCTATTTTTACCGACATGTCGCATCCATCAAGAATCTCCAAGTAGAATTCCCAAATTATGCTCCGTATGTCTAAAAATAGACATAGTCTAAAAATAGACTTTGCGCCAGAATTTGCCTGCGGGCCCACTTAGTGAAGGCGACTTCATTTCACTAAGCTCCATCATCTTGTCGTACTCGCCGACATTCATAACTCCAGGCAAAAACATCCTGGAATTCTTTTAATAGTTCAACATATTTAACCTTCTGATATTTTGGAAGAGACTTGGACAACTTGACCATTTTGGGATTTTCTGGGGTTCCTAAGTTGCATTCTTCCATATCAGCCTTTACAGGTTCCATTTTAGGTCTAAATGGAATATCATTTGAGTCAAACAGATCTTCCAAAGGAGTTAATCCTTTGGGCAAATGATTATCTTTTAAGTTGATGATTTCTGTCTCATCTTCTATGATTTCATCAGATTCCATTTGTTTCAAATTTTGTATGTCCTTTTTAGTGAATGTGGTCGGATGTAGCATATGAATTGCATTTTCTCTTGAAATTTCTATTTTTTGTTCTTTTCCTTGATCAGATTCATCAATAGTTATATCCTCATCTATATTACAGTTAGAAAACTCATTTTGAAGTGTCAAAAAATTATTGATTTGATTGTTATTCACAAATACTTGCCAATTCAAAATATTATCTGGTATAGCAGGCCTATGCCTAATTTCAGCTGAAAACTGATGATTAGGGTCGAAAGGTAACTTGCATGTACTAGCAAACATTGCTAAACTGTGAGCATGCAAATTTTGTTTCCTGGGAATCTTGGCAAGTTGGGCTTGTAAAAATGTGTTGAGAATCTCTACGACTGTTTCTCTGTATTGTTTCAGTCTCATGTCTTTTGTTGCACATTCTCCTTTAATCTGTTGGATGATTAGTTCAGAGTCTCCTACAATTGATACCCTAATACCTCCTAACTTCTTGACATGTTTAAGCCCTAATAAAAGAGCTTCATACTCTGCCATGTTGTTAGTGCATTTGAAATTCAACCTATAAGCATGACCCTCTGCATAATTGTTTTCAACATTATGTAACCAAATCCCAGCTCCTGCCCCTAGTCTGTTTACTGAGCCATCAAACTCTAAATGCCATAGAATTTCATGTTCATAATCCTCATCAATTGTTTTAAAGTGTTTCTTGACAGGAGCTAGTTGTTTAGTTTCTTCAGGTATTTCTTGATCATCTGGTGTTTCTTTGTTTTCAGAGATTTCTTCAATTTTAACAGTGGTTTTGTTTATGATTTCCAATTCTGGAGCTTCTATTTCAGTAGGGAGATCTAACTCATCATTGTATAAAATAAAAGAATCCATATCAGAATGTACAGAGTAAACAGGGAAGTTTTCAGGCTTCTCATGGCTACTCACTAAGTACTTCATCAAGGTTTCTCTATATAATCTTTTAGGCTGACCAAATACTGAAATAGTTGCATATGACATGTCTAGTTGAATAGATCCTCCAAGTTTAGCACCCCAAGATCTAGACAATAACATACCATATTTAGGTGGAATATCAACAACTACTATGTCCATTAAAACAGACTTAGCAGGGTATTGTACCAAAGTGACACACAGATCTTTAATCAAACCTAAACATTTTACCTGACTGGAATCAAATGAAAACAAATCTTTGTACGGTCTGGTAATATCTAGATTCAATCTTTCCATTACTGCTTTTGGCATCAAATTGTGAGACGCTCCAGAATCTAGCATTGCATTATGGAGTATCTTGTCATGAACATTCAGGCTTACATAAAATGGAGGAGTTCTTCCACTTTCTGGTTTGCCATTAACCTCGGGGCCAAAAAGAAGTTTGGGTTGATCATCAAGAATGTTTACTGAATCATCCAATCCAGTAATGTTAATGTTTAAATACTTGGAAATCTGACTCCTATAGACATCATGTTTAGCCAATTCTGATAAAGGAACAGCTATCTTGAGTTTTCCTATTTCAGCCTCTAGATTAAAAGGTTTTTCCGTTTGAGTTTTAGTGTTTTGCACAGTTGGGTTTTCTCTGTTTATTGGGTCTTCAATGTTTTTCTCTTTTTCATGAATGAAGTTTTGTTTTGAAGATGTTTCAGGACTAACTTCTACTGTTTCTTCTACATTTCCTACAAGAGGAGATGTATTAGACTGTTGTTTGTTGTTTGGTTGGTTGTCAGAGACATCTTCAATTATTGGATTTGAAGAATTGGGGGTTATCCTAGACAAAATTTGTACTTGGGGAATGTTTTGTACAGGGGGAATGTTTTGTTTACCTTTGACATTTTGTTTTACTGTTTTCTGTTTGGTATTCTCTGGCACCTCAATCCGCCTACTTCTCAAGTTATACTGTTTATGAACCTCATAGATTGTTGTGTCATAGCCTTCCTTGAAATCAAAAGTCTCACCTGAATGAGTTTGGAATGTTTCAAGGATGTGATTTTCTTGATCATCCCAGGATAGGAAAACCTCTGGTTCATCTTTGTCATCTGTTACATTGTTTATTTCTACATCTTCTGTAGGTTCTTCAGAAGTGGAGCCTTCAACAAAGTTTTCTTGGAAGGGTGGCCTAATGTTCTGATCAGGAACATTCTTTCCACTATTTTGATTCAAATTCCTCCTAAAGTTCGGGTTTCTTGCAACATTCTGATTGTCAGTAGAAGACTTTCTTTCAATGGTTTCCACTCTGTCTCCTAATCTTTCCATACCTTTAATGATTACATCCAGCTTCTTTTCAAAAGCCGAAGGTTCTTCATTCATAGGCATTCTTCTCTCTGCCCTAGCTCTGGCTCGTTTTTCTATCAGATTTGCTTCTACACTCACCACTATGCTTTGCATTTCCTCTAGTGTTTGAGGAGCTCTTTCCCTAAGGGAATAAGCTATATCGGAGTCAAAACCATCTGGAAATTTAACCAACACGTTGTTAGGTGGGGGTCTTAGGTTTTGAGGAACCGCATTATATGATTCATTGAATCTTATGATGTAATCTTGTACGGTTTCGTTTGGTCTTCTTCTTAATTTTTCAAATTCTGAAAGGATCTGAAGAGGATCCTTTTCTCCTATCCGTTCCCCCCCCCCCCCCCCCCCCCCCCCCCAACTTCTCCAGTAAGGCTCTGAAGGAAAATTCTCATTCGGATATTATCAGTATCAATCTCATAAAACTCAAAGTAATCAGTCATTCTTTTGGTGTGTTGTTGAGCTGTGTAAGTCCCTGATCCATCAAAAGGTGTGATCTTACTCTGGTAGTCCTGAGGTAAAGCTGGAGGGTTGGCTGGTAACTGTAGAGGGGCGTATCGATTAGCCATTGGAAGATAAAGTGAGATAATAGGATTTGATGATCTGGCAGGAGGAGATGGAGGAGTAGAAGGGATAACAGGCATTTGAAAAGTTTGAGAAAAAGTGACTGGACTTAAGGATGCTTCAGTAATCACAGAAATGTTTGAACTTTCTTCAAAGGTTTGTTCAGACTGAATAGAGTTATACAATTCTCTGTCAAGATGATGTGAAACAAATCGGTATTGCAAATCTTCAAAGAACAATGGATCTGGAACTAATCTAGATAATTCAGTTTCAGAAAAATTCACAAACAAAGATGTTTCAAATCGTGCATCGAAAGGAATGTCATCAATATATATAATTTTCATAGGACAAGATGCAGATCTAGAAAGTGGTCTAGAACTTCCTGTACTCTCCTGACTTCCTCTTTCAGAACTTTCTTGACTTCCTTGTCTTCTAAGAATCCTGGGAATCAGATTTGGATTTTCAAATATTGGTGGTGGATTGGGGTCGGGGTTTGACCTAGTATGTCGAATCCTTTCTGAAGCCAGCTTTCCTAGACTATGTGTTTTTGGATTTTGGATTTTAATTGAAAAATAAATACAAATTCTACAAATTCTTCAAGAAATAATGATATGTGATTAAGATTTCCTTAAAGATCTGTTTAAACTAGAGAGTCTGATTGAAAAATTTGAAACTAAGATTCAATATATAAGCTAAATCAGAGATAGACTGAAGCAGCATTTATTTATTTTTGCAATTGCAGAGCAAAAGCAATTTCAAAGGCTACCTGGCTGATCTTCAGACTCTGTCCATAGCTTATAAATCAAACAATAGTATCAATAAAATGATTCAGATCCCCAGTATGGTCGCCACTATGTTATCACTCAGGTTTTCCTAGAAGTTGTGTAAGAGGAAATTATACCCGAGGTAACCACAAACCAATCTTTTAGATGCAGAATCTAGCCAATCTGCATCCAGAGAGGGCTCTCTCTTTATGATTTATCTTTGTTCTTGGAAGTTTTTAGGCTAGTTATAGATTCAAGAGTTTGTTTTGGGAAAATGGTGGAATCCACAAACTAAGGGCAAGGTTGAGAGCTTTCAGTCCATTGGGCTATGGAGTCAAAGGATGGCTTTACTGGATTTCTATTCTACGCACAAGATGGCTTTACAGGGCAAGATAGCTAGACAGAGAACAATCCTTAGAATTTAAAGTGGATGGGATGATTTTGAAGGGATGAAAGGCAGCTAAGAATCTTTCACCATGTTCAAAAGAAAGAAATGAGATGACTACAAACAAAGAGCAATGAAGAATTCTTTATCATAGTAATCAACAATGTTTAAATTAGCAAAGCAGGAGCATTTAAGAATTCATGCTTATAACTAATTTAGAAGAAAACATTAAGAATAACCACATTTGAAAACAGAGTACAATTAAGAAAATTCTGTTTCAATCCTTTATGTAAATTATTCAGAAATGGATAAGATGGTATTATAAACTAATATAAAATTTCAGACAAAGGGTCGAAACACTTATTGAACTGTAGTCCAACACATGAATCCCGCAACAAGTCCAGTGCTTTAAATCGTCATCCAGTAAGCCACAAGTAAATTTCTCCAAAAGCTTTTATTCCGAAAATCTCAATGTTACAGCAGAGTAATAGAATCCACCCTCAACACTCTCTTTGAGGGTTTATTTATACAAAAAATAATCTTAAACAATCTTACACTATCTTAGCCAATAATCTAGGCTGACTTAAAGCATAATTTACAAACAAACAAGAGACAAATGGTCTCGTGGATAGAATAATGGGCAACTGTCGATGTGCTGTTCCTTTCTTCGTGGATGTGCTGGAGGTAAGTGCTGAAATAGGGCTCTGTGTTGTCCCTTGCAGTATTTCTTTGGCTTGTTGGACACTCTTTATTCCCACGGATACTCTTTAACCTTTCCACCTGATACTCTTTCATCTGTTTTCCCATTTTTACCATTTACTTGATAGTAAAAATAAATTCTCATCCTGAAAACAACTTTTATAGAATTTCCAACATTTCCCTCCACCATTGATCATCTGGTATCATAGTTCTTCTGAGCTTTCTTAAAGTTTCATCTGCTTCAGTAAGTTTATAAAAGGTAGGCTCATTCGGAAATAGATACTTTATTTCATGTTCCAGATGAAATAAATTCCTCACTTTATCATAGATACTTTTCCCGGTTGGTAATGTCGATTCTGACGAGCTAGTAGAACAAGCAACTGTATTTTTAGCATGAGCCTTTATTCTCTTCTCATAGGTTTCCAAGTCTATTATTTGATCTTCTGTGAGCATGGGACTTGGTAACCCACTATCCAACAAAGCTTGAAATTTCTCTCTGAAAATGTTGATGTCAACCAAAATGTCTGTGCACTTCCTTTCTAAATTTTGCATGAAAGTCCTCTTGGTGAAAACTCTCTTTACTTCCAAAACTGTGCCTGTCCTATCATCAATTCCTAACAATGCAAGCTGTTGTTTTGTTCTGGAATTCAAAAATTGAATGAGCTGATTGGCCTACTCAGGCCTGCCTCTCAATTCATTTCTGGTTCTGTTTATTTCTTCTTGGGCTATTTTAACCAACTCATTTTGCTCAAAAATAGCTTGAATAGAGGGCCAAATACCCTTTATTAACTCAATGATGTTACCCCAAAGAATGTCATTTATTTCATTTAAAGGCTTCTCCAATGAAAGATCTTTTTCCAAAGCCTGAACCAATTTTTCCAACCTTTTTATCTCCCTGCTGTTATCAGCAGCTGTCTTTTTAGCTGTGTCATATTTTTCCTCCAATTTTACTAATTGCAATTTTGTTTCTTGGAGTTCTGTGACCCTCAGTTGCAAACTCTCCATTTGTTTTATTAAGTCCTCAGAACTCAAGCCAGAAGTATTCACTTGAGATGGCTGTATCTGCTGCCCTATTGTTGTAGTACCTGTTGTTGAAGTCTGCTTGATAGTTTCTTGTTCCTGCAATGCTTTTTCTAGGATCAGTGTTTGTCAAGTAACAATGGATGATTTCTGGGAATGGAACAACTGAAGGGATGAGATACCTTGGGAGATTGGATTCCCATAACCCTATAAGATCTTGCCCCTTTGAGTATTCGTCTCTGCAGCGACAATAACTCAATAGGGGACTTTCATCAAAAACCAAGTCTTTAATTTGGAAATCTTCATCTATCAAAGGTAAATAGTCTAATTCCTGGTGAGGAGCATTCAATGGAGTGATATTCAGAGCTGTCGGGGCCTCCATTTTGGTTCTTGTGGATTCAAAATGGAGGTTTTGGTTTTCCTTACAGGCCGGGCGGAATTTCTAAAAATGAAGGAAATTGGCACAACTTGTTGGCTCAGGGAGCAATTGCACAGTTTTAAAACCTCTGGGGAAGGGCTCAGTGACGATTTTTAATCACTATTTCAGCGAAAAACAAAGAACACTGAGCTTTATTTGCAGTCGGGGCGGAAAAGGATAAATACCTGCTTTTAGACGGAAGCTGGTTCTTTAATAGGTAACAGGTAATGGCGGGACTGTTCTTCAACACGGGCGTAGCAGAATCTTGGAGTGAATTGGTCAATTGCAGTGGAAATTTGAAAATCGCAGCGGGAGCTCTGTCGTTTTCAGAATAACGAAAATAACAGGAAAATACGAAAAAATGGCTTTTTTTACAAGTTAAAAGGGTTTTTATCTTTTTGAGGTGTGACGTCATCAACGTACGGAATGACGTATGCAAGGTTGGGCGGTAAGCGGTAAGCGGTAAGCGCCCGCACCGCTTTTGGTCAAGGGTGGTATTGATTGCGGGGGGAGCGATTCCACAGAACGTTTGCCACGTGGATGTCGGACTTTTCAAATACCGCTCGTTCCCCGCTGGTTAACGTTCTCACAAAGGATGGGTAGCGGGGTTCACGTGGACCATTGATCTGCGGAGGGTTGATCCGACGGCTGAAGCGATGGGGGAATAGGCGGAGGTTTCAGATGTGGGCCCGTCAGGCTTTAAACACTTTTTAACGTTGTTTAATCACTCCGGGGAATATTTAATAAGCGGATAAAAGGTTATTAATTAGTCCTGATGACTAATTAATCCCGAATGTGTAAGAAATGGGTTGCGGCGGGGTTTGGTTAGGTGGAATGCCAGGTGGACAATCCACGGTGGCGCAAGACTTCTCCGAAGTTTTATTCATATTTTTGCGTTTTAAACATACATATCGCATATTTAAAGTTTTTTGTATATATATTTTATTATATGGTAACCAATAACATTATTTAATTACCATAAGGGCGGGATTATAATATATTGATAATTTTAACCAAAGGGCATATAATGGGTTTTTATTTTAAATGCGCGGGGATATAAAATACTTTGGTTAAACTTTATAATAGGGGGTTTTTTGGGTTATTTATAAAAAGGGATTTATATACTTAGGATAGGGTATTTGACTAGGGATTTAGTAAATAAAGTTAAACATTAATATGATAAAGGACAAGGAAACTCAAAATATTTTTGCACATCTAAGAAAGTGAAAACTTTTGAAGTAAATTGCAATATCTTATCTTCAACACTTAAACTTAGAATAGCAAGTTATGATGAGGGATTTTTATGGAATTTTGCATGATTTTCCTAAGTAAAATGGGATTTTACTTAGGACAAGGTTAAAGATGGATGATTATAATGATGAATTATCTCAAATACTTAGGTCTTTTTGATCATTAGGCCGAGGGTCCGGTCCCTCCAGAAGTCAAGGAAATGCCTTGATCCCCTTTGATCTCCAAATACCTTAGTACTTTGGGGGAAATTAGTGAAACTTTTGAGGGAAAGTGATGAGGGAAGTTAATGAGTTTGACATTGCTTGCTGTGATTTTCCAGTATATTTCCTGCTTTAGTACTTGTGATGAAAGTAATGGATCAAAAACATGTAGCAGCATCATTCATCAGATAACACTTTGCAGCACCATCTACCTACCCTATCTACTTGACACTACCATTTTCTCTTCTTTATTAGGGTGCATTTAGACTTGCAAACCCTTTTCAACCTTTTCTTTTTACATGATAAATCTATCTATTTCTACCCTTATTACATCCAAGGGCTCAGATTAAACTGTTTAGCACCTTTTAATAACTCTATCTATCTACTTATCTGCCAAGATTAAACTGTTTGGTCAGATATTTATTCTCTATTCTATAACATGAAATTGAAATATGAATAAGTCAAGTTTAAACAGTTTGACCCTTCATAAATTGTGGCAAAAGTTTGACAAGCTGCACACAATTGCTTATTTACACAAATGAAATAGTAGTGGCATTTGGATTTGCACACTTTCCTTGGTCTATTTTTTGGTGGCATTTGGATTTGCACACTTTCCTTGGTCTATTTTTTGCTTGGGGTTCATTTTTTCTCTTTTTTGACCATTTTATTCTTTTTACCCTTTGATCTTTCTTTTAGGGTATACCCTCTTTACATTTTTTAAAATTTTTGAATTTTTTGGTTTTTAAGAATATGGAACACCTTTGCTCAAGAAAGAAGGTTTGAACATATTCCATATTTCGATCAAGACAATCATGAAAGATGAAACCTATTGATATAGGAGGCTAACACTAATGACAACTATCCAATTTGTAATTCCTTGCCTTAGAGGGTTAAATGATATTTGGCCATGAAGATTAGGGTTTTTAGCCAACTTAGGTTAGCGTTACTCTATTTGATTATGAATGAAAAATATTACTTGGAGGGTTAAGAAAGTGACCACCAACCTTGCTTAACTCATGCAGGAGCTTGGGGCCAGCCTTGAGGAGCAAAAAAAACTGATTTTGGCAATTTTTTGGGCAAATTAAGCCAAATCCCTTCTGTGCATAGCGCCACCCGACATGCCGTTCCTGTCGGGCCTTCCCTGTGTGTAGCGCCGGGTCGGGTCGGGCATTTGGTCGGTCTGTGCCCAGTGCCGGAGGGTTTGCAGGCATGTCGATTGGGTTAACGGGCCTTTCGAGCCTTCCGATGCGTAGCGCCATTGAAATGGCGGGCAAGTTGGGTCGAACCTGGGCTTGTGCGCAATGCCTCTGCCGGTGCGTAAAGTTGCCTCTCTGGTGCACAACGTAGTGTGTTTTAACACTATCTCTACCTCCCCTATGCGTAGAGCCTCCGTCGATGCGTAGCACCTGAAAAATTCCACAATTTTCCCAGAAAACCCTAAAAATTGCTTCAACGGCTCCCTTCCTCTTCTGCAAAGTCACAAATGAGTTGGGGGCGAAGTAAAGAAGGCCTTTATTCTCCCTTTTTGAAAAATATTTCATGATCAAACCCACTTTCTAAATTGTGATTTCCTTCTCACTTTTTCACTGTCTTTTTGGTCCGTTTGTCCTGTAGGTGGCAGAGTTCTAAAAATATGGCCTTTTGCCTTGCTGGAGCATTTTGATGTCTCCCCTCAGACTGACAACCTCCTTAACATGCTCAAACATGTGCCCCTTACCCATACTTGAAAACATGAGTCTTTTCTTGAAAGGCAAAGGTCATTTTGACAAAGTTTTGATGAAAATAGGCAGACAGTGACATTAGTGCCCCTTTTTGAAGGTTTTCTTCACTAAATCCCTTTCATGAATTTCAACACTTGTAAACAGCAAAATTGTGATCATTTTGATACTTTCACCGTGGAGTCTTCAGCCTTGTATCTTGTATGCCTTTGATTGCTTGGTGGATAGATTGAAAAGAATAATTTTGACCTTCTTTCAATTGGTATTCTGTCATGTTTTCTCTTTGAAACAGTGAAAAACCTTTTGGTGTTAAAACCTAGCAGCAAGCATGAACAACTCTTTTAGTTTTCATATGTGCCATCATTGTGAGAAACATATTAGGTTTGTTTGACCTTATCAATTTTCCTGTAGGTAACCATATTGACAATCCTGCAGAAGTGGCATTCATGGGTAGCTATCTTTTGCAGAATATACTTTGATAAGGAAACCATTGTTGGAGGCTATATTGCTTTGCTTTAGACCGGTGATATATTTGTTCCTCTGATCATGTTGACAGTGGTATATCTCTGGTTGGAAAAGTTAGCAGTTTTTAAACCATTTTGTGTCTCCCCTAGCCACTTCTATTTTTGCAGGTGCCTACAAATTTTTTTGCCTTTGATCAATGTCCTTTTTGGAGTTTGACACCTCTTTTCTTCAACCGTGAACCTATGCTTATCATAATTACCTCCTATGGAAATTTTACCTCATGCTTGCTTTCATTTTGATCCTTTTTTGAGAGGCCTTTGTACTAATACCCTTTGAATGCCATTTGTTGTTATGAAGGAGGCTTTATCATCATTATTTGACCTGTTTAGCATTCTTCCCAAACTCCTAGGTTTTAGGGATGTTAGAAAAAAGTAAATAGTGTTGTCTTCTAAGTTCTCTAAAACCCTTCAAAACTCATTTATTATTTCTAAAGAATCTTCAATGTGCACTTGATGGTGTGGAGGTGATCTTCTGTCTTTGTAGCCCTAGTACTGATTTACTTGTTTGGCCAAATAAGTCACAAACCCTGATTCTCTTCAAACATAGGTCTTGCTGCCTTCTTTTGTTGTGGATGGTCTTCTTGTGATGATTTCACCCTATTACCTTACCTCTTGCTAGGCTGATGGCCATCTTAACCTTTTTGCAGTAATGTGAGCAAGGGCAGCTGTCCCTTGCAGAATTTGTGCACTAGGCCAAGGAGGCTTTTCTTGAATAACCTTTTGATCAGTTTTGGACAAAGTCACTTGTCCCTTTTCTTCTTTGAAAACAATATCTTTATATAGGAAAAACAAAGTTTTTAAGGATACCAAATCCACCCTATGACTTGTGAAACCCTAGGTGACCCAGTTGAAGGTTCCTTGGACTTGGATTTGGACTAAAAAACTTAGATTTTGGGGACATCAAGTGTAACAGAGTTTCATGATAAACTAATGTATTGAAGATCCAAAATCCAATGTACTTGATTTATCTAAAGAGGCTACAGAGACAGTTTTGAGACCATCAATGCTTGGGGTATTTTTGGAAGACATAACAAGGTTGCTTGATAGGTGGCCTTAGGTAGCTGTGGGGGGTTTTAGGAAAAAAAAAATAGAGGATTTGGGCCAAAGGTGACCAAAAAAAAAATAGACAAAAGAAGTCACATGAGCCCCCTAATGGGATTTCCGAGACTGGTAAGCAGAGCTTGACATGATGAAATGATAAAATAGTGAAAAATTATCTTTAAGGATGATGAAGGCAGTGAGATTTCTAGAACTCACAATGTTCATGAACTTTGTTTCTAGAAATCTAGGGAAATCATTTAGTCATCTATGAAGGCAAAAATTACTGATGACTAACGTTTCCAAGGGGCCAATTTCGGAAGTTGAGATCAGCTATGGGGTGAGGAAAATTCCTCAAAAGAATTTTTCTTGTGATTCTCTCAGATTGGATTTTAATTTTGGCATCCACATTTTTGTACTCATATTTACTATTGCATTATAATAATAAAACCCTCATCTACTACACCAATCTTCCCGCATTGGGTTTTTCCAGAGACATTTGTCCAAAACTATCTGTGTCAAATTTTTTATTGTGTGTGCTATATATTTCTCAGTTTCCAGTTTATTTTCCACAACATTTTATTGGTGAATAAATTACATTGTGATTTATTGTTGTTTTTCGTATTAAATAAACTGCATAATAATTAATTAGTTAGAAGAATAATTTCTATTTGTTTCTTTTCAAGTGATTTTTTCACATGGTATCAGAGCGTGTTTGAAGTATCGAAGTCTTAGAGATGAAGAGGGAGAAATTCATTGCTCAGAGGGCACAGTAACACAATGATATATTGTGACAACAAGAGTGGGATTTGTCTAATAGAGAATCATGTATTTCATGACAATTCTAATCACATAGAGATACAATATCACTTCATTCGTGATATGGTACAGAGAGGAGTTGTTCGTCTCCATCACATATCGACGGATCAATAGATTGCATACATTCTCACCAAGGCTTTGCTGAAAGGAAATTTCTTGGTCTTCAGAGAGAATCTTGGACTGATGGATGTGACCCCTCCTGATAAGGGGCGCCACTTATTCAGGACATTGAGCCATACTCTTCCACCCTATTTGAGCTCCCACGGTGAGGAATTGAGATAGAAGGCTCCCGGGGTTGAGGGAACTTTGGAAAATAAGGGAATTTCCCCTATCTGTTACCTAAAGGGTTGGAGTAGTAGCTCACCCTATCATGGTATTTTTAGAGTATACCCCAGCTGGCATCATACCCACAATATTGGGCTTGTTGGGATTATCCCTCTCCATTTGGCCAACGGTTGAGGAGGCTTGGAGGCATGTGATCCTTACCTCTTGGTAAGTCGGGTATCTTGTCCAAGCTAGATTATGATGTAGGTATTTTATCACATGAATCTTATGGCTCATTTTTGGGAAGATCAACAGACGATAGGATGGATTTAGTAGCAGTTCCTCTTCATCACCTATTTCCCGATATGGATTGATTTATAGCTCCCCCATGTGACATTTCTGGGTAGTAGCCCGATGACATTTCCCGGCAGTAACCTGATGATATTTTCGGGTAGTAGCCTGGTGACATTTCCAAGTAGTAGCCTGGTGATATTTCTGGGTAGGAGCCCGCTGACAGATGTTTCGGGTTTTAGCCCATTGGTTGGAGGGTGGTAGTTTTTTCTCCCCATGATTCTTTGTCTTCATATTTGATAATGTTTCAGGAGATATATTTAAGCATATTGGTTCACATGACAACATGATATACATGACATGATGTTTGATGATCAGATATTGACAGATGGAATACTCCCTAGTTGGGAGGGAGTGTTAAATTATGAAACTATGGTCAAATTAAACTTTGGAAAAATCATTTTATGGAGATGATGTTAGCATTGAATTCCTTTTTTCGAGAGGACCTAAATCAACCTAAATATCACTCAAATCGGATAAGGGAAAATGTACTTATGAAGGAAAGCCCACATATGCACATTTGGACAAGGTCGACCCTAAAGAAAATTGGACACCCAAGGAAGCCTATAAATACAAGTGACCTCAAGCTCATTTGGAAATCATAATCACATATCATTTCTTCTTCTATTGGAGTTTCGTTCTATCTAGAATTGAAGGTTGAACAGGAACTATAAAGGGTGAACAGGAACTGCGAAAGGTGAATAGGAACTATGAAGGGTGAACATGAACTGTGAAAGGTAAACATGAACTACGAAGGTTGAACAGGAACTGTGAAGGGTGAATAGGAAGTGCACGAGAATATTTGATTGCATTATTTTGGCTATTGGCACATATTTTGGATATTGGTTGGTAGATTTGTTGAACACATCAAAACTTCGACTTTGATTAATATTTATGGATTTGGGCTCATTGTACTCTCTACTGAAAATTTTATGACAATCTAATAGAAGAATAATTTCCAAAGGTTTTCCCCCTAGTGGGGTTTTTCCTTGGCCTTTGACTAATCCTAGTGTCCCTTGTTGATTTGTTGATTGCCTCCTTTGTCATTGCATTTATTTTTCTACATTAAATTACTATTGATGAACGGAAATACTAATTGTAATTGGAAATATTTCTAAGTGAAGTTTGGAATTGGGCTAAAGTAATTGATGCAACATAGAATAATCTAAAAAATTAACATGTGATAACATGAGAATTGCACTGCTTTTCTAGGATCTCATTAAGCACTTTGGTCACCTCCTATCATTTTCCTTCACATAAACCATCAATAAAAAAAATATATGTGACAACATTAGTGGATATATTGTTGGAAGAGTTTCATAGTCACCTCCAACTCGCCTTCCTTACAAAACCTATTAATAAGAGCATTGAATGTAATTGCAATAGGGTGTTTGTTTTTTTCATGAATTTCATAGAAGAGCTTTCAAATCTTATCCAACTTGCCTTCCTTACATAAACAACCAATAATAACATTGTATGTGACAACATCAGGGCATATGTTTTTGTTCAACATTTCATAGAAGAGTTTCCTAGCCTCATCAAAACTTTCTTCTGTACAAAAACCATCAATAAGAACATTGTATGTGAAAACATCAAGGCATATATCTTTTTTGGGTATTTCATTGAAGAGCTTCCTAGACTTGTCCAACTTTCCTTCCTTCAAGTAAACCATCAATAAGCACACTGAATGTAACAACATTACGATATATATTTTTGTTTTTCATTTCATAGAAGAGCTCCATGACTTCGTCCAATTTGTTATCTTTACAAAGCCATGAATTAAAGTAATAGATATAATATAATTAGGGCAATGCCCTTATTTTAACATCAAATATTGTAGTTTGTTGACCTCTTGGAGCTTACCTTCTATTCAATTCAACCCATAAAGGTGTTAAAGATAATAATGTTAAGCTTGTGGCCCATTTGCACCATAACAAAAATCAACCAAGAACACCCATGTCCTGCTAGGGTGGATTTTTTGTCAAGATATTAGGTAAAGTCCTAGTGTTTCTTTTTTTTCTTTTTTTTTTCTTCTTCCTTTTTTTTTCTTTTTTTTTTAATCGATTCTTTGCAAAATTAATTTGAGAATAATCCTAGAAAATTAACTAGAT
>JAXQQM020079016.1:0-158899 GCA_034641835.2 Pinus albicaulis
TTCTAGGGGAACGAGTTATTGCTACTGCATCCCTGATCGATGCTTAGCAAGATTGCTGTAGTTTAGCTTTTTACATTCCTGTCATTGTAATTAGGTTTCCTTTCCAAGCATTTATTACTTTTTTCTGTGCTACATCCTCACAAGCATTGCTCTTAGATAAGCGCAGCCTCAGACAAAGTACACTCTTGAGATAAAAGGATGCTCCCGAATTGATGATTAATGTAGGCTAATTAGGTGTTTAAAAGATACCTTTTTATGGTCCAACAAAGGGTTAAGAGGTTAGAGGTGTAGGTGTTTAAGGGGTTGAATGGGTTATGGGTTGGGAATTAGGGTTTAAGGGGTTATAGGTTTAGGGGGTTAGGGGATTTAGCAGTTAAGGATTTTAGAGGTTAGAAGTTAGGGGTTAATGGAGTTAAATGGGTTAGGATTTTAGGGGTTTAGGGTGTTGAATTGGTTAGGGGTTCAGAATTAGGGTTTTAGGGGATAGGGGTTAAGAGTTTAGAGGTTTAGGGTTTAGGGGGTTAAATGGGTTACAGATTTAGAGGTTTACGGGTTTAGGGGATTTAGTAGTGAAGGATTTTAGGGGTTAGGGGTTAGGGTTTTGGGGGTTAATTTGAATCCACACTTAAATGGGTTAGGTTTTTAGGGGTTTAGGGTGTTGAATTGGTTAGGGGTTGGGAATTAGGGTTTACGGGATTAGGGGTTAAGGGTTGAGGGGTTAGGAATTAGGGTTTAAGGGGTCAAGGGTTATGGGTTGGGAATTAGAGTTTAAGGGGTTAGGGGTTTTGGGGTTTAGGGGCTTAAATGGGTTAAGGGTTAATAGGTTAGGGGTAGGGGTTAAGGGTTTAGAGGTTTAGGGTTTAGGGGTTAAATGGGTTAGGGATTTAGAGGTTTAGTAGGGGTAAATGGTTTGGGGGTTAAGGGTTTAGAGGTTTAGGGTTTAGGGGGTTAAGGGTTTAGGGGTTAGGAATTAGGGTTTAAGGGGTCAAGGGTTATGGGTTGGGAATTATGGTTTAAGGGGTTAGGGGTTAAGGGTTTAGAAGTTTAGGGTTTAGGGGGTTGAATGGGGTATAGGTTTAGAGGTTTAAGGGGTTACAAGATTTAGCAGCGAAGGATTTTAGGGGTTAGGGGTTAGGGTTTTGGGGTTAAATGGAATCCACACTTAAATGGGTTCTGTTTAGGGGGTTAAATGGGTTAGCCCGGTTAGGAATTAGGGTTTAAGGGGTCAAGGGTTAAGGGGTTAGAGGTTTAGGTGTTTAAGGGGTTGAATGGATTATGGGTTTGGAATTAGGGTTTAAGGGGTTATAGGTTTTGGGTTTAGGGGTTTAAATGGGTTAGGGTTGGTTTAGAGGTTTAGGGGGTTAGGGGATTTAGCAGTTAAGGATTTTAGGGGTTAGAAGTTAGTGGTTAATGGGGTTAAATGGGTTAGGTTTTTAGGGGTTTAGGGTGTCTAATTGGTTAGGGGTTGGGAATTAGGGTTTTGGGGTTAGGGGTTAGGGTTTTGGGGGTTAAATGGAATCCACACTTAAATGGGTTAGGTTTTTAGGGGTTTACGGTGTTGAATTGGTTAGGGGTTGGGAATTAGGGCTTAAGGGTTTAGGGGTTAGGATTAGGGTTTAAGGGGTCAAGGGTTATGGGTTGGGAATTAGGGTTTAAGGAGTTAGGGGTTTTGGGGTTTAAGGGCTTAAATGGGTTAGGGGTTAACGAGTTAGGGGTAGGGGTTAAGGGTTTAGAGTTTTAGCGTTTAGGGGTTAAATGGGTTAGGGGTTTATAGGTTTAGTGGGGGTAAATGGGTTAGGGTTTAAGGGTTTAGAGGTTTAGGGTTTAGGGGGTTAAATGGGTTAAGGGTTAGGAATTAGTGTTTAAGGGGTCAAGGGTTAATGGGTTAGAGGTTTAGGTGTTTAAGGGGTTGAATGGGTTATGGGTTGGGAATTAGGGTTTAAGGGGTTATAGTTTTAGGGTTTAGGGGGTTAAATGGGTTAGGGTTGGTTTATAGGTTTAGGGGGTTAGGGGATTTAGTAATTAAGGATTTTAGGGGTTAGAATTTAGGGGTTAATGGGGTTAAATGGGTTATGTTTTTAGGGGTTTAGGGTGTTGAATTGGTTAGGGGTTGGGAATTAGGGTTTAAGGGGTTAGGGGTTAAGGGTTTAGAGGTTTAGGGTTTAGGGGGTTAAATGGGTTATAGGTTTAGAGGTTTAGGGGATTTAGCAGTGAAGGATTTTAGGGGTTATGGGTTAGGGTTTTGGGGGTTAAATGGAATAAACACTTAAATGGGTTAGGTTTTTAGGGGTTTAGGGTGTTGAATTGGTTAGGGGTTGGGAATTAGGGTTTAAGGGGTTAGGGGTTAAGAGTTTATGGGTTAGGAAATAGGGTTTAAGGGGTCAAGGGTTATGGGCTGGGAATTAGGGTTTAAGGGGTTAGGGGTTTTGAGGTTTAGGGGGTTAAATGGGTTAGGATTGGTTTAGAGTTTTAGGGTGTTAGGGGATTTAGCAGTTAAGTATTTTAGGGGTTAGGAGTTAGGGGTTTTGGGGTTTAGGTGCTTAAATGGGTTAGGGGTTAACGTGTAGGGGTAGGGGTTAAGGGTTTAGGGGTTAAATGGGTTAGGGATTTAGAGGTTTAGTGGGTGTAAATGTGTTAGGGGTTAAGGGTTTAGAGGTTTAAGGTTTAGGGGGTGAAGGGTTTAGGGGTTAGGAATTAGGGTTTAAGGGGTCAAGGGTTAAAGGGTCAAGGGTTAGTTTTCTACAATAACATAATTCTCCAATCCCATACACTTATGCTTGGAATGTCACACATAACATTCATTTCCTTTTCGGATAATATTCTTTATCCCCTTACATCCATACCTAGGAAAATAAACTTCATTTCAATTTAATCTTGTGAAACTAAAGTGGAATATAGGAGGACCCATTCCAAGAAGGGCATCTCACTCAATGTTCAAATAATATTGTTCATTCCCTTACATCCATACCTAGGAAAATAGACTTCATTTCAAGTTAATTGTGTGAAACTAAAGTGGAAGATAAAGTGACCCATTCCAAGAAGCTCATCTCACTTCAAAAATTTCTCGAGATTTCCAAGAATTTATAACGATATTAAGGTGCTATGCATTGTCTCCTTTATCACCTCATTGCATTTAATCAATTGTTTTTTAAATTTAAATTTATTCATTAATTTCAAAAAAAATATTATATAAATTATATATAGTTGTTTTTATTTTGATTTATGTTTTAGAATTTAATTTTATTTATATTAATATATCAATTAGTTTTATATAAAAATATTTTTAGTTTTTTATATAACATTGATATTACAAAATATTGTAACAAATTTTATTTAATTAAATCTTCATGTATTTTTTATCATTAATAATAATAAAATAATTTAAAATAAAATTACAATTTTATTATTTTTTATCATTTTTTAATTTTAATAGAGTACTATTTAAATTATATAACGGACCAATTCTAAAAACTTAATAATTTTTGTGTTTTATTATAGGAATAAAACTCTCATACGAGAGTTTTCAAAACTCTCATCCGAGAGTTTTAAAACTCTCATCCGAGAGTTTTTTTAACTCTCGTCCGAAAGTCTTCCTCCCAAATTCTAGCCGTCCGCCAAAAAGTGTTTCCCAACTTCACGATTTCACCCGGATACACTTGGTTTTTATGACCAAGTTGGGCATACTTCACCCTTCCATGAAATTATTTGCTTCTATCACATTCGCAATTTATTCTTCTTCCTGCATGAAGGATACATTTGGTTTTTATGACCAAGTTGGGCATACTTCACCCTTCCATGAAATTATTTGCTTCTATCACATTCGCAATGTTGAATTTCTCTGATACTACTCCTATAACTCTGAGTCTCCTCTACAGCTAGAATTATTTAATGGAATAAAAATTATCACTATGACATGTTGTACTTCATAAGAGACTACTAAGAAGCTTAAGTATGGAAAATCCGCCTTCACCTGTCATTTGAACATAGAGCATAGAGTTATCTTAATCGTGAATTTTATGGATAAGAGATATTGGGGCCCTTTTTAACCCTTGGGGATGATTAATTAATATCAGTTCAATAATTTATATTAATAAATTATCTACAATCATATTTCCATAATTTCTCTTTGAACTACCAATATTCCACTTCTTTGGAACTTTTCACCTCAGTCAGATTAACAAACATCATGAAGACCCAAAAGTAAGAAGAAAAAATCAGCTCATAATCAGGGAATCTAGTGACTTCTTTAAGGATCATAATTCAAGACTTTAGTGCCTTTTAAAGATCATTTATTTTCCCATCAAATAAAAAACAACAATCAAATTTTGTAGTGAAAAGAATGTGAAGAAATTTTAAATGTAATAACTCCCTTCCCTAGTGATAGTACATTTTTGTTTTAGAATGAAATTATTTTCCCGATCTTTTAAATATTAGATTCCTCCCCAAGTGACCCTTTATATATACCTTTTTTTTCAATATTTTCTAAGTCCTCCTTACAATTGGAATGTTTCTCTTCCCATAACTCTATCTCAAGTTATAATTCTAGCTTTCTCTTATTTTTGAATAAGTTGTCTCTATATCACTATGGTCTTTTTCTTTTTGAGGGCTTGCTTGAATCAGTGAGATAATGTAGCTCATCTGGATTCCAAAATCCTTGAGTAACCCATTTTCTGAAGAGTCCTCTTATGTCTTTAATTCTTCTATTTGGTCCTCCATAGCCTTGTGAACTTCGTTGCCTTCTAAAGAATCATACTTTCTTGATAAGTATCCATTGTCCTACTTTTCTTCTTCCATAGAGTTAAGATTGATTTAGGCCATATTAGTTCCCCCCTATAAAGAAACTAAATTCCACGTGAATACCATGGGTCAATACCATGGGCTGTATTTATAGTTTATCATTATTGTATTCTATTATTTTTATCTTTTATTGTATTTTGACCTAGTTAAATATTCATTACATTATGTCAATCTTTTTATTTTTTTTTCCAAAGAAAAAAATTGAACCATCTATTAATATAGAAAGTTACATAGCATATACAAAAGCATTCCACGGAGCTACGTTTCTCCATTTTTCAGGAAAAAACGAAGTTTCAGCTGTGACAAAATAAATTTTCATTTTCACCACCAGCCAGATCAAAAAATAAAGGGAGTCCTCCTCATCTTTTCCCTCCTCTTGGGCTTCCTTTAAGGAAAAACACCTGAAACAGAGGAGGGAGAAGAAACCAATCTATTGTAGCTTGAAGCTTAAAAAACAAAAACTGGGAAGTAGACACTATTCTGGTTTCCAGCAAAATACCATAGTATGAAAAGGATAATCGAAGCCTGAGCCTCCTCTGTGAGGAAAACAACTCAGAATCGAAAGAAAAGTGCACTGATTGATTAAAAAAAATTGAAAGTACTTTTTATATACATCACTTGAAACAAAAAAAACAACATAACCCAGAAAATTTTAAACAAAAACAGGGTATTCGATAGGTTGAACTAGCCCATCTTCCAATTCAACAACTATCTCGAAAGAAAAGTGCACTGATTGATAAAAAAAAATTGAAAGTACTTCTTATATACATCACTTGAAACAACAGAAACAACAGAACCCAGAAACTTTTAAACAAAAACAGGTTGTTCAATAGGTCGAACCAACCCATCTTCCAATTCAACAACTATCCAACCCCATATCTTGCTCAGCACCTTCTTTAGAAAGGTTGTCTGCATCTTGGTTACATTCCCTGTAAATATGGCAAATAGATATCTCATTAAAAAAAACATTTCAAGCGGGATATCTCATTAAGCAGAGGAAGTAAAATATAATTATTGCATCGATGAGTCCCATTGAACCACTTCACTATGTTTAAAGAGTCCCCAAAAATCTGAACCTCTCGCAGATTCATGAGAGATAACCAGCATAGGAGGTGATGAAGAGCTTTTAGTTCAGCAAAGTTGTTTGTCCCCTGGCCCAAACCAATTGAGGCTTTAAGAATTTTTGTGTTGGGAGGTGAATAACCAGCCCTACTCCGCATCTTCTGTTCGGATTTGAGGTCCCATCAAAATAATACCAAGGATGGGGAGGGATAGGGATGTGATCATATATAGATGCACCTTCAGCCTCCAACTATGTCAATCTTTTTATTTAATTTACTTTTATTTTTAATGTTGTGTAATATGACATAGTCAAAATGTTAAACATGACATTACAACATTTCTATCATATTCTGTTCGAGAGCATAGTAGCACAAAAATGTAATATTTAAATATATAAATAGTTATTTTCTTTTTTTTTATATTGTTTTTTATCCATATAATATAAATTAATTGGTTTGTGTGGAGTTTAATTTTATGATATAAATTTTATTATAAATAAAAATTGTATGCTTATGTATCTAAAAATTTTATGTTTATGTATTTTACAAAAAAAAACTATTCATTAAACTAATTTATGTTAAATCTAGTTTTATTAAGTTATTAATTTAAATTTTATTAAAAAAATTGAGATTAAAATATAATTGAGAAATTAAAAAAAATCACATATTTAGAAATATTTCATTATTAATTTAATTTTTTATATATTAAGAAATAATACTCATGAATTATAAAATAGTTGTAACAAAAATAATACAGAACAAGAAAAACTATGTATATTTGGATGTATGAAAATTAGACACATTTTATTAAGTAAATTTTTAAAAGAATAATGGTTATAAACATTTAAAAATAATTTTATTAAATAATTAGTTTAGATCCAGAGTTAAGATTGATTTAGGCCTTTTTAGTTTCCCCTATAAAGAAACTACATTCCACATGAATACCATGGGTCAATACCCATGGGTTGTATTTATAGTTTATCATTATTTTATTTTATTATTTTTATTTTCTATTGTATTTTGAACTAGTTAAAATGTTCATTACATTATGTCAATCTTTTTATTTAATTTACTTTTATTTTTAATTTTGTGTAATTTGACATAGTCAAAATTTTAAACATGACATTGCAACCTTTCTATCATCACCAAAACATAAATTCAATCTAACTTATTAAAAAGAAAAAAATAACATTATAAAAAACATATATAAAAATATTTATTTCATCCAATGGCCTAAAACATTTCAATTGTCTAACATTCAATCCAATGGCTCAAATATGGAAACAGTGGCAACTAGGGGAGTTGTTTTCAAATAAAAATGCCTTAAAGCACACACACACACACACACACACACACACACACACACACACATATAGCAATTGCACCATATGTTGCAAAGGAAACGCTATAAAGCAATAACATAGAAAAGAGTAGTTGGGCATATGTTTGTTATCAAACACTAAAGCAACTCTGTGACTTATCTCCCTATCATAGAGAACAAAGAGCTCATTTTCCAAATGCAAACCTCAGCATGTTATTGCCAGCTATTCTATATCTCCGCAAACATCTGTTTAGAAATGTGGATTGTACAACAATTAGTTTCAGAATCTCATCTGTACCTACAATATTTTGAATTACATCTAGAATTGCCTCCAAATTCATTTACCTTCATAAACACCTTCCATTGTTGTTGACTGCAGAAAGCAAACAACCATACAATCAAAGAACCAAATTGACATTAATCAGCATAATCATCCCTAAGCTATCATGCTTTTCTCTAAGCAAGTATGTGGCACATGAATAGCTTCCTCTGGAAAAATCTCATCTTGCTTTTCTCTATGATAAGAAGAGAAGTCATAGAGCTGCTTTGGTGTTTGATAGGAACACTATGCTCAAAATGGAGATCTTCAAGACCTGTTTCCTAAAAGAATGGCTTAGCATTTCCTTTGCAACATATGGTGCAATTGCTAGTTTATTTTTATTTTAAAGTACACCTTTCAACTCATTATACATCTCCTTCATATTCTGTTGTAATACTTTTAAATTTTTATTTTTACTTTTAGTTAATTTTTTTTTAAGTTGATATAAAATTATTTTATTTCACATGAACATCTAAATATTTTATTATGTATGGTTGAGAGTGAGAGTAAAATTATTTCATTAAGTCTTTTATTTGTAATGTCAACAATGGGAATGGTTGAGAGTGAGAGTGAAATATTTTTATTTTGTCTTTTTATTTCTAATGTGAACAATGCTAATTGAGCCAGAGTGAAAGTGAGATTATTGATATTTTACTAGTTTAGATCCATGTTAATTCGGGAACTACCAAATGCTAAGAAGGATCAAATCTCTTGAAGTGCAAACTTCTTTTAAAATGAAAATAAATTTGATATCATTAATAAATACATAACTAAAATGGATCTAAATTGATTTAATTTTCAAATTATAATTTTCAAATATTTTTATATATTTTTATTACATTTAATGAGGATTTGGTTGTGGGAAAAAACCCGTCTTAAGTCTAAAGGTAGGTAGTTGGAGGAGTGAGGAATTAACTTTGTGATATTCTATTTCGCGTGGGGATTTTTGGGATGGTTGAGTGGAGCATAGTTCTTGAGGATCTTGTACAAGCTCTTGCCGAATTATATTGTGTTAGTATTATTTACACAAAGTATTATCAAACTTTTACCTTGTGTTTCCATTAAAAGCTTTTTATCATTGCACGTTTCTGAAAGAGTGGTTTCGTACATGAAAATGATATTTTCAATAAAGACAAATTGTATGCTAGTTTTGGGGTTATCTATTCTTGTAATCTCTCTCCATTTCCAAAATTTATAAGGTATTATGGGATGGTAGTGATTTCAACATAAATTTGTGGTTTACAATCTGAAATAACTCTACGTATTACTCTTAACCAACTCCATATTTCAAATGGACTTGATAGTCACTGAAAACGCCCTTACAACCATCTGGAAAATTTAATTCCAACTCAAAATTTGGTTAGTAACAGATCTGGGAATTAAGTTAATAATGCACTTTAGATCTGGTACTCCTAAAGCCTGAATACATTTGTTCTGCAAAAAATCTGAAGGTGTTGGCTTTGTTTTTCTTATTCAAGATATGTTAGAACGATTGTGATCATATGATGTAGATTTTTATAAGAGTAGATAATTTCATGTATTACAAGCTAAAAATAATCCTATAAAAACCATTTATCCATCAGCTGTAATACATATTTTTCTAATAAATGAGATTCTTCATACATTGTCAAAACCTCTTCATACTGAACTCAGCCAGACCTGGAAATGTGAACTTCTATGAAAAACCTGTAGTTGATATAAAATCAATTAAACGCAAAGCCTGTGTATATTTAGTACAGCCTAGTTTCCCAAGTTGAACCTAAACCTGGAAATAACCATATTCAAATGCATAATTGTTGATCTCTAAAATTTGGAAAAGTCAAACAGTTTCATAATGTAGAAGTATTGTCCCTTACACTTTGAATTGTGAATTAAAACTGAACGTAATCGGTGATAATAGGTGATAATACACCTATATCCAACCATTTCTTTAAAGTCATAGCACAGAGTTATCTCTATGAGGATGTATTGATGTCTATTTTTCATATCCCCATTTATATAAATTTCTAGTTCATCCAAAACAACATGCTGCCCCCTTCTTGATCACTTGGAATCTATAATCATAGAAGAAGAATAACACATAGGGAATCCCCTAGCGGTGATCTGAGATCATATTAAAGTGTAGGAAGATAATTTGAGTTGACAGTGGTCGGTTTTTCAAATTCCACATAGCTGTCAGAAGACCTTATACTTGAAGTGACAAATTGTGTGTTAATTGTTACCCCTCTGGAAAAATCCCAGCTTGCTTTTCCCTTTTAGCGAGCTCGGTAAGCAGCTCTGCATCAAGAATATGCCAAAAAACATATGATTCCATATACACTTTAAAGAATCCTTCAGAGTGCAATGCAGAGCACTAATTAACTAAGTGAAATGCAAATCCGATGGTCTGATATTTGGTTAGATTTCCCACCGAATCTATGACCGACACCTTGACGTCTGGTAGAGAAATCAGGTGTTTCTCTGTCATTTCTGCAACATGTAAGTCACGCTGGCTTATGTAAGCAGGGGTTTTGAGAGGAACACACTCGTCCTTCTATGCCCATTGTAAGTAATCTCTCCACTCAGCTGATCATCCAAGAATTGTTTAGTAAATACCGTTTTTTATTGCTAAAACACTAGATAGGATTCTACAATGCTAAGTCAGGATAGCAAAAGGCTTTAACCTTCAAGCCAGGGTCCATTTTTCCAGCCAAAGCTATCAGCAATGTTGTCTTTCCAGAGCCAAGGGGAACCAACAACAAAGTCACTCTGCATTACGAGTACAAGGATATGGTGTAAGCATTCATCAGTGTTTCAGATAATACCTTTCAGGACCAATCCTACTAGCTCAGGCAAAAGACCTTTAAGAATCCAAGGAGATTTGAAATAAATTAACAGTAATTGCATAAAAAGTTCTACATTAATTTGACTTGATTAAAAGCGAAGAGGACCAACCAATTACCTATATGGTTTGAGGATTCCACTTGCATCTTTCAGAATTGTGAGATTTATTTTCTTTGAGAGTGACAGTCCAACCATGCGGAACAAGTATTCCATAGTGTAGGAAGACCCCTGCTACCAACATAACACTCATCATCAACTGTCAAGTGTTCAAATCAGACTTCTACAGTTGGACGCTGAATACCAACTCTGAAAACAATGGCAAAGCACAATTTATGTGAGTTCTGGACTGTGAATTGAAATTGGAATCTCAAAATTTTTTCTCTAAGTGTAAAATACATAAACAAATAAAATCGCCTGTCAATACGGTTCCTGAGCTTCTTCAAAAGTTTCTCGTTATCTTCATCTGCCACATTAAAAATATGATCAATTAAAGATCAATTAAATATACGATCAATGAAGATTCCGAACATCCTCCTGTCTCTAGCCAACGCCCATCTTATTATCATTGTCCACAAGTGTTTGCATGATACTGGTGAACATCCTGAGCCATTATCAAATTGGTTTCTTAAACAAATACCATGTTACATTTAAAAAAAAAAAGATCCAGAGTTGTAGAACTGACCAACATAAATTGCGGCAAGTCTTCCATCGGAGAAGCGGCCAGTGAGACTGTGCGTATCAAAGTCCCTTTCATAAGGACCATGCTGAACAAGTATTCCACCAGGTTTTTAGCAGTATTCCATAGTGTAGGAATACCCCAACTACCAACATAACGCTCGACATCGAATGTCAAGTGTTCAAATCGGACTTCTATAGTTGGAAGCTGAATACCAACTCTGAAAACAATGGAAAAGCACAATTGATGTGAGTTCTGGATTGTGAATTGAAATTGGAATCTCAGAAATTTTTTCTATGGGTGTGAAATATAGAGACAAATAAACTCACCTGTCAATACGATTCCAGAGCTTCTTCAAAAATTCTTAGTTTTTTCAAAAATTTATAGTATTCTTCATCTGCCACATTAAAGATACGATCAATGAAGGCCACAGTGTTCCATCGGAGAAGCGGCCAGTGGGAATGTGCATTCTACAGTATTCTGGCCGGCTTTATGGTTTATATAGACATTAGGGCTTTTCTATGTAACTGAATAACAATATTTAATCCTAAGGTTGAGACTATTTCAATCGTCTAACATAGAAATCAATGACGCAGAATAGTACACGTGACAATTTAGGAAAGTTGTTTTCAAATAGTGACGCTTTGCAACGTAATGACGCTTTACAGAGTAATTATAATTATTAATTATTAATATTTAAAACAACCTAGATTCATCTTAATTTTGGATCTGTTAAACTTAGAGAGAAATCATAACTCAAAATCTAAACATTTTCTTAATTTTTTCACTCAAAAAAAGATTTATACCTAAAAAAATGTGATCTCTCAACCAAATTAAAATAAATCTAATTGATATAAAAATTTTAAATATAAATTATATATAATTTATAAAATCTCTTACAATTTAAATAAACACTTCACTCATCATTAAAAATATATGAAAAGTGAAAAACTAAAATTTAGATAAAATTCTAAGTGGTATTTATTAATAACGGATAAAGATATAAATTGGAATATATTATAAAAAATAATAATTTAGAGAAAAACATAAATAAATATTAATTTGAATTATTAAAACGAATTAATTTGAAATAATAAAATTACTAATTAATTATTAATAATTAATTAAATTTAATTATAAAATTATAATGAAAAGATTTAATCATATTAAAAACAAAATTAATTAATATAAAAATCAATACTTTATAATCTTCCTCAATGAAAATTACCGATCTTATGAAAGGTATTGAGAACAACCATTATTATATGAGGAATGATGGCCATGAACAATGATATGATTTTGATTAAAATTTATAAAAAAAGAGATAATTTAAAAGGAAAGAATAATACAATAAATATAAAGTGATTAAAAAAATGGAATATATATATATATATATAAAGGAGATTAAACCAAGACGAAGGGAAAAGGATGAAGCTTAATTAGAGATGATAGTAGTAAGGAGAGAAGTTGAATAGGAATTGGCTTAATCTTTATGTGTTTTTTTTTATTTTAAAGGGTTTCGATGAGGGTAAAAAGGGGATGCAACCAGTATATTGAAATAATCAAGACTAATGATGACATTAGACCCCAATGTATATCAAATCTCCTACTCAGGTGGAAAAACATAGATAAGTCAAACATGAAGATATTTTCAAGCTCATTTTAAAGTGCATATTGTTGACAATCAACATAAGTTGATCTCTAAATCAGTTGTTGTAAATCATTCTCATAATTACAAAAGAGTGTGTCTCATTGCTAACATGGTAAATTTTTTTCAATTTTTTGTTTTGAATATTTTGGTTGAGAGTACAAACCTTTCCATTCTAACCATTTAGTTATTGAGTGTTTTGTGTTGTGTTGTAAAATAAGATTATTAAATTTTATGAAATAAGGGACATTTTTTAATGTCTATATATGTTAATATTTTGGTCATAGTCTAAATTTTTTATGTTTATATTTTTGGATTAATTTTTTTGAAATTTTATAGATATATGTTGAAATTACAAATTTGAGTTGTTAAAATTTGTATGATTTGAGTGTGTAAAGAGATTTTTTAAAACATTGAATTTATTTATGCATTTAAAACTACATTTTAAATGATAAAAGATCACTATATAAGCAAAACTTTTATTGCCAAATTCCAAAAAGAAATCAAACTATATAAAAGCTAGACTTCAAATTAACGACAACCACTTCAAACTCAAATTTTGTTTTTACTACTTATTATGACATTCAAATATATAATCTGTTGATGGATGCTTATATGTTAAGCTCTATAGTTTGGCGTGCATATAACCAAGGTGTGTGACATGGGCAACATCCCTATCACACTATTTGTGATGAAGATATTGCAATAAATGTGATAAAAAAAGGAGGTTGAGTGAGATCGCACCAACATGGGTGTTAAAAATTTGAAGTTGGGTTTTATTCGCATATGGGATTGGTGGCACAAGCCTAACAAGGGCGTGACACGATTGAGACATGCGGCCCCAAGATGAGTCGACCAAGTATAATTTAATCGATTGCTTATGTCATCTTATGATACCATGAGTTTGAGGTATGTTTATGTCAACTTATGATGCCATGGGTTTGAGGTATGGAAAAACAAGTATGGTGGTCGAGCGGTGGGAAAGAAAGTGGGTATGATAGCTAAGTGGTGGACACATGAAGGAAGGATGAGTGAGATGATGGGAGGCTGAATCAACCCAAATTTACATTATATGTGCAATGATCCAACCCCAACTAGGTGGTAGGACCATGAGGATCATAAGATAACCCAAGTATAGATTCCCTTTACCCCACATGGATGATATAATGGATTGTCTTAGTGGTGCTAGATATTTTTCCAAAATAGATTTAAATAGTGGTTATCATCAAATTAGAATGAGAGAAGGAGATGAGTGGAAGACTTCATTCAAAACCAATGATGATCTGTATGAATGGTTGGTTATACCTTGTTAGCTTGACCAATGCACTCAGTACTTTTATGAGGCTCATGAATGAAGTCCTCAAAGAATTCATTGTCAAGTTCATGATTATTCACTTAGGTTATATCACTGTGTACAATATAACCAGTGAAAAACATCTCAGATTTTTAAAATTGGTATTGAGGAAATTGCAACGAATTTTTTTTTTGATAAATATGAGAAAGACATAATTGGTTTTTTAGGATTTGTAATTTCTTCTGAAGGGCTGAAAATGGACATTGAGAAGGTGAAAGACATTAAATATTGAGGTTTCTCCAATGAGTATCCATGAAGTGAGAAGCTTCCATGGGTTGGCAAGCTTTTCCTGAAAGTTTATTAAAAAATTTAGGCGCATCTATTCACCGATAGTGGAAAAAATTAAGAAGCAGCAACAATATTTTAAATGGGAAGCAGTGGCAGAAGAGGCATTTAAATTTATTAAGGGGAGAATAGAATAACAACCAATTTTTATTTTTCCTGACTTTCAAAATACGTTTCAGGTGAAGTGTGATGCCAATGGAACAAGTATTGGAGCTTTTCTTGGCCATGATGATAATTCAGGTGCATATTTCAATGAGAAATTAAGTGAGACCAAGTAGAAGTATTCCACTTACGACAAGGAATTTTATGCAGTAATTGAATCCCTCAAGAAGTGGAGGCATTACCTTATGCCCAAAGATTTCATTCTATACACAGATAATCATGCATTACAATTCATTACAAGACAAGACAAGTTGAAAAAGAGAGATGCCTAATGGGTCGAATATATGCAAATTTTTTCTTTTGTTCTGAAACGTATTAATGGAAATGCTAATAAAGTTATTAATGGTTTGAGTAGGAGATGTCTAGTTTTGCAGGAGCTACAAGTCAACACTTTGGGGTATGAACACCTCTAGGAATCTTATAGGGAAGATTCATATTTCAAGAAAATTTATGAAGCTTCTGAAAATCTTGCGACCAGAGATAGAATTTTATGGCTTGAATATATGATTTAGGAAGGACCGTTGTTTAAGGGAAACAAATTATGCATTCTTAAGGGGTAAATGAGAGATAATCTATTGAAAGAGAAGCACAATGGGGACTAGTTGGTCATTTCGGTTATGACAGGACATATGCACAATTAAGTTCTTTTTATTATTGGCCATGTATGAGGACAAATGTTAAAATTTTTGTGGAAAGATTCAAAATTTGTCAATGTGCTAAAGAAAGACATACCCAATAGGCCTTGGGAAGCCATTAGTATGGACTTTGTTTTGGGTTTGCCAAAAATTCAGAGAACAAATGATTATGTTTTTGTAGTAATGGACATATTTTCTCAGATGGCGCACTTATACCCTATTCAAAAACAAATGATGCTACTTGCATTGCTAAATTTTTTTTTAGGGAAGTTGTGAGACTACATGAAATGCCCAGGAGTATAGTATTAGATTGAGACACAAATTTTTTTGGTCATTTTTGAAGGACTTTGTGGAAGAAATTGGGCACAAAAATAATCTATAGCTCAGCTTATCACCCCTAAATAGATGGGAAAACTAAGGTTTATCTTACATTTCTTTAAATAATTACTTACATTTTAATATAAATTAAATTAAAATATTTTATCCATGATCATTATTCTTAATTAATACAATTTAAACCTATACAATTTACTGTTAACAACAACATCATAATATCGGAAACATTATTAAATATTTCACTTAGAATTCCATCTTATAAATCAATTAATATAACCTAATCCTAAATATCATTTTCCCTCTCTTTAAACTTTAAACTCATTTTTCACATCATCTTCATTATTAAATAACATAGAAATACATAAAATTTAAATTTAATAAAAATTTAATAATTTAAATTACCATCATAACAAAAATCAACTTCCCTCTTTTTAAACATTAAACTCATTTTTTTGTCATCTTCATTATTAAATAACATAGTAATAAATAAAGTTTTAATTTAATTTAAAAGCATAATAATTTAAATAGAAGAACAATTCAATCAACATTTTGTAATATTAAATTAATAAAAGCATAATAATCTAAAACAACACAACAATAGAACTTTTTGTAAAATTAAATTAATACTTAATTATAAACATATAACACTTAAAAATAAATCATTAATTTTATAAATCTTAATTTTTTCATCTCATAACAAAATATTTTCACAAAATCTTTACATATTTATTTATCTTAAGAGAAACTAGTTTCTCTCATTTAATTTTATCTTGCTAATGAACCTTGGTAACTGGTTCGAAATGTCAATAGGAAAATCTACTTAATGCGATGGATCCGGAAATAACGTTAACACAAAACTAAGGTTGTTAATAGAAGTTTGGGAAATATGCTGAGATGTTTTGTCCATAAACACGATAAACAACGGGATCAAGTACTCCCACAAGTAATCCCACAAGCTGAGTTTCCCTATAATGATTATTCTTATAAGAGTATAGGAATAATCCCTTTCCAGATTATGTATGGCTTGTTCCTGAGAGGTATTTTTGAACTTAGAAATTTTTGGAAAGAAGAAGCTCAAAGTGATGATGAAAAATAAATTTATACAACCATGCAAATGGTACATGAACAAGTTAAAGAAAAAAAGAAAGAAGGTAAACTTAAATACAAACAAAGGGTTTATCTCAAGAGAAAGGAAGTAAATTTTGAAGTTGGGGATATGGTTTTAGCACATCTCCGGAAGGAAAAGTTACCAAAGAAAGAATATAATAAACCAAAATTAAAGAAAATTGATCTTTGCAAAGTCTCAAGAAAGTTATCAAAAAAATTCTTATAAGATTGAGTTACCCCTGATATAGGGATTTCCCCTATATTATGGCAAGATGAACAAGAGATACCTACAACTCAGAAGTTGTAGATGTAGATGATTCTTGACCAAAATCTTATAAAAAATACTCAGAACAAAATCTATTACGAGTATTTAGTTAAGTGGAAAGGTATTCTCGCTGAAGAATCATTTTAGATCAGCGAAGAAGAGGTTCTGAAACATGGCAACACTATTATAGATGCACGGAAATGAGTCCATGAGATATTTTTTTTCTGAGGGAGTTTGATGCAGGAGCATTGCTCCCTCTTTTTTGAAAGAAAAAATCCCCATGTAAATATCTCCTTCTGTTAATATTTTCTTGATTATGTGTCCCTTGAGCATTAATTATACATATATGTTATTTTATGTTTTTGTTGATGTGTCCCTTTGTTTGGACGATTTTTCTGGTTGTTAATAGAGGGCTTTTAGAAAAATCCTAGATGTTAGCTTTAGGAAATATGTTGTTAGCCAGTGCAACCCTTCTTTCGTTACGGAAGAAATTTCTTGTGTTATCTATAAAAGGATGGGATAGAAGACTTTGTGGGCACGAAAGCCTAAGGAAGAAGGTGGAACTTTCTTTTTTATGCCCTGGAAGGTTCTATTGAATGATATATTTTCCTTCTAATTCTTCTTTTATACTTTTTTTTGTGTTTTATGTCCTTGAGTTATGAATATTTGCACCCAAGGTAGATACTCGATTTGGAGGAGTGAGTCCAAGGAAGAAGACTAATAACTAAGAAGTTTTCAAATTGGGGTAAGACTTTGCATAAACCCCCTTTTCTCCTTATTTTTCTTTGAACCTACTTATTCTCTTTTAAACTTTTTTTCTAAGTAAAATAAGTCTCATTTGAATGTGGATCCACTACCATTTACAAAGGAAATTTAGTGGTTAAATGAACCACCCAAAGAAAAATACTCAATTGGTTGACTTGAGCCAAGGGCCTGACTACCTGACATCCAACTATTCGGCAGGACCCATCCACGCAAGGTCAAACCTCAGGCTATTCATGAGAATTTATTTGAATAAAAGAAAACAGAGGGTTGACCTCACGACCTCTGACTACAGTCCACTTCTTTGAAATTTAGTGGATTGTTGGGAATTGTTCTTTGATTATATTAATTTCTGTCATAGTGTATTCTCTGCATTCAACAAGAAGTTTTGGTTTTTTAATGGAGAACTTGTGTAGGAGGATTATAGAATACAAATTATTACTTAACCTTTCTAACACAAACAAAATTCATATGCAGAGGCTTACCTGGATTCAACGACTAGTTAAGAATTAATCGTTTGCCCTAGACTTGCTCCTCCAAAGCCAATACTTACCTTGGGTGCAGAGATTCATCACTGAAAACACAGACACCAGCCTAAAATAAAAATTATAATGACAATATATCATGTAATAAAACCTTCTAAAGCATAAAAAAAAACATTTCATTCTTCTTCCTCAAACTTCCACACCCACGAAGTCTTAAAACCCATATTTTCATACATAACAGAAGGAATTTAAGCCCTTTATTAACAACAAAAACAACTATCCAAACAAAAAGACACATCAAGAAACAAAAAACAAAAAAAACAAAAGGGAGAGCGATGATCCTGCATCAAAATATGTTCCATATGACATGGTTGTACGAAATATATGACTAAAACTCTGGATTACGAAAACTGATGGACACTGAACTATGATTGATATGGCATGGATGCACCAGATGCATGGTTATAACTGTGGAGAGTGGCCATGCATGGCAATGTCAGCATTGAGCAAGATTGTCTATGCATTCTGTAGTGGTGTATTGAATGGGATTGTTACTTTTATGTGGATTATCTGATGTCAAATCTTTTTCCTTCAAATTACATGCATCATTACCAAATGCATATATGTTTGGCATTATTAACCAAGGTAACAATTTCACTTTGATATATTGTTTTTGGGATAGAATGTCACAATTTTGGAATTGCACAGTTTTAAATTTCTTGTGTTTCAATCATGATTTTGACATTGAAACTAGATAATCATGATATTAAATATAAATTTAACATCATCAAAAATCTTCAGGACATCCCCAAATTCCACAACATAACCACTATAACCTGTTTTTTTTAACAGATTTAACCAAAAAAATTACTAGAAAAGCCAACATTTTTCGAGTGAAAATGCCGCCTACATTTTACAAGGTTCAACAAGGCCAACAATGGGCCAATAATCTATATTAACGCGGAAAATATGGTTACTTGTAACCATTGGTTTAGTGGAACGAATGGTTAGACTATTTTGTTTAAATGAATTAAGACTGATGTTTATTTCAGTTAGAATATTGGAACAAAATTTAAAAAAATTATATTGATAAAATTTACTGTGAATTAGTTTCATGAGTAACAATGATGGTAAAAAGTAAATCAAGATCTGGTGTTAGTTGGAAAAACAGTTCCCACAGTTACCAACAGAACTCTGGAATAAATAGAGAATCCAGAGGAGAGTTTGGGGTTGGATCTGTGAAGGAAGGAAGAGAAACTCTGTTAACTGAAAAAGGTGTTTCAGAACAGAGGGTGCACTGGGTTGGAGATTGGACCGGTTGTCCCGTGATCTCCCCAGAACTTCCTGTTTTTCCCTGGACTGGAAGGACCGGATTGTCCTAAGATTCTGTCCAGCATTCTGAGTAGTACAGAGACCCAGACTTGTTGCATGGGGGGAGCTGCGTGATTGTTCATCAGCTCAAGGAAGGGAGGCACATTACTACCATCGGTTGAATTCGGAATTCCAGATGAGTAAAGAAATAAGATTTTACAGTAGACAGTAAAGAAATAAGATGATTACAGTAGACAGTAAAGAAATAAGATTTTACAGTAGACAGTAGAGTAAACAGATTCTGAGTATTTTTTTTTCCTTTATTTTCTTTTCCACTATTATATCACTTACAGAGATAGGTTCAAATCTGTGGAAGAAGTAATTGGTAGCAACACATGAAAATTATTTACGGTTATATCCTCTTGGCTAATTATAACAGTTCCGTAGAATAATTTTTTAATGGAAAAATAAACATAGCCAGGGTTACGGGAGAACCGTTAACCCTTTATGCCAGAGTCCTGGCTAAGGGTTGGTCGTCCTCCGCCTGGAAGTATACACGGACATGAAGGGCGGTCCGGACGCCAGTATTAACCATTTAGGAGAGAACAAATAGCATAAGGAGATACCAAGAACCGTAAAAGCAAACTCGTTTCGCTTTGGTGACAGCAACACGGAAAATATTGACTCTATGCTCAAGTATAAACTCTTCTAACAGTAGCAAAGGAAAAGAAGAATACTGCATTTGAAACGAAGAACTAGAACCAAACCGTGAACAATGAACCAAAATACCAGTATTGCATAACCAACCAAGACTAGTGCAGAGCCACTACAGTCACCATGATAAACAATTATAGATAAGGTAAATAGCCTTCACGGCAGTCAACACATGGAATATAAATACAAATGAAGTTTAACTGAGAATGTCGAACCATCGCTGAAAATTGTACAATAATTATAACCAGTAGCACAAATTACACTGTGTAAGAATCTTAGTTCAAATAGAGAATATAGGGACTGTCAGAAACTGTAAACATAACCACGAGTTCTTTTCAGAAATACTCCACTAGGAGTAGACATAATTATACAACAGAGGGCTCGAGGCCGCAATGGCTATAAGAAACCTGAACCAGGAAAAACTATCCTGCACAAGGTTAAGTAACCTATCAGGCAACCCTGAACTGGACCCCAGCCGAACTACCATCTAAAAATTCCGCCAAAGAAGTTTAAGGGGGTTGACCCTGTTGGAAAATTGGTGTACCTGTGAGACGCATGCAGAGATTAACATCCATTCCATGTGCGAGCTAGGAAGAAGAATGTCAGGAAACCCGAGCTGGGTAGGGGGTATGGCAATACCTGTCACAGGAACGAAGACATTAGAGATGCGGAAGAAATTTCTAAATAAAAACTAAGAAAATCGTTAACTTGCTATGGAATGGGTTAGTTCTGGAACAGAGACGGGATTAATTTCTTCAGAGGAAAATACCTGTCGAACCAAACCCTGAGAGTAAATCTTTCGCAGCACCGGACCACCGCTGTTCGAAAACCCCAAACAGAAAATTAAAATAAAACAAAGAACACCTGAGAGCAACGGCTGAAAAGCAGCTTCAGGGTAGAATGATAACCTGTTCCGCCATTAAACTCACACAGAAACTTAACCGGCCGCAAGAAAAACGCAGAAGAAATTTAAGTTTGATCGAAAGTGGTTACCTGAGACCCGAAGCAAGCCCTGTGGCCGCAGCGACGCCATCACCGCCTCAGAAGACCTAGAAAACCCCAACAAGGAACCATGGCGGAGCACCGCCTCCAGAACTCTCTCGTCGCGAAAAGAAACAATGAGAATAGAAACGGTTAGAACGCCGGGGGTCAATACAAACCCTAGGCCTCTGAGCCGTTCGATCATGTCACAATCAACGGAGATAGGCGAGCCATGTGGCGGGCGGATAGGCCATAGATAACAAACCCCCTTTCCCAAAGTTGAAATTTGATAATTATGAATGCTGAGTGGTTAATCAATCATAGCAGCACTTAATAGTTCCGTGGAATAGCACTTAATAATTCTGTGGAAAACATTAATCATATGTGCTATGAAATGGATAAATCGATCAACAACTTATGTTACATAATCCGCAGTACAGTAGGTCACATGACGTAGAACTGAAACTCATAAAAATAAGAACGATGCGTACAATGCAGCCATACAGGTCCGGACCATAATTTGTACATATGTTTAAATGTGGATTGGATATTTTTTTAAAATTTACAGTGGTAAGTTTATGGTAAGTTGAATGTTACAAGTGGTATCAGAGCCAAGTTACAACTCTGGAGCCCTATTGGGCCAACTAACGTTGAAAATTTTTATGTTACTCCTGCACAGTCAGATAAATAGTTGGAAGTACGGATGAGACGTACACCTACACAATCACAATCGCTACAATGGAACCTCGGAGAGATGCAGCCTCCACCAGAGGGAAACCCAGAAATGTGGGTCCAGTTGGGAATAGAACAGCATCAAAGATCTAACAGATTGATGGAAGAACAACAACATCAGACTCGCATCCTGTTACATACAGTACAACAGTTGCAGGAAGAGATGGAGAGGGTACGGCAGGAAAATGCTAGAATGATGCAGGAGCAAGAAAGGATTTTGAAAAGCCTTTCTGACAAACAGAATCAAAGAAATGAGAATCCCAGTGCTGGCAGAGAATTCCAGGAAAGGGACGATCAGCAAACAGGTGAACAAGATATGAACCAAAGAGAAAGAAGTATATCGTAGCGAAGTAATCCTCACAGGAATTTTAACGAGGCTGAATCTGAAAATGAAAATGAACGGAAAGTCAGTAAAAAGCAGAAGGTGGAGTTACATGGAGAATTCAGAAAGATAAAGCCACCTACGTTCGATGGAGAGAAGGAAGAGGTGGCGGAAGCCTGGCTGATTAACATGAATAAATATTTCCAGGTGTATGATTACGACAGTGGACTTAAAGCACGACTGGCCATTTATCAGTTAAAGGACAAAGCCACCTTATGGTGGGAAGAAGTGAAAAATGTACGGGGATTGGAAGATCAAGATGTGACATGGGAAAAATTTCAACAGTACTTTAAGGATAAGTATCTAACTGAGCGTTTTTATGATGAGAAAGCCCGAGAATTTCATGACTTAAGGCTGGGACAGCTGACCATGGACGAGTTCATCACCAAGTTTACTGCATTACTGCGCTACGTACCGTACCTAAGAGAGGAGAAGGCCAAGGTTCAAAGATTTCTAAGCAGTCTACCTGTCCATATGAAGGAGCGCATTGAATTTGAGAATCCCAAGACAATGGATGACGCTATCAGAAAAGCAAGGCTGTGCTATCAGCAAGCGAAGAACAAGATGGATTCCGGAAAAGGATGGCAAACAAGGAAGGATAACAGAAACAGTACTGGTTCCAAAAGGGGGAAAACCAGTAATTTCCGAAATACCGCCAGAAATTCAATCAATAAACAATTCGGTAGGAATCATCAGCGGGTTAGATGGCCTGGGGAAGACAAAACGGTGGAAGCTTCAAATAAACCTGAGCAGCCACAAACTCAGAGGCCACCCTTGCAGTGTTGGGGCTGCGGAGCAGCGCATTACTATCGAGATTTCCCACAGCGTAGTAAAACTGAGGCAGTAAATAACTTGCAAGAAGCCTCTACCGTGGGAGATGTTGCTCGGAGTATACCCAGAATTAATGCTGCACTGGAGGATCGGCAAGCGGATTTTCAGCCCACCATGATAGAACTGGAAGGTAAATTGTTATCCCAAACTGTTTCTGTTTTAGTAGACCCGGGGGCAAGTCTAAGTTATATAAGTCCTAAACTAGTGGAAGTCTGCAAACTGCCAAGTCAAAAGTTTAAGAAAACCTAGTTGGTCCAGTTAGCCACAGGAGCTAAAAGAAAGGTTAGTGCCAAGATACCAGAATGCGCATTGCAAATTGGCGGACAGCAGCTGGTAGTAGATTTAAATATTCTGCCTTTGGGGTCTTATGATATTTTATTGGTTATGGATTGGTTGGAGAAGCATTGGACTCTTATAGATTGTAAGGAAAAGATCGTTTACTACAGAGATCATAATGGTACTCGTCAAGAAATTCAAGGCATAAAGAAGCCTGTAAATCTGCGCCCAATTACAGCTTCTCAGATGGGAAAATGTATAAGGAAAGGATGCCAACTGTATGCTATACAAGTTGGATTATCTGAGTCTAAAAATAAAGCAGCTGCATTAGAAAACATACCTGTAGTTCAGGAATTTAAGGATATATTTCATGAAGAAATACCAGGTTTACCACCGAAAAGAGAAGTTGATTTTACAATAGAGCTGCTGCCAGGAGCCTCGCCAGTCTCTCGGACTCCTTACCGTATGAGTGTACCAGAACTGACTGAACTTAAGATGCAGCTTCAGGAATTGCTGGATAAGGGGTATATTCGACCCAGTGTGTCACCCTGGGGAGCACCTGTATTGTTTGTTAAAAAGAAGGATGGAACCATGCGCATGTGCATGGATTACCAACAGTTAAATAAGTTGACTGTTAAGAACAGGTATCCGTTACCTCGTATTGATGACTTGTTTGGTCAGGTGAGAGGGGCCACGGTGTTCTCAAAGATCGATTTGCGATCTGGTTATCACTAGATCCGGATTAAAGATGAAGATATCCACAAAACTGCTTTCCGTACAAGGTATGGCCACTACGAATTCATGGTATTACCTTTTGGATTAACTAATGTGCCAACCACCTTTATGAGGCTGATGCATAGTGTATTTCATCCTTATTTGGACAACTTTGTGTTAATTTTTATTGATGATATACTGATCTATTCCAAAAATGCGGAAGAACACAAGGCACACTTGCGAATGGTGCTGGAGATGCTTAGGAAGCACCAACTATATGCGAAATTCAGCAAGTGTGACTTCTTTAAAAAAGAGATATAGTATCTTGGACACGTAATATCGGAAAAAGGCATAGCTGTAGATCCGGAGAAAATCAAGACTATTATGGAGTGGAAGGTGCCACAGAATGTGCTTGGTCTCCTACGGGGGGGGGGGGAAATGTCTTTTGGGGGGGGGGGGAAGCTTCAGAGGATAGTTTTGAAAGGTGAAGCGATTCTTTGACCACGGCTTTTTTATGTTAAGTGTGGCAGATCCGAGTAAAGAATTCGAGGTTTGTACGGATGCATGCAAGGAAGGTGTTGGGGCTGTTTTATCACAAGAGGGAAAGGTAGTTGCGTACGAATCCCGCAAGTTAAAAGATCATGAGCAGCGGTATTCAGCTTATGATCTAGAGCTGACCGCAGTTGTGCACGCACTCAGGGTGTGGAGACATTATTTACTTGGAAAGAAATTTGTATTAAAGACGGATCATAGCAGCCTAACCAGCTATTTTAAACAAACTGATTTAAACTCCCGACAAGCAAGGTGGAATGCATTTTTGAGTGAGTTTGAAATTGATCTGCAGCACGTGAAGGGAAAGGAGAACAGAGTTGCGGATGCATTGAGCAGAAAGGTGCATAGCATTTATGAATTATACGTTAACCAGGTGGAAAACAGATTTCTAGATCAAATCAGAAAAGAAGCAGACAAAGATCCAGAGTATAAATATTTGTGGCAACAAGTCCAAGAATCTAAAGGGAAAGGGGGATATGAAATCAACCAGGACGGGTTGCTGGTTTTTAAGAAAAAGATAGTCATTCCGAATAGAGTGGAATTAAAAACTATGATACTGGATGAATATCACAGAAGCAATTACGCTGGTCATCCGGGATATCAGAAGATGCTAACAGCCATCAGAAAGGATTACTGTTGGCCAGGCATGAGGAAAGAAATAGCAAGCTATTTAACCAAATGTTTGGAATGCCAGCAGGTAAAAGTGGAGCATCGGCATCCAGCTGGATTAATGCAACCTATACCCATTCCTGAGTGGAAGTGGGAGGTGATTTCATTGGACTTTATTACCGGGCTACCAAAGTCAAAGAGAGGTAATGATTCCATAATGGTAGTTGTGGATAGATTAAGTAAGTCAGCGCATTTCATACCTGTTCAGTCCACCTATAAGACGGTACAAATAGCAGACTTATTTATGCGTGAGATTTTCAGACTCCATGGCATACCTAAGACTGTCATTTCGGACAGGGATGTAAAATTTACATCAGCCTTCTGGAAGACACTGTTTACAGGTCTAGGAACTCAAGTACATTTTAGTACTGCATACCACCCGCAAACGGACGGCCAGACAGAGAGGGTGAACCAGGTACTGGAAGACATGCTGAGAATGTATGTCATGCAACAACCAGTTAAGTGGGAAGAGTATCTACACTTGATAGAGTTCGCCTACAATAATGGCTACCAAGAATCATTAAAGATGAGTCCGTTCGAAGCACTGTATCGTCGACAGTGCAGGACTCCCATTAACTGGAGCAGCCCAGAGAATAAACTCATGTTAGGACCAGACATGCTAGCAGAGATGGAAGCTAAGGTGAGAAAGATTCGACAGAATTTGAAGGCGGCACAGGACATGCAGAAAGTGTATGCAGATAAGAAAAGGTCTTATCGTGAATATGCAGTTGGAGATCATGTATATGTCAGGATTAAACCAAAGAAAAGCACATTAAGATGGGCATCCTGCGCAAAATTGGCACCTCGATTCTGTGGTCCTTTCCAAATTCTGGAGAGAGTGGGACCGGTGGCGTATCGTTTAGCCCTTCCTGGTCATATACGGGTGCATAATGTTTTTCATGTATCGTTACTGAAACGATATGTCCATGATACCAGGCATATTATTCATTGGAAGAACATACAGGTAGTGGATGAATAGGATCGCTAAATAATGATGCGATACTATAACTTATTTAATTAACATAAGTTTACTTTGTGCAGGTAGAACCAGACGGGGAGTTTCTGGTCGAGCCACACAGTATAATCGACCGGAGGGAAATCATGCTCCGGAAACGAGCCATCGCCCAGGTTAAAGTGCAATGGAAGAACTTTGGACCTGAGGAAGCCACCTGGGAAGACGAAAGTTTTGTGCGTGAAGCTTATCCTGAGCTGTTTATTGAACTGGAATAATAACACCGAGGACGGTGTTCTCCTCCAGAGGGGGGAAACTGTAACCATTGGTTTAGTGGAACGAATGGTTAGACTATTTTGTTTAAATGAATTAAGACTGATGTTTATTTCAGTTAGAATATTGGAACAAAATTTAAAAAAATTATATTGATAAAATTTACTGTGAATTAGTTTCATGAGTAACAATGATGGTAAAAAGTAAATCAAGATCTGGTGTTAGTTGGAAAAATAGTTCCCACAGTTGCCCACAGAACTCTGGAATAAATAGAGAATCCAGAGGAGAGTTTGGGGTTGGATCTGTGAAGGAAGGAAGAGAAACTCTGTTAATTGAAAAAGGTGTTTCAGAGCAGAGGGTGCACTGGGTTGGAGATTGGACCGGTTGTCCCGTGATCTCCCCAGAACTTCCTGTTTTTCCCTGGACTGGAAGGACCGGATTGTCCTAAGATTCTGTCCAGCATTCTGAGTAGTACAGAGACCCAGACTTGTTGCATGGGGGGAGCTGCGTGATTGTTCATCAGCTCAAGGAAGGGAGGCACATTACTACCATCGGTTGAATTCGGAATTCCAGATGAGTAAAGAAATAAGATTTTACAGTAGACAGTAAAGAAATAAGATGATTACAGTAGACAGTAAAGAAATAAGATTTTACAGTAGACAGTAGAGTAAACAGATTCTAAGTATTTTTTTTTCCTTTATTTTCTTTTCCACTATTATATCACTTACAGAGATAGGTTCAAATCTGTGGAAGAAGTAATTGGTAGCAACACATGAAAATTATTTACGGTTATATCCTCTTGGCTAATTATAACAGTTCCGTAGAATAATTTTTTAATGGAAAAATAAACATAGCCAGGGTTACGGGAGAACCGTTAACCCTTTATGCCAGAGTCCTGGCTAAGGGTTGGTCGTCCTCCGCCTGGAAGTATACACGGACATGAAGGGCGGTCCGGACACCAGTATTAACCATTTAGGAAAGAACAAATAGCATAAGGAGATACCAAGAACCGTAAAAGCAAACTCGTTTTGCTTTGGTGACAGCAACACGGAAAATATTGACTCTATGCTCAAGTATAAACTCTTCTAACAGTAGCAAAGGAAAAGAAGAATACTGCATTTGAAACGAAGAACTAGAACCAAACCGTGAACAATGAACCAAAATACCAGTATTGCATAACCAACCAAGACTAGTGCAGAGCCACTACAGTCACCATGATAAACGATTATAGATAAGGTAAATAGCCTTCACGGCAGTCAACACATGGAATATAAATACAAATGAAGTTTAACTGAGAATGTCGAACCATCGCTGAAAATTGTACAATAATTATAACCGGTAGCACAAATTACACTGTGTAAGAAGCTTAGTTCAAATAGAGAATATAGGGACTGTCAGAAACTGTAAACATAACCACGAGTTCTTTTCAGAAATACTCCACTAGGAGTAGACATAATTATACAACAGAGGGCTCGAGGCCGCAATGGCTATAAGAAACCTGAACCAGGAAAAACTATCCTGCACAAGGTTAAGTAACCTATCAGGCAACCCTGAACTGGACCCCAGCCGAACTACCATCTAAAAATTCCGCCAAAGAAGTTTAAGGGGGTTGACCCTGTTGGAAAATTGGTGTACCTGTGAGACGCATGCAGAGATTAACATCCATTCCATGTGCGAGCTAGGAAGAAGAATGTCAGGAAACCCGAGCTGGGTAGGGGGTATGGCAATACCTGTCACAGGAACGAAGACATTAGAGATGCGGAAGAAATTTCTAAATAAAAACTAAGAAAATCGTTAACTTGCTATGGAATGGGTTAGTTCTGGAACAGAGACGGGATTAATTTCTTCAGAGGAAAATACCTGTCGAACCAAACCCTGAGAGTAAATCTTTCGCAGCACCGGACCACCGCTGTTCGAAAACCCCAAACAGAAAATTAAAATAAAACAAAGAACACCTGAGAGCAACGGCTGAAAAGCAGCTTCAGGGTAGAATGATAACCTGTTCCGCCATTAAACTCACACAGAAACTTAACCGGCCGCAAGAAAAACGCAGAAGAAATTTAAGTTTGATCGAAAGTGGTTACCTGAGACCCGAAGCAAGCCCTGTGGCCGCAGCGACGCCATCACCGCCTCAGAAGACCTAGAAAACCCCAACAAGGAACCATGGCGGAGCACCGCCTCCAGAACTCTCTCGTCGCGAAAAGAAACAATGAGAATAGAAACGGTTAGAACGCCGGGGGTCAATACAAACCCTAGGCCTCTGAGCCGTTCGATCATGTCACAATCAACGGAGATAGGCGAGCCATGTGGCGGGCGGATAGGCCATAGATAACAAACCCCCTTTCCCAAAGTTGAAATTTGATAATTATGAATGCTGAGTGGTTAATCAATCATAGCAGCACTTAATAGTTCCGTGGAATAGCACTTAATAATTCTGTGGAAAACATTAATCATATGTGCTATGAAATGGATAAATCGATCAACAACTTATGTTACATAATCCGCAGTACAGTAGGTCACATGACGTAGAACTGAAACTCATAAAAATAAGAACGATGCGTACAATGCAGCCATACAGGTCCGGACCATAATTTGTACATATGTTTAAATGCGGATTGGATTTTTTTTTTAAATTTACAGTGGTAAGTTTATGGTAAGTTGAATGTTACATTACTACTCTGATAAATGCCAAAAGAACATAGTACTTATATATCAAGAGTAATAAACATACCACTGATCGGAAATATGTTTGAGCATGTTTTGTTTCGTAAAATATAGTTTGTTTAATTTTATTTAAAAATATATAAGAATTCGTTAAAATTATAAATGTCGAATAGATTCTTATTGGTATTAATCTAAACATGGTCAGAAATGAACGTTGTGACAGAACGGACGCTGCATCTATAATACTGTTCGATATTAAAAATAACCAATGAAGATGAACCTATTTTATCACTTTCTAAGTCGTAACTTCAACAAAATACATATTCAACCAACATAATTATTAATAACAAAAGAGAATACGTATTACATGCATCTTTCATTAAATACTGTATTATCCATGGAAACCACTTGTTATTTAATATCCATCTCTTTGATCTATATCAGAAATGGATGTTACCGCTAACAATAAACAAAGCGCAACAGTAGTGGAAATACTTAGTTACCCCTAGTTGTGCACAGGAGTAGCTAATTGTGGAGGAGAATTAACGGAGGAGAAGGGAGGAAGTGAAACAAGGGTACCAAAAGGCCGTCGCAGTGGCGGGGTAGTGGGGCGTATGAATGGTAGAGAAGGAGTTGAACCACCCAGAGACGGTGGCGTCAAACCACGCAATGGAGGAAAATAAAAAGGTGGAAATCTTGGAAATCCAATCCCACGCCCCCTCGGAGGTGTCTCCTGCAACAATGATCGCCTCTTCCTGCTCTCACCATTATTCATTGATCCTGGATCCCTGGAGGTAGCACAAGCACTGCTCATAAATACAATCACCGCCAATGCGGAAACAGCCCATATTTTCGCCGAGCGCTGCATTTTCACAGAAATGGATTTGTGGAATGCACAGAAATACCATCTATAATCTTCTTTTATAATACTCGCCTACCTGAACACAGTCTCAGCTGCCTCTGACATCGTCATGGATTCAACAATCAATGACCGAAAAAGCACAACTACTCCAGACGTTATCATTCATGGCGGAGAAGGGGTAGCTGCATTGTCACAAAACCAATTAACAGCAAAAATGTAAAATGTGGCGTTTGATAACTGGCATCATATAACTTGAATATCTGCCATCTTTCTTGGAATTTGGTAATGTCAAGATTGTTGAAATTACAGAAGGAGAATTGGGTAGAATTCAAGTACTCCATTTCTACCATATAAAACATCTGGTAATTTCCTTCCAGATTTCTGCCCTGCACCTCATTCCCCGCCGCAAAATGTTAGGTGCTACTGTACCATAAGTTAACGTTCGCTTGTCTGCCACTACGAAACTAAATAACTGTAAAAAGTTGCATAGTAGAATCATTTGCATTATCTGAACGGTATACACGTTCTGTTTAATATGAAATCATGCAATCATAAGACATGTCTTCCCACTACCGACCTTTTGTAACCCTCACTCACATATAAAGGGTCATCGCATGCGTAGTACTGAAATTCTGATGTGATATATAAAAAAAATTAATATAGTATACAAATTTTAAAGTTGTAATATAAAATAAAAAAATTGTATTTTTAATATCAATATTTTGAAAATTCCATAGTTGCCAGGTATTGGAGAATAGGTTTCCCAGCTTTCTTGGAGTTTGGGAGAAACAGTCCAAAATTGTTGGGAATTTTAACCAGTACTTTATAGTATTTTTTGGAACTTCAATGTAATAAATTTTTGATTTTTTTTTTTTTATGTTTCTTGAGTTTTATTGTAATGAATAAGTGTAAAGTTAGGTGTATTTGAGCTTGCTAGATTTGTATATGGGTATGGAACTAAGCAAAACAACCTGTTTATGGAAAACTCTTTTATCCAAATGAAGAGGCACTACCAATCCTGATTGACAATATTTAGATGGAAATAAATAATTTTTTTTATTTTTATTTTTAATATATATTAATTTTAATATATTATATTATTGTCACTTCCAACTTGACTTTTCCTATAAATTCGAGCAAAACTTCTAGCTATATTTTTCCCTCTTACCGAAAAATCTCAATTTAAAATAAAATTGAAAAACAAAATCTTCTTAGAAAAGCTTAGTAGGCCATCTAGAGTAAGCCATCGTGGTATTGTTTCATCACTCTATATGATCATCATAAAGTAATTCTTGAGATTGCTAACATTTTGTTTAATTACAATATTTTGTAAATAAAAACTTATAAGAATAAATTGGTTGTGTCAGAGTTTGACATACATAGACATGATAAAACAAAACAGATTATTAATACTGCAAGAAAAAAACTAGTTAGTCATAATAATTATTAAACAAAATTTATAAGCATCGGCCATGAGTGGTTACTATCTTCATTGAAGGAAAATGAGAAGTTGGTTGATCTCTTAGCTAGAATGGTCAGCTTGTTGTCTATACTATCAATATTTTCCTCTAGCTCTACCATTCCTATAAAATCCTCTTACTAAGTCCTCTCTTACCTTGCAATATTCAAATGGTGTTTAGCCTTGTATTAATTTAATGCCATGATCAATGAAATGACAAAAAAAAAATCATACAATGAACCAAATATAATGGAAACTGCAACTTCCTTTCATATAAACAAGCATCATATCAAAGCTGGAAACACCAACTCCTAAACACCCTACTAAAAAATTCTAAATTTTGATTTTCCTCAACAACCAAATTGTAATTTGTAAAATTATTTGTCAATTGCAATTTGTAAAATTATTTATCCATTGCAATTTCTACACTTCTTTCCTAAATTTTGATTTTCCTCAACAACCAAATTGCAATTTGTAGAATCATTTGTCAATTGCAATTTGTAAAATTATTTATCCATTGCAATTTCTACACTTCTTTCCTATCATTGTATAGAAATTATTTATCCATTGCAATGGGTTAGGTACAGTTTCATGCTGATTTTTTATAATACTTTTTTAATTAAAATTAAATGCATTGGGTATAGTTTCATGGTGAATGAGTTGGCTAGTTAAAAATTAACCCATTATGAGGGTAGTTGGCTTCCTCCGAGTGAGAGTTGGGTAGTGAAACCCATTACGAAGCATGGGATATTTTGAATTGATTTTTAAGTGTAACAGTTTTTCAGTTGAATGTTAATTTTAATAATGGTTAAATGGTTAGATTTAATTTTATGGTGAATGACAGTTGAATAATTATGAATAAATGTAATAATTGGGTTAATTTTTTTGATTGAGTATTAATTTTAATGTTAGATTTAATTTTATGGTAGATAAGAATTGAGTGTTTATATAAATGGTTATAGGTTAAATATTGTAGGTAGATATAAGTAGGGATATTGAGTATTATGATATTTTATTTGGATAATTTTTAAAGTTTAAAATGGGTAGGAAAATTATAAAATATAGTTAAAATAATAAAACCAGAATTATAAATTAAAAAGAAGAAAAAGAAAAAAATTATTTTTTAATTGTATTTTTGAATTATCTAAATTTAATTAATGCCTACATAGTTAAGAATAAATGTGCTTTTCTTTTTCTTTTGTATTATTATTAATTGTTGTAAAGTTAATAGTTTTTTTCTTATAAAACTCTATTTTTATCTAAAATTCTATTAATGCAACATAACTATATTTTTCAAAATAATATAATAACTACACAAAATTATATATTCAAATGTGGTATTATTATTTATTTTAATATTCATAAATATTTAATTTAAAAATAAAAATAATAATATAAAATTAAAAAAATACATAAAATCTTTTATCCCAACTAATTTATACTAATTTATAAAATGTTTTTTTATTTTATTTTGAATTTTAAATGTAAAAGAAACTATGTATTCAATATTATGGAAGATTATTTTATTGAATTTTTAGTTTGGTAATCATTAAAAATTTTATTGAATTTTTGTTTGGTGTTAGATTAACGGAGTGTTGTATGGAGTGTAATTGGTGTAAAGTAAATTTGAATATAAATGTAGAGATGTATTATAAAAAATAAAATAAAAATATAAACAGATAAAGATAAATTGTTGTTAAAATAAAATATCAATATCAATAATTTATTTTTTGAATTTAATTAATCTTTTTATAATTAATTATAAAATTTTGATTATTTATTTAATACACATTTTAATGTGGTTGAATAAGTTAATATATTAAATAACAATTAATAAAATTAGTTAGTAACAAAATTGTAATAATTATAAAAGTTAGTAATAATAATTATTATTTAATAATAAAATATCCCAAAAAAAGAGAGTAGTAAGTATTTTTCAATACATTGACATTTAATTTTGAGAAACTTGCAATATGATTTTAATTTATTATCCAATCAAATTTTAATAATATAATAGATTTAATTCTATACTTAAAAACTATTGGAATTTCCATGCATCAAATCTTTAGTGATGCTATAAAAAATTATTAATGGTATTCTAGAAAATGGATAAGAAAAAGGTAATGAGGAGTCTAGAGTGATGCAGAGTTATGGAGAAATTGGAGGGGAGTTTATTACTTCACACTTTGAACATGTCCAACGCATGCATAATGCAAAGGATACAACATGTGGAGAAGAAAAAGGGATTCAAATGGGAGCCTAGCTCCACACTTCACACTTCATGACATGAACAAGGGTTATGTAGAGAAAACACAAGTATTATACCATGTATAAAAATTAAAGAAATAAAGAAATGATAGAACATGCAACAATGTGGGTAATGAGGCATAAATCCCTACACCCTACACTCTACATTTAATCAGAGTTATAAAGTAAAAATCCATGTAAATCATGAGACATGCCTACTATCACATTAGGGACTTGACATAGAAGATATAAGGAGGGTCCCAACACAAAGAAGGTTGATGTGTAGCTAGCATTCAAAATGCCCACATGGGATGATATCATGTGAACAAGCAGACAAATTGGAGGTCATCACATCGAAAAATGAAAAGTGGCCTAAAAGGCTTTTTCTCCCATAGAAAGATTTCAATGGCTAATAAATGCATGGTAATAATTTTAAAAGTGGATTGGAATTTGGGTAAGCTAGAAGAATAAAATGAGTATGCTCACTAGGTAGATGGTTGGTCTTCCATTACTATTTATTAGGATTCCTTTCACCTTCCATTGGAGGAAGGATATAAAAATTAAGGAGCTTGATAGGTAATGAAACTATGTTGGAACGTTCCTAGATGGTCTCTTGATGTAGATCGCATGCTAGGGTTCCATGATGAGGGTTGGTTAATGAAACTACATGTTACAAGGGAAGAAATTGAGAGGGAAACCTTATAATGAGAGAGAGGAGAGAAGTATACATTCTCTTCATGCATTCTTGTTGAACATTTTTATTGTAACAAAATGTCATCCATAAAAGATATGCTAAAAATTTTACTCATAGAAATCAATGGAGGGTTCTTGGATGCACTTTATTTCATTTTCAAATTAGATTCATTTGTTGGATGTGAAGGAGATTTTCAATGAGGGAAGAAATAGACTTAGCCTTCCTTTTTTATAGAAGCCAACATTTCCACCCATAAAAAAATAACTTGAGCTTACATTAATAGAAGAGAGAGAAGATTCATGTCAAATCATGTTGGGTCAACACTCAGATATGTTGGGTCAACACTGAGATTTATCGAAGCATTCAAGGTCAAATTTGGAAGTTTCCTGCACTGTAATAGAGAAAATGATATGTCCATCGAATTGATAGTAAATTAGGTCCAATAATTGACTTGCACAAAATGGAAAAATTCATCCCAATGTTTGTAGTCATTGCTAAAGCCAAGTTTCCATATGAAAAGAAGAACAATATTTTATTATGCCTACAATAAGAGATAAAGTATCGTTTATATGGTGAGCCTTTTCTTCAAAATAAGAGGAATCCATCACTAAAATTAGTTGATCTTAATCTAGAGAAAACACAAATATTTAATATACATTGTCTTACTATGTGTTACACAGCAATTTGTCACTGTCCCTGCAATCCCCGTCTCGCACATTGGAGGGCTTATTTTGTGACCTGTAAGCAGTGACATAACTTGAAAATACTTTCATGGCATTCCCCTGAACATGTACTTTCATCCCCCTGAGACATCTCCTGCCGAAAAACCCTAAAAAAACCCCTTTTTGCATTGGCGCGGGAAGCCAGTTCAGCACCCGTGCCAATGGGGAAAATCCTTCAAATAGGTCGCGCCAATTGGCGCTCTGTCCCAGAGTCGCACTTGCGCCAGCCAATTTAAGGAGTGTTTTTAAAAAATAAATGGCGGAAGTTTTGTCCTAACAAATTCCTAGACTACTATCTATCTTGATTTGGGAGGTTTGGCTACGGATTTCCATAGAGAGGAAGTTGTTTGCCACCTCTCATGGAAGCTTTCTTGATGATAGGGCCAATCCCATGATTATAGGAATCCCAACTCCCCTTCCTCCATCTATAAAAGCTTTCCCATCTCCATGGCAAGCTAGTCTTCAAGTTCTTAAATTCCCAAGAGCCTTATGCTGCAAGAGCCTTGATTATTCCCCTAAGGCCGAATTCAAGTAAGGAGACTATTGTCAAGATCCGAAGAGAGAGGTTTGTCCCATCCTTGATAGGCTTTTCGAGACGTGTTCTGCTGGCGACCCTCCGAAGGAGAATTCAGTGTCAGAACTATGGTTGTATTCTTCCTTTGATTGATTAATAATAAGCGACTATTGGTTATGGTTCCACTCTTGTTATGGTTCATGATGATGAGTTATGTCCTTTCTGACTGACATATATTTGCATCTACTGGATTTTACGCTTGCGTTTGTTTTGTTTCTCGCATGTGCAGGTGTCCATCACAGAGATTGTGGGGATCGTGATCTGCTAGGGCTAAGGAACGGGAGCGCTGCCTCTTCTACAAGCCACAGCGTTGGATTCCAGGTAAGCCTTCATCACTAGTTGGTTTATTTGCAATTAGGAACCTGCACTAGTGTGAACAATTGTTGCTAGACCCGGTTTGGGCTAGTAGGGATCGCCTCTGTCCGCAGAGGGGATTTACCTCCACAACAAATTGGTGACTCCACTGGGGACTGTTAGCTTGTTGTCGTTCGTTTTATGAGCTATAGACGGAGCTTGAAGTTGGCCAGATAGCCTTCGAAACGCTTTTGCTCTGCAATTGCGAAGTAGATCAAAGCTGCTTCAGTCAATCTCCAGTTTAGTTTGTAAACTGAACACTTGGAGCACTGTCTTGTCTCTTCGGTTGATTCTTGATTCTGCTTGCTTGATCAGCTCTTTTGGGCTGGTTCTCTCTGGGAATTTGGGTTTTTGAAAAATCCAAATATCACTGGTCTGATCTTGGATTGCTTATTTTTTATTTTGGCATAGCAAACTTGACTGGCGTGTTTTTTAGCGTGACATTCATGCCAATTGGTGCTAGTTGTCAATGTATTACCCACACCAATTCTGATATGGCGCTAGTTTTAGCCTAACAGTTGCGCCAGTGCTAGGGACTGCTAGGGTTTGCTTGATTTTGAGCTTTCTAAGCCTGATCTCTGATTTTGGTTTCATTTTTTCGACTGCTTGAGTGTTTTTGAGCCTTTATTGACTGACTGTTACCTTCGTCCTTTGGTTTTTTGCCCATTTCCATCGATTTTACATTCTAGCCCTAGGTCATCTAGGTGCTATGGTGTGTCGAGCCTCCCTTGGGAGTTTTTGGTTTCTATCGGTTCAGCCAACCTTGTGATTGCTTCCCTGCATTCGTTTGACAGTTTTTTATCGTTTTATTGCGCTATTTGAGTGATTGACTCCTTCTTCGTTCGAATTCCGCTTTGTCTCGTTTTGGGCCTAGATTACACGGCTCATTTGCGTCTTTGGGATTTTCCTGGTTTTGAGGGACTTTTGGTCAATTTGAGGTCTGATTGTGTTTTCTATTGAGTGAAATTTGTTTTTTTTTCTCTCTTATCATCATTTCTCGAATTGTTTTTGCATTAGTTTTCATTTTTTAGTGCACTTTGCTCTGAAATATTGAAAGTATAAAAAAAAAATCTCTTTTTCTTTTCATTAGTTAATGTAAATTAGATCTTTTCAGTGTTATTAGTGATTGGTAACCTTGAACAAAAAGCTGTTTAGTTTTCATTAGCTGCCTTAGAGACATCATTGGTTGTTTTCTGTTCATTTCGTTATTGTGTGAAAAGCTCTCAACTCTCTCATAAATAGATTTCATCGAATGAAATGATATACTGTGGCATATAGACTGCATTTAGGAGATTTTGAGACATTACATTCGCTAGGGCCTGAAAACTGAAACGTAATTGAAGATAAACTTTAAAATTTACTCAATTTACACTAAGGAAGAATTGAAATCTAACGAAACACATTTAGAGGTCTATGCTAGAGAGGTGTTCCGGCGTCTTAAAACCTAGTAGTTGTCGTTCACCTCTTGGCTTTAGACAGCGCTAGTACGGACTTGTGCTCCCCATACCATCGCGTATATAAAGGGAGACGCCACTAGGTTTCAATCCTTTATCCATAGGAAGCCGATTCTGCCGCCCTATGCCCATGATACACCAGACACAACATTCGGGGATATTTCCTGCACAGACGCTAAGTCCTTGGTTGATTTCTCTTTCATTTTGAAACCAAGGTGTATATTGCAGTTAACGGTTATTTGGTACACCCTTTGGCTAGTATTCCTGAGTAGTCATTTGATCTTTTCTGACTCTTTAAATTTGAAAGGATGACCAAGCACTTGTCCTTTCACGCTTGCTTCAAAACTGAAAGAGATAGAGTCACCTTTTATCCGTTTCTCAACTCTTGAAACATGAAACGGTGAAGTTTCCTATTTTTCAATGTGGTAAAAAATTAATCACCCGCGATCACACGCCCTGTTAGATTTTTCTTGTTGGCCATTTGATTGTGTGTCTTGACTCTTTTTCAGCCCGTGTGTGTGTTTGATATTTTTCTCTTATCGTTACTACCACAGTGGCGGAACCCTCAATTTCGTCTACTGGTAGTCCTTATATGGACGATTCATCAGAGGCTTCACAATCCTCTGTTGAACCTCAGCAGCCCATTGTTTCCGAGTTTCCTGACGGGGGACCGGTTCTTGCTGAGCAACCCTTTGGGGGACCAGTTGAGTCCAATTGGCCCTTTTTCGACCCTTGATCTGAGTTAAGAGTAGGGGTAGATTTCCTTTCTCTTACATCGAGTTTGCCTTTTATAGCTACATTTTTTCCTCCTAATCCTCGCCATCTATTACGAGATCTAGCGGCAGGCTTAATCATGAGTGAATCCAGTGAAGAAATCCCCACGTCCGGTGAGGATTACCAGTTATTTCCTAGGAGATTATTTCCAGGAGACAACCCTGAACCAGCTATTATGTCATCACCCGGTCCCTCGTTACCAGCCGGGTATAGATCCTTGGGTCAGATTATCGCCGCCGCAGCCTCCCGTCACCTCTGTACCCGTTTGGCCCACTGTTTGTGTGGCCGCGTCTGTTTCTGCTATTACGGCACCCTCCGTGAAGGCTGTGCCGCCTCCCGAAGACATCTACATAGCGACTGCTATGCTGGAGAACATCTCTCTGGAGGAGTATCGGTTGTCCCTACAACAGCCGAACCTCGAGGTTAGACAAACCTCTCAAGACCCCAACCGCTCTTATTTTTCACATTATGCACAAGATGGTACACCCGTGTATGCTTTTCCAGATCAATACGATGAGCATGGGAACGTGTTACGTTTACCCGCTCCAGAGGCTCACCTTCATGCTCAAGGCTTACCCTATAACCAGGCTGGATATTCTTACAACCCACAAGGGCAACCTTTCCAAGGCCAACCTTCGGGCCAGCCTGGCTATCCTTATGATCCGCAGGGCCAGCCCATCCAAGGCTATCCTGTAGGCTAGCAAGGGCCATCGTATGGTCTGCAAGGACAATATTACAACACTTTTGGTCAACCTGTGCAGCCTCAGCTGGGGTACCAACCAGGGCCGGTATATGGTCCTGGGGGGCAAGTCCAACCTTCCCAACCCATGCAACCTCAGTATCCTGTTAATCCAAACGTTGCACACCAGCCAGGACCATCTTATGGTCCTGCTACAGGTCAAACCGGTTCATCCTCCACCTGGCTCTATTTCTCCACCAGGACAACCGGTTTATTTGGCACAACTTGGTGTTCCACCTCCAGGCCAACCGGTTCATCCGGTGCAACCTGGTGCCTCTCAACAGCCAGTTCAACCTGTGCAACCGACACAACTTGTTCACTCGGGTCAACCTGTTAGCCCAGGGCAGCCCGCTCAGCCAGGTCAGCCTGCTCAACCAGGCCAGCCTACATGTCCTATCAACCCTGCCCAACAGCCGACCTATTCGATGTCGTAGCCAAATCAACCGCTGCACCCAAATTATCAGGCTCCGCAGGGTTCCACCTATCAGCAGCCCACTCAACCTCAAGGTGGATACTATTCTCATGTTCAATACCGACCGAATTATAGCCAGCCCCAAGGTTCTAACTATCGTCCTCAACAGCCCAGCTACACATATAATCAGCAGCCAAATCCAAATGCTGCTTACATAGGGCCGACTCATAATCAGGGTCCATACTCTGGTTATCAACCCCCGTACGCTGGTTACCAGCAACCAAATCAAGCTGGTTATACCACCTATGCCCCCTACGGTCAGAATCCTTCCAGACAGAACCCATGGGGGGGCAAGTATATTCCCAACCAGCGTGGAGTATAGGTACTGGTCCTTACCCAGGGCCAGGTATGTCGTCCAATCTGCCATTGCCGTTTCTAGCTACCTTAGAGTTACCAGATGTTTCGAAATTAACCAATGATCCAATTTTCCACAATCCTTATTGGCCTCCGGTTCCTACCAAGGTACCCGGTGATTGCCCCAAGTGTGAGGGAAAAGTTGGAGAAGACCCCCAAGCTCATGTGATGACTTACCATCTTTGGTGTTCGTCCAACTCTTGGGTGGATGATTCAATCCGTCTGCGCCTCTTCCAACGCACTTTGACTGGCGCTGCTGCTAAGTGCTATATCGAATTATCCCGTGGCATCTTTCAAGATTTCAATACGTTAGCCATGGCTTTTCTGACTCATTTTCAGTTACTGGTTTGCTACGAAGCCGGGACACACCTCCTGACTTCTTTAAAGCAGGACAAAGCCACCCACATTTCTGATCACATTCATGAGTGGCAACGTCGTCGTAGACTGATCAAGTTTCATATACCTAATCAGATACTAACTCATTGGTTCACCACCTCCTTCGTTAACAAAATCACCCAAGATATTGCTATGGGAGTGTGTGTGACTGAAGAACAAGCCATAGCGCGTGCTCAATATCTGGATCTGGTATACTCACAATCCGGCACGCTGTATGATATCTTTCCTGATGCTCCATGGTTTGGAACCTCTAAAGCTCCACCTACCCCGGCAGTGGATGGTGTTATTGGTTCCGTGTCTCAGAATTCGAAGAAATCTTCGAATGGGAAGCAGAACTCTAACTCATCCAATAATTCTGCTCCTCCCGCCCCTACCGATTCTAGAAAAACTGCGGAGGTCAATGCCTTTCAGGCCAATCCTACGGAAAAGACCTCCAAAGGAAAGAAGAAGGGCAAAGGTAAATTCAAATCCGATGCCCCAAATCCAAATTCCAAACCTCGGACCGAGGACGGTTCCCAATGCAAACTGAAGTACCCCTGCCTCATTTGTGAAGGAGATCATTATACTAAGGATTTTCCACGACGATCTGAGGTTAGTCAACTTCTAAAAGGCTCCAAAGGGACTCCAACAGTTCTTAAAGAACCGTTCCCGTCTCAGCAGACCCAGATGGTTGAACAACCTTCACCATCTGCACCATTTGGGTCCCAAGTCTTTATGATGAATGGTGATGCACCTATTTCTATCGCCACGCGTTCGAAGGATTACAATGAATCGCGTCAGGCACTGGGCAAGGTAGTTGCGGATGGTCCACCTCCCCCACTTGTCTCTGGTTCGTTGGAAATTGAGAAGCCTACTGCTGAACCCGTTGTGAGGCCACCCTCTAAAGGTGTTCTACGAAAATATTCCTACAATCCGAATGCCCGTGCTGCTCAGCACTGCAGTATTGTTGAGGATCTAGCACAGGCACCTTCTGCCATGTCTGCTTTGGAAGTTCTTCAAAGTTGTCCTTCACAACAGAAATCTCTTTTATCTGCAATCGGTGGAATCGATCCTGCCGATTCTAGCCTTCTCACCTTCGACTTAGAAAACTTTACCCCCCGACTTCCACATCAGATCGCTCTTGTTATTCAAGTCGGGATCAACGGTCTTAACATCCATAGGGCTGTTGTGGATGAAGGTGCTTCTACCTGTGTCATGTCGTCCGCTTGTTGGAAGGCCATTGGCTCTCCGGCCCTTTTATCATCTCCCAATGCCCTAGAGGCATTTGATGGTCGGGAATCCAAACCCCTGGGTGTTCTCGAGAGTCTAGCGATTACTTTACAGGGGAAGACAGTCAACGTAGAAGTAGAAGTGGTTAATGCCAAGCTCAACTACAATATACTTCTTGGCCGTAGCTGGACTCATGACATGTTCTGCATGCTGTCCACCCTCTTTCGACTTATTAAGTTCCCTCACGAGGGAAAAATTGTTACGGTGGATCAATTGTCCTTCTTCACCTCCACCTCCGATAACAACGTTCCGTACATGGATCAGATCCCAAATCCCCCTGATAGTGTAGGGCCCGATCTCTTCAAAGACCCCGTCCTCATGGGTATTTTTCCCACACCACCACTGCACACCTCTCAAGTTAACATGATCTCTATGTCTAACGACCCATGGCTCATCCCTACGCCTGAGCAGGTGATTTAGTTTGGTGAATCGATGCCCTTAACTCCAGTAGAGATTAGCTACTATGAAATTGTTACTGCATCGGATCCTCCACCACCTCAGCATGTTCCTTCGAGCATGACTTTAGACATCTATTCTTAGTCCCCCTGGCTTGGCGAGGCCGACTCGCCGGATCCTCTTAAAGAGATTTTTCCTTCGGATGAAGCCATTGTAGAAACAATGTCTCTTGAGGAGCTGCCTTGGAGCGATGGACATCATCGTTCCTCCTTCATGCCTAGCTTGGGGGCAATGTCGGATTGTCTAGAGCATTTTGCATCTCAGGTTCCCACTCCACCTCTCCAAATGCCCATTTTGACGCACGAGGTTCTTTCAGAAGGAAACCTGAGTAATATCACTGAAACCATCTCTATCAACATCTCCGTTAAACCGGGGATCGTTGAGAACATACACGTGGGAGTGACTTGTTCTCCTGATGAGATACGAGTCTATACTGATATTTTTAAAGAATTCAGAGATGTGTTCGCCTGGTCCTATGAGGAAATGCCTAGGATTGATCCCAGTATCGTAGTGCATGAGATTCCAACCTACCCTGGTGCGAAGCCTGTGCGCCAACGCTTACACCTGGTGCATCCTCGCAAAGCCGCTGCAATTAAGGAAGAAGTTGAAAAACTTCTGAACGCGGGCTTTATTTATCCCATTCCCCTCACAGAATGGGTTTCAAACATTGTCCATGTCGATAAAAAGCAGGGTACTATTAGGGTCTGTGTTGATTACCGCGATATTAATCGCGCCTATCTGAAGGATAACTTTCCCACTCCATTCATAGACCAAATCATTGACGAATGTGCTGGAAGTGAGATTTATTCCCTGATGGACGACTTCTCCAGGTATAATCAGATCAATATTTTACCTGAGGATCAACACAAGACTGCATTCATCTATCCGTGGGGTACTTTCGCTTATAAAAAGCTCCCATTTGGCTTGAAGAACGCTGGAGCCACTTTCCAGCGGGTGATTTATTACGATTTCCACGACATACGCCATATCGTTCAACCTTATCTGGATGACTTTCCAGCTCACTCAGCTAGGCGAGAGGACCACCCTGAACACCTCTGCCAGATTTTCCTTCGCTATAGGCGCTACAATATTAGGCTTAATCCTCATAAATGCGTATTTTGCGTGGATTCTGGCCGTCTTTTGGGATTCATAGTCTCCAAAGACGGAATTTGCCTTGACCCTTTAAATTTCAAGGCTATCATCAATCTCCCATCACCCTCCTCGTTATATCAGTTGTAGAGTCTGCAAGGAAAAGCTAACTTCCTTCGACGCTTCATCCCGAACTACGCGGAGGTGGCCAAAGGATTCACGCGTCTTCTAAAGCAAAATGTTCCCTTCCATTGGGACAACATTTCTCAAGAATCCTTTGAGAAGCTTAAGACATTATTGGTTAATGCTCCTTTGCTTCGTCCTCCTAATTATCACCGTGATTTCATGTTGTATCTAGCCGCCGCTTTTAGCACCATCGCTATGGTTCTAGTGCAGGATGACGATGATGGAAATGAACATGTCATTTATTATCTGTCACGGAACCTTCTCAACACATAAATACATTATGCTCATGTCGAAAAGCTGGCGCTAGCCGCAGTACACGCTGTGCAGCGTTTTCGCCACTACATCCTGTTGCGTACGATAACAGTGGTTTTAGATTGCAACCGCATGACATATATTCTCTCTCGAAAATTACTGGGGGGAAAATACTCCAAATGGATCGTTATCCTACAGGATTTTGACTTAGAGTTCACTACTGCTAGGTCAACCAAATCACTGGTTTTCGCGGATCTTATTTGCTCACTCCCAACAGACTCCACTCCTTCACACTCCGAGGATCATATCCCGGACGAAACTCTTTTCCTTATCAGTACTCACAACCCTTGGTATGGCGACATAATTGTGTATCTTCAGACCTCCACATTTCGGTCTGAGTTGACTAAAGTTGCCCGACGTCGAATTCGGCATCAGTCTCAACCCTACCACATCGTAGGAGATACCTTATACCACGTCGGAGTAGATTTGGTGCTCCGTCGATGCCTAACCTTGGAAGAGGTTGAAAGGGTCCTAAATGACTGCCACCGTGGCGCCTGTGGTAGTCATATGTCCAGATATGCCACTGCCCAGAAAATTCTGTGAGCAGGTTATTTCTGGTCATCAATATTCAAAGACTGTATCGTCGTAGTCCGTAAATGTCACGCGTGCTAGGTCTTTCAGCGCAAGATGCGCGCGCCGCCTCTCCCTTTGCATCCTGTTATTACCGTTGGCCCTTTTGCGAAATGGGATGTAGATTTTATGACGTGTAACCCTCATTCGGCCGAGGGGCATGCGTATATAATCGTCGTCGTAGACTACTTTACGAAGTGGGTCGAAGCGATGCCTACATTAGCTGCCGACGGTAACACAGCTGCCCAATTCATCTTCAACCATATCATTACACCTTTCGGGGTCCCTCAGGCCATCGTTACCGACCATGGTACTCATTTCAGAGATTATATGATGGCCAAGCTGAATTCAAGATTGGGCTTACGCCACGATAGCTCGACGCCATATTACCCTCAGGAAAATGGCCAGGTTGAGGTTGTGAACAAGGTTCTGGTCACTATGCTTCAACGAACAGTTGGTATTCATAAATCCAATTGGCACCTCCAACTGTTCTCAGCTCTATGGGCCTACCAGAGGTCTGCAAAGAGTGCAACTGGATTCACACCATTTCAATTGGTGTATGGTCTGGAAGCAACTCTTCCAGTTGAATGCGAGATTCCTTCTTTGAAATTAGCTATGGAACTTCTACCCAACACTTCTGCTAAGGAAGAGCATCTCTTGTATTTGGAACGGTTAGATGAAACCCGTCGTTTGGCTGCTTTAGTCATTGAAGCACAGAAAAAGCGGGTCAAAGCACACTTTGATCAATCTGTTTCTCCACATTCCTTTGTCGAAGGGGACCTCGTCCTCCTATAAGATCAAGCACACGATAATCTTGGGGCTGGTAAGTTCCAACCCATGTGGCATGGGCCCTACATAGTAAAACGCGTTTTGAAAAATGGGGCTTATGAGCTCATTGATTATGAAGGAGTTCCGTTGGCGCAGCCTAGAAATGGGATGTACCTCAAAAAATACTACGCTTGAAGTCATTTTTGGTGTGGTGTGTGTACATAAGTGTGTTTTTTCATTTGTGTGCATGTGTGGTGTGGTGTGCGATGTAAACATCTTTCTGTTGATCGGGTCTTCCTGATTGTGCAGATGTCCATCAATCCATTTGTTGGTTTCGCGGATGGTGCCTCCCGCAGTACCAGGAATCTGTCTTCGGCAGCCTGGGTAATCTACGATCCTGCTGGTGAGTTGGTCAACCTGCAAGGTGTGTGTCTGGGATGTACTACAAATAACATCGCAGAATATAGTGCTGTGTTAGAATTATTAACCAAGGCTATAAACCTTGGTATCCGTGAATTACTTGTGTATCTATACTCACAACTTGTAGTATTACAGCTCAATGGTCACTATTAAGTCATAAACCCATCCATTTTACGTCTGTATCTGTGTATTCGTCTGCTGGAAAGAAAATTTGACTATATTACATATCAACACATACCCAGACATATGAATACGTTAACGGATGCAGTAGCTAATTTGGTTTTAGATAGACATTTGCGCAATTTATAAACAAAACATCATCACATGTGAAGAGATCCATCCAGAAATAGGTATGTATATATATATATATATATCGAAATGTTTACATACTGTGCATTACATAAATAAAAAATATACATGTTCGTCTTAATACATCCGGAGACGACATTTCTCTCAAAAAATATGCATGAAATAAAGCCCTAGGTGTCTAATCTGCATGGTGCTCATGATAACAAGCCACAACATGCACTAAGCATCTCAGAAGATGGTGGAGGCGACTAGGCACTCCCACCTTATGTCTCTGGTATGCTAGTGGGACATCTGCCAGCCGGGCGTAGTCTGGAATCCCTCGGGCGTTCCCCTTGAGATTCTGGACCAACTCTCCTCCCTCGGCACCCTCCACCTAAGGGTCAGCTACGGGATGAGTTCTCCGTGAAACAGGAGACATACCGGTAGGTCTCTCTGGGCCGACATCTGCATATGCATAAAACTGCTGTTAGAACGGACATGTATTAACAAAAAATCATAAAACACAAAAATCAAAAAGACGATCTTACCCAACTCCTCGCCCCAGTCATCTCCCTCCGGGAGTGGAATATCTGGATCACCAGTAAAATCGGTCCCTGCATATGGCCAGTCTTCGACTACGATCAAATGACGCCGTAGCCACCCAAAAAACTCCGGCCTCCAGGACATCTGTTGGCCCCCTCCTGCCCTGGGCATCAGTGCTGCCCAGCGAGCCATTCTCGGCTCTCGTGGTACCGGCTCAGCTACTATGGCCCCTTGGCCCTGGAAGATTGGTAGTCATTCTAGAATGAACGATACCAGGATAGAACCGTAGCCAAACTGCTTCAGTTTGGCTTGCTTGCACTTCGTGAGTTGTCTCTTCATGTTGACTATCATCGTTGTAGCCCAATCAAACAGTGTAGGACTCATACACTTTGAGGCTAGTATGAGTTGGGCCTTGGTCGCCTCATGTGGAGCTTGCGATCCTGCAACTCGTGTAATGGTGTGTAGCACTACTCTGAGTGCTAGATCCTCGACAGTGTGAATGTCTACCTTTCCGCTTCCTGATCCGGTTCGTGCCCTTGGGCACACCCTCACCATTACCTGCTCCATATTTTCACCAGATCGTCTGATCCCTGTCAATATGGGCACTGGACCTCTGCGCGATAGTCCGGTTATGAAGTATATGTCAGAAACCTCCAGTTCTAATACTTGATTCCGCAGCTTGAACACTTGGTCATTTTCATCCCAAATAATGATCAGGTATTGTAGGAGCTCAGGTTGAGCTCGTAAGCAAGGTGTCAGGAAGAACTTTTTAAGCCCACAGTTCTTGAGAGCATTCATACAAGTTTCGCTCTCCATGGCTAGTTCGTCCTCTTCCCCGTGCTCTCTCTCTTTCCATTCGATCACCATTCTACTCAGTTTCCTGCATCGACATGGTCAAAAACCCTTGATTAGATCTCTGTTATGCTTGGAAAACATTCAAATCACTAGCTATTTGGAATTTTGAAACAAAACCGCACTGCGCCATTTGGCGCAGCTGTTTCTTTAACAGTCATGCCAGTTGGCGCGGGCCCTTTGTATGAAAAAGGCCATTGGTGCGGGTTCGTGCCCGATACCCGCGCCAATGGGCGGAGCCCTAAAATTTAAAAAATATTCCACAGAAATCTAATGAGCAATGGAAAACTATGAAAAAATCGATTAAAATGGATTACAGGGAAACCCCTCTTACCTGGAATGAACGGGAATCTGAATGGTAGTCCGGATTTGTCGCAATCGTCGTCAGAAGTTTGCACACCAAAACAGACCACTGTTGCTCTCCAATGAGGTAAATAGTAAAAGTAACTTTGTTTTTTACCATTTGAGACTATTTATAACTTTCTGAAATCTCGTTAGGTTTTAAAAGTCATTTTTATTAATATTTTGATATATTTTGTCGAAAATGGATTTTACACTTGCCTCTGTGTGCAGCAACAGGTTTCTACACGACTTCAACGGTGAAACGAGTTGTATTTTATACTTTTTCGAACTCGGTAAAAACACGAAAAAGTCATTTTGGAGTCATCTTTCAGCTCTTTTCTGACTCTCTAAACATGAAAATATTGCCGAGGCCCTTGTCGTTTCGATCTCGTTAAAGTGGCTGCGAAACGACATCTACCCAGTATACGTTTACCCTTTTTTCAGGCTGGGATGGATTATTTATGAAAAAGGAATACCCTAGCCTATCGCGACTAGGAGGTTTTCTCGGATATTGTTTTCTACCTTTTCAGATATGAGGAAATATTTACGAAAAGGGACCTTTGGAGTTTACTTATCTGTTGTCTTTTCAAACTCTCTAAACATGAAAAGACATCGAGTTCTTCCTTTGTCAGACTCATTAAACCCTGATGACATCGGATTTCATCGTAATGACGATACTCAAGTTTATCCTTCCTAGGGCTCATTAAATGTAGTAGGATGGATTTTTCCGAAGGACGAACTTATATGACAAGCATATGCTATCCCCTTCAAGCTTGTTTTCAAAAAATAATTGGGGTACTCGCCAGAAATGGTGGGGAAAAAATGGAACCAGCATCATTGTCGTGTCGGCAGTATGTCGCTCTTGAACATGGCACTTGTCTGCATTCATGTCGAGTTGGGGACATCTCATCTCGTTTTTCACTTGCCTCCATGGGTTTGGGTAATCCCTTTTGACGTCTCATCTACTCTTTGCCTCGTCACTATGACCTCTGATCTTTTGATGTCAAATACTGCCAAGTCCACTATCGTTCCGTTCATATGTTCAAGAGAAGTTGACCTCTGCAAGTACCAACCTTCCTCTGATTCTCATCTTAGCGTGATTCACAAAAACACTATGTTCCTCTGTCTCGCGTCGATGAATTGGGAAACACTATGGCCCACCTTCAATAAAGGTCACTTCCTGTCGACTTCATCTCATTATCCAGGAAGTTGATCTAGAGACTTCCTTCTGGTGCCTTGGAGCCTGCATGCCTCAATGGCAGGTTCTTCACATTCGACGCGAGGTTTTCATCATTGGCCTCCGATCGAGTGATTCTACGAGTGTTTGACGCTAGCTCATTGATTCACATGCCGTAAATTGTACCTGTAGTACCTTGAGGGCCATTGTCATTATTGGTGGTACCTCTCGCGTCTGTTAAAATATTTCATCATTGGCTGGTAATCAGACGTTCTTCTTGCATGTTCGACTTCAGCTCATTTCTTCACATGCTTGGACTTGTACTGTGTTCGGATTGAGATGGAGCGCAGGACCCTGGATTGTGTCTGCTGTAATCCAGGCTACGAGTTTGTGGATTATTATGATTATTTACATGACTCACTTACTGGATGGTTGCGACCATACCTGAGTCTATTTATCGATTCTCACTGGATGGCTGCGTCCATGCCTTGGATCTGGATTTTTGTATACTCTATTATGGATGGCTGCGCCCATACCACATATATATCATGTATTTGAGACATCAGTTGTACTTCTTTACGCAGGTTTTCCAACGGTGGAGTTTTCAGTTGGACACATTCTCGTAAAGCATTTCACCCCTCTCTCTCGTTCGGGCCTCATACTTTAGGGGGCATATGTTACACAGCAATTTGTCACCGTCCCTGAAATCCCTGTCTCTTACATTGGAGGGATTATTTTGTGACCTGTGAGCAGTGACATAACTTGAAAATACTTTCATGGCATTCCCTTGAACATGTACTTTCATCCCCCTGAAGACATCTCATGCCGAAAAACCCTAAAAACACCCCTTTTTGCATTGGCGCGGGAAGCCAGTTCAACACCCGCGCCAATGGGGAAAATCCTTCAAAGAGGTCACGCCAATTGGCGCTCTGTCCCAGAGTTGCAGTCGCGCCAGCCAATTTAAGGAGTTTTTTTTTAAAATAAATGGTGGAAGTTTCGTCCTAACAAATTCCTGGACTGCTATCTATGTTGAGTTGGGAGGTTTGGCTACGGATTTCCATAGAGAGGAAGTTGTTTGCCACCTCTCATGGAAGCTTCCTTGATGATAGGGCCAATCCCATGATTATAGGGATCCCAACTCCCCTTCCTCCATCTATAAAAGCTTGCCCATCTCCATGGCAAGCTATTCTTCAAGTTCCTAAATTCCCAAGAGCCTTATGCTGCAAGAGCCTTGATTATTCCCCTAAGGCCAAATTCAAGCAAGGAGACTATTGTCAAGATCCGAAGAGAGAGGTTTGTCCCATCCTTGACAGGATTTTTGAGACTTGTTTTGCTGGCGACCCTCCGAAGGAGAATTCAGTGTCAGAACTATGGTTGTATTCTTCCTTTGATTGATTAATAATAAGCGACTATTGGTTATGGTTCCACTCTTGTTATGGTTCATGATGATGAGTTATGTCCTTTCTGACTGACATATAGTTGCATCTACTGGATTTTATGCTTGTGTTTGTTTTGTTTCTCGCATGTGCAGGTGTCCATCATGGAGATTGTGGGGATCGTGATCTGCTAGGGCTAAGGAATGGGAGTGCTACCTCTTTTACAAGCAACAGCGTTGGATTCCAGGTAAGCCTTCATCGCTAGTTGGTTTATTTGCAATTAGGAACCTGCACTATAGCGTGAATGATTGTTGCTAGACCCGGTCTGGGCTAGTAGGGATCGCCTCTGTCCGCAGAGGGGATTTACCTCCACAACACTATGTGTTTGCATCAAGAGTAGGTTAAGTGTGGTACCCTTTCATTTAACTTTAAGTTTTTGCTATATCAATACCAAGGATATTATTCATCCTCACTTTAACCTATTAATTTATAATATCCTTTGGAGTCAACCAAGCCTCCTCTTCTATGTTAGTTTTTCGAGTTGGCTTGCTAGTGTAAATACTTTATGTTTTATCGTATCTTTTTATATGAGATATTTGTTTCTTATTCCTTGTTTAGATGTACATTAAAACAAAAAGATAGTAATTGCATAGTCATAGATAATCACACGACAATAATTGTATGGAATATAGGTTCAAGAAGAGAATCATCAAATGAAGGGGTATTTGTAGCAATATGAAAAGAATGTTAAAAAATTACATTACCAAATCCACACCTTAAAATATTTTATTTATTCGATTAGGGAACAATGGCGAGAGAAAAAATTTCCATCACCACTATTGTGGCAATATGGAAGTTTTGTTGTCATCTTCTAAAATTGGAAGATAAGTTGAATTATTAGGATGGTCACTGATAGGTTTACTCAAATGATGGTAAACAAAAATTAATGGTCTAGGAGGAAATTTTGTTAAACCTTCAAGTAATGAAGTGAGGAGAAAAACCTTATGATTCTACAGTAGATGCTTGTATTTCATAGAGAAAATTTTGGCTAGAAATATAAATAAGGGTATTAGGTAGATAAGCCAAATATTTAAAAATGCACCATGCAACACTTATCAAACCAAAAAAATAAACCCTAGAAGCACAAGAGAAAAATTAAGAAGTATGTACAAGGAAAATTATCTATCGTTTGCTTCTATTGTAAGAAGAGAAGCCACAAGTTACTAGGTGAATATTAATAAAATATTATACGGTATGTTGCGCATGACCTGTAGGACCTCTGAAACATTGCGAAGAGCTTGGGCCTTCCGCTGCCACCATGGCCCTCCCGGAGCATGATCCAGGTGGGGCTCCTTTCATTGATTCTTCAGAAACCAACTCACAACAATTGCCAAATGTTTCCGCAAATAATTTCGCCTCTTTGAGAAATCGCCCTGCAATCTCTAAGTTTGTTAAAAAACTAGAAGAAATTCCAGAGATTAATTTGCCTCCCAATCTCCCACACAGAGAAACTCTCTCTTTGTCAGAAAAAGGATTTATCAGTCAGTTTATAGGCTTATGGCCTTCACCCAAAACTGTTCAGAAATGGGTGGAGCGAAAGTGGTCCCAAGTGACTTGGGGGAAGATATCCATTAGATTCTGTGGTAGAGGATACTTTAATTTTCACTTCGAATGAAAGGATGACAGGGATTTAATCTTCCGAAGTGGCCCTTATTTTATGGATACCAGAGGACTATATTTGAAAAGATGAACTTCATAATTTGACTTGGAACTAGATGTCCCAAACGTTTTCCGAGTTTGGGTAAAGCTACTGCATCTTCCATTGAAATTTTGGGGAGATGATTATGTAAGAGAAATAGGAAATGCAATCAGAAAATACATTGACAGGAGTGAACCAAAATACAAAATGCAGGCATACGTAAGGATCTGTGTTGAAGTCGACTTAGGAGAAGGAACACCAGAATCCATTAAGCTCAAAGTCGACAACTGGATGCACATTCAGCAGTTGGACTATGAACAAATACCTTTCAAATTCAAGGTATGCCATGAATATGGGAATTTTTCTAATAGATGTAACAAAAAATATGAACAAGAAAGGAAACTGAAGAAAACCAAGAACAAAAATGGGAACAAGTCAAAAAGAAAAAGGCAACAAAAAAAATCTGCACACCCCTCCCCTTCCTTCTTCATCAGACCCCCCCCCCCCTCCCCATCTCATAGATCCTTAGTTCTCTCTTCCCCTCCCTTCCTCGATTCAACACCCATTATGGGTTTAAACCCTTTCGAACCTCTTGCCATGCCCTCAGAGCCTCCAATTCCTTCCCATTCCCCCTCCTTTACCCCTCCTATTATCTCTGACCATTGATCTCCTCCCCCTAGTTCCTCTTCCCCTTTGGGTCTCTTCCCCTTCAATCCCCCTCTCTTTGGTGCTCCCCCCCCTCCTTCCTAGCCCTCACCCCCTTTCTTATGATTGGATAATAACAAGAAATTAGTCAAAGGAATCCCTACCCTCCATTGATAACTCCAAGAAAGCTATAAGGAAGTCAAACAAAGAGCTCAGAGATGAGGCAGCAGTGAAGGAACTCACCCTAGGAACTCAACAACCAATAGAAAGCTACCTTGAGAAAGGTAACAAGAGCAAAGAAAAAAATCATTAGATTCATCGAGGGAAAGGCCCCTCATATTCAATCCCCAATAAATAATGATAATGGTCTCTTCGAATTCTAGAGGATTAGGACACCCCTCTAAGTTAAATCTCATCAAAGATCTCATCAAAGGGAAAAAACCAAACATACTTATGATCCAGGAGACAAAATCCAGCAGTAAATAAATGGAGACAATCATAAAAAAAATAAAAAAATACAAAGGAATAGCTTTGTCAGCCAATGGTGCATCCAGAGGGATATACACACTTTGGCACAAAGAAAACTGGGTAATGCAGAATCAAAAAATGGAATCTCACTGGATAAAAACAAATCTGAAGAGTAAAGCCTTGGAAATTCAAATCAGCATAAACAACATCTACTCCCCAAATCACTACAAAGACAAGGAAACTTGTTGGAGAACTTTAAAAGAAAAAACTCTGGCAGAACATGAGGAAAATCTAATTCTTGGAGGAGACTTAGATTTAATTCTTAAAGCTGATGAAAAAAGAGGTGGCCTATTTCATCTAGACTCTTCGAGGGCTATACTCGAAGAAATCATAGAGAGATGTAAACTTCTGGATATTCCCCCCAAAAATGGGAAATTCACTTGGGACAATAAGAGAGTAGGTAAGGACAACATTAAAGAAAGGCTGGACAAAATCCTCATTAGGAGCATCGTAGTGGTGAGCTTCGGCAAAGTTACCTCCAAGATCATCCCTTCAGCTGCCTCGAATCAAAAAAATATAGCTATCAAGATTGGCTCAATAGAAAACTACGAGCCCCTTCCTTTTAAGTACAATCAACTTTGGAGCAGCCACAAAGAGGCAAAGCAAGAAGTCATAAAAATATGGAAACAAAAAATCAATGGATCTCCCAGCTTCATTTGGGAATCAAAGCTAAAGAAATTCAAAGCAATTCTGAAAGATTGGGTCAAAAAAAGTTATAAGGAACCACAGAAAGAAAAGGACGAGCTGCAACAAAAATTAGCAAAAAATAATGAGAAAATGGAAAAATGGAAAACACAACAAAAAATCAGATTAGGGAGAAAGAGAATCATTGGAAAATATCTAGAAATAATAGGCAAGAAGAAGAAACTTGGAGACTAAGATCCAGACAACTATGGATTCAAGCAAGGGATAAGATCATTATTTTTTTCCACAATTCAGTAAAGACCAAACTGATAAGGAACAACATAGAAAAAATCACAGGAGAAGGAGGGGTAGAGATCTAAGGTCAAGAATATATTAAAAAAGAAGTGTTCATGCACTTCAAAACTCTTCTAACAACAGTGGACAACCATGTAGATGCTGAGGAATTTTTAATGCACATCCCAAAAATTATAGATGAGGAAATAAACAAAGATATATGCAAAGAAGTAACATAAAAGGAAGTTATGGAAGCCATATGGAGTCTTCATCTGGAAAACCCTTCGAACATCCCAAATTCCACAACTTAACAATTTTTACCTTATTTTAAAAAAAGCCAACCTTTTTCTAGTGAAAATGTCCCCTACATTTTACAAGTTCAACAAGGCGAACAATGGGCCAATAATCAACATTAACGTGGCAAGTATGGTTACTACTCTGATAAATGCCAAAAGAACATAGTACTTATATATCAAGATTAATAAACATACCACTACTTGGAAATATGTTTGAGCATGTTTTGTTTCTTAAAATATAGTTTTGGTTAATTATATTCAAAATTAGATACGAATTCGTTAAAATTATAAAACTCTAGATAAGAATTCGTTAAATTATAAATCTCTAATGGATTCTTATTGGTATTAATATAAACATGTGGTCAGAAATGAACGTTGTGATAGAACGAAAGTTGCATCCATAATATTCTTCAATATTTTTAATAACCAATGAATATGAACCTGTTGGGGTTCCCATGTTTTGGCCATATTGGCAAGACCAAAAGATGAGGCAACATCAGAACCACTTTGGGGCCCTAGGATCTAGCCCTCCTGGACCCAGAGAGGGATCTCTCCGTAAATACAAAGAATGATATATCTTTGAAAGCTCAAAATGAGATATTACGCTAGGTATGGAGCACAAGGGAGTTTAAAATGATTTGGTTGGTTGGTTGCTGGGTTGGTCATGAGATCATAGACTAAGAAAGTAATGGAAGGAAAAGGACAAAGCAGCAGGATATTTCAGCAAAGAGGATAGGTCAAGAAAGTGCCATCCATTGCGCTATGGAGTCATGAAAGGTAATTACATGCAACAACTAGCCAAAGCTTTCAGAGGGAAAGTCATCTACACTAAAGGATCTTTTAGATAGATGGTGGGATGGAACATTAAGGATTGAAAGTGAAACAAGGAAAACAACCTGATTTCTGTCTATAGATAAGGTCAGAGGTTATTTAACTCCAAAAATGCTTGGACATACTCATAGGAAACCCTCAAAGGGAGGAAAAAGGGGTAGCTTATAGATCTGACTAGAGGTCATTTAACTCTGGGTCAGCTTTAGCATGCTCCAAGGGAAAAAGGGATGAAATGAAGAATTTCTGCAGGGGTACAAGGGGAAAATGAAGGCCTTTAGGAACACAATTTGTCACAATCAGAGAGGATTTTTGGATGGATACAGTAGTGGGGGATTTTATCAAATGGAAAAAGCACCAGGAGACTTCAAGGATGATGTGTTTTCAGAGGAAATGCATTCCTTGAAGGCTCATAAACATTTAGCCCCCTGTTTTCTTGTCAAAAATTTATAGGGGGCTAACAGTGGCTCCACATGGGGATGGCTTCTTCTTGAAGGAGTCAAGAATCCAGAGGATAGATCTTTGGAGTAGGCCATATGCCTGGTACCTTGAGCCATCTTTCTTCCTTGATTTTCAGCTGCCACAGATATGATAGATTAGCAGAAACATTCCCAAACAATCTACCTACCCATCCTACAATCCTAGCATTTTTTCTTCTGGGTGCATTTGGACTTGCAAACCCTCTACATCATCAATTTTTACAAGTAGGAAAATACACCTATTATATTTCTACCCTTATTACTCCATGAGACCAGATTAGACTGTTGGCCTCATAGTTTCTCTACCTACACTACTATCTGCTAGGATTAAACTGTCTAGCAAAATTTTTCTCTACATTCTAAGACAGAAATTGAAAACAGTCAAGCCAGGATTAGACTGTCTGACTTGCTGGACTTTGCAAAAATTTAAGCAACTAACTACATGCTCACAGACATGAGCTTTATTGAGCTTTTCCTACCTACCCTACTCTAACTAGAATATTCACAGACTAGCTTACAAACATTGTCTTCCAATGCATCCGGTCCATCAAATGATCCCATGACTGGTCTCTCTTGCTCAACTCCTTGAGCAGGCTGGATAGGCAGGGTAGCTCCCACCCTTTTTGTTCCACAACAGCATCTACAAAAAAATTTCTTGTTGTCTGCAACATGCTGCTCAACGAGACCTTTGATCCTTCTTCAAAAGTGTGCAGAAAATGAGCGTAAGGATCATGAAAAGATACCTGGCTATGAATATCTAGCAGGCAGGCCTCAACCAGGATCTATTCTTCTTCCACTGGATTGAGAAGAAAACTCTCTTGAGAAAGAGTGTCTCCTTCATCTTCTAAACTGGAGGACTCATCGTATATAGCAGCTGAGTCCTCTTGGAGCTCTGATATATTTGGCTCTGATGTGTTGAGCTCCGTGAAAAGGTCTATGTATCCCTGAGCAGGGGCTTGTTCCATTACTTCCTCTTTTTCAAGAGAAGGCTCGTTATTTTCATCTTGCTCGAGAAACTCTTCTTTGCTTTCCTCCTCATCTTCTGAAAGGAAAAACTGCTGGTTACTAGTCTCACTGATGATTTGTGGTAAAGCAAAGTGAGAATTCAATGAATCTTCATCTGTTATTATACTATCGTAGCTCTCCCCATCAGTATCATAGATAGGCTAACTGGTTTCATTACTTCTCTGAAATTGTTGGCTCTGATCTTCCTCCCATGATTCTAAGGATGATGGTCCTGCAAGCTTGGCTTATTTTTGAAAACACTCATCATCAAACAGACCATAAATAGGAAAATCATAACTGTAAGTAATGTCACCCACCAAACCTTCCGGATTTTCAGCAGGTCTTTCTTCGTCCTGATCCACAGAGGAGTCTTCTGGATCTGTATCATCAAACTCATAAGAGGAATGGGCAAGAGTGTGTGTCTTATAAAATATGTCTGAGGCGGACTTCCGATTTAATATCTGGTCAATCTCTTCTTCTATCAAAATAGGGGTTTCCCTCTCATGATCAACAGAAGAGCAGCAATCCTCTTTTTCTTGTATTAGCTGATTTGGAGGCTGGATGTTTTCTTGAGCCTCTTCTTCCACCTCAGATTCTGCATCTTCTATGTGGTCTCTTGTTTCCTCAAAGCAGCATTCCCTATTAGCCTTTGCTATTAGGTCCTGATATTCTCTAGTTAGCGTAACACAAGACATAGCTGAGCAATCAGGCAGTTCCTGATCACTTTCCTCTTCATCTTCTATAGACTCTTGAGAATCATACATGTCTTGCTCATCCTCTCGGTCTTGAGTTTGTTCTTGTTCTGGAAGAGGCATGGGCTGTTCTAAATAATCATCATTTGCATTCAGACTAGCCATGAACATTTCCAGCACTTTACCAAACGTTTCTGTTAATTAATATAATTGATCCTCCAAAGCATCATACTTTGTATCCTTGTCCATGTTTGGATTCATGCTTATGCGAAGAAGGCTACTACTTCTTCTCAACCAGTTCAGATTCCTCCACCAGTGGAGTCATTTGGTCTTTAGGGAGTTATGGGGTGTGGAGTCGCCAGGTGGATGTATATGAATGTTTGAAGCAGGGTGTTGTCCACCATCAGCAATTGAATGCCAATCTAACCAGAGATTTTGGGTCTTTTTAGTGCCTAAGAGTGTTTAAGGTGAAATGCACTCAACTCCCTAATGGAGTCGCCATTATGTTGGGGTTCCCATGTTTTGGCCAGATTGGAAAGACCAAAAGATGAGACAACATCAGAACCACTTTGGGGCCCTAGGATCTAGCCCTCCTGGACCCGGAGAGGGATCTCTCCGTAAATACAAAGAATGATATATCTTTGAAAGCTCAAAATGAGATATTAGGCTAGGTATGGAGAACAAGGGAGTTTAAAATGATTTGGTTGGTTGGTTGCTGGGTTGGTCATGAGATCATAGACTGAGAAAGTAATGGGAGGAAAAGGACAAAGCAGCTGGATATTTCAGCAAAGAGGATAGGTCAAGAAAGTGCCATCCATTGGGCTATGGAGTCATGAAAGGTAATTACATGCAACAACTAGCCAAATATTTCATAGGGCAAGTCATCTACACTAAAGGATCTTTTAGATAGATGGTGGGATGGAACATTAAGGATTGAAAGTGAAAGAAGGAAAGCAACCCGATTTCTGTCTATAGATCAGGTCAGAGGTCATTTAACTCTAGACCTGCTTGGACATACTCATAGGCAAATCTCAAAGGGAGGACAAAGGGGCAGCTTATAGATCTAGCCAGAGGTCAGTTAACTCCAGGTCAGCTTTAACATGCTCCAAGGGAAAAAGGGATGAAATGAAGAATTTCTGCAGGGGTACAAGGGGCAAATGAAGGCCTTTAGGAACATAGTTTTTCACAATCAGAGAGGATTTTTGGATGGATACAGTAGTGGGGGATTTTATCAAAGGGAAAAAGCACCAGGAGACTTCAAGGATGATGTGTTTTCAGAGGAAATGCACTCCTTGAAGGCTCAGAAACATTTTAACCCCCTGTTTGCTTGTCAAAAATTTATAGGAGGCTAACAGAACCTATTTTATTCCTTTTTGAGTCGTAACTTTCATAAAAAAATACACATTCAACAAGCATAATTATTAATAACAAAAGAGAATAAGAATTACATGCATCTTTCATTAAATATTGCATTATCACTAAATCATGATCCATTGAAACCACTTGTTATTTAATATCCATCTCTTTGATCTCTATCAGAAATGGATGTTACTCCTAACAACAAACAAAGCGAAATAGTAGTGGAAATACCTAGTTACCCCTAGTCGTGCACAAGAGTGGCTAATTGTGGAGAAAAAACAAGGGGACAAAAAGGCGGTCGCAGTGGAAAGGTACTCCTGCCTATGAATGGTAGAGAAGTGGTTGAACCACCCAGAGATGGTGGTGTAAAACTGCACAATGGAGGAAAATGAAAAGGTGGAATTCTTGGAAGTCCAATCCCACCCCTAGTCGGAGTGACTCCTGCAACAATGATCGCCTTCTGCTCTCACAAATCATTGATGGTGATAGATTCCTGGAGGTAGCACAAGCACTGCTCATAAATACAATCACTATCAATGCAAAAACAACGCATATTTTCGTCGAGCCCTCCATTTTCACATAAATGGATTTTTGGAATGCACATATATACCATCTATAATCTTCTTTTATAATACTCGCCTACCTGCACACAGTCTCAACTGCCTATGAAATCGTCATGGATTCAACAACCAATGACTGAAAAAGCACAACTATTCCACACATTATCATTCATAGCGGAGAAGGGGTAGCTACATTCTCACAAAACCAATTAACAACAAAAAAGTAAAATGTGGCGTTTGATAAGTGGAATCATATAGCTTGAATATCTGACATATTTCTTGCAATTTGGTAATGCAAAGATTGTTGAAATTACAAATGGAGAGTTAGGTAGAATTCAAGTGCTCCATTTCCACAATATATTAAATCATCTGGTAAATTACTTCCAGATTTTTGCCCTGCACCTCATTCCTTGCCGCAAAATGTTAGGTGCTACTGTACCATAAGTTATTGTTTGCTTGTCTTCCAGTACGAAACTAAGTAAATGTAAAAAGTTCCATAGTAGAATAAATTGCATAATCTGAACGGTATACACGTTCTGTTTAATATGAAATCATGCAATCATCAGACCGACCAACATCAGATACTTTTCTTCTTATTCTGAAAAATACTACGTAACTATAATTATTTCAGTGATGTTAAATCTAAGTCAAGCATATGATGAAAGAAGTTTCCTTTACAATGCCCAATCTACCTGAGTTTCTAACATTTGTACTCCAATCTATGTGCAGTTATTTCAATGAACAATATGTGCAATTCATTGACTCTTGATACTGATATGCCTCGTACACCTTTTGATTTTGGAAGTGGGAGCTCTGAAACCAGGACTTGTATACGAAACAAAAACCGAAGATTACTTCCACTTCTTATCTAATTACGGTCTTGATTCTTAGCAGATAAAACTCATAGCAGAGAATGAAAGCTATAAATGCCCATCTCGGGCAAAGGTGGATTTCATCATTAACATGAACTATCCAAGCATAGCCATATCCAAGTTAGATATTTCAAATAGGAGCACAACCATAAGTAGAAGCATCACAAAAATCAGTCCTACTCTCACCATTCATTGATGAATCCCATGGAGGTCTGATTTCTTCCCACTACCGACTTTTTGTAACCCTCACATATAAAGGGTCATCATAGGTCCTACTCTCACCATTCATTGATGGATCCCATGGAGGTCTGATATCTTCCCACTACCGAAATTTTGTAAGCCTCACATATAAAGGGTCATCATAAGTGTAGTGCTCAAATTCTGATGTGATATAAAAAAAAATTAGTATAGTATACAAATTTTGAAGTTGTAATATAAAATTAAAAAAAATGTATTTTTAATATAGTATTTTGAAAATTCCATAGTTGCACTAGTATTGTTCTCAAGTATTGGAGAATATGTATCTCAAGCTCCCAGGTCCAAGTTTCTTAGAAGTTTGAGAGCTGGTAAGAAACTCTCCAAAACTGTTGGGAGCTTCAACTAGTATTTTGGAGCTTTTGGGGAGCTTCAATGCAAAAATTTTTTGATGAACTTATAATATATCATAGCATATTAAAAAATACCCTTAATTTGAGTACATATTGGAAAATACCTCTAAAAATCACATTATTTAACCCTAACAATATAAACCCAATACACCTTTCCAATTAAAAAGGCCCTACTTTCATGATATATTGTAGGTATCTATTTTTTCATTAACATTTTGTTTACCCCTTTATATTTTTTCATTAGCTTTGAGCTCCATTTTTTATACCTTCCAATATAAAAACCATTTATCCCCTATATATCCCCCAATATATTATGTAATATTTTCCTCATTGTATATACCCCAATATGAACCCAAGTGCTATGGTATTTCTTCCAGAGTGAAGCCCCTCCCGTGATGTTTCATGAGCTTCACTGCAATGAATAAGTGCAAAGTTAGGTGTATTTGAGGTTGCTAGCTTAGGTTTGCTTAAACCCATGAAAATGTGCAAAGAAAGGGTATGTTTCTAGATCTGGATATGGGTATGGAACTAAGAGAAACAACTAGTTTATGGAAAATCCTTCTATCCAAATGAAGATGAGGCACCTCCAACCCTGATTTGCAAGATTTGGCTGGAAATAAATAAATTATCTTATTTTTATTTTTAATATATTATATTGTTGTCACTCCCAACTTGACTTTTCCTATAAATTTGGGCAAAACTTCTAGCTGTACCGGATACCGTATACTCTTCCCTCTTACCAAAAGTACCAGAAAAATCTCAATTTAAAATAAAATTGAAGAAAAAAATCTACTTAGAAAGGCAGAGTAGGCCATCTACTTAGAAAATTTGACTAAACCATGGTGGTATTGTTTCATCACTCTATACAATCATCATATTGTGTGGGAAAATTTTAAGTTAATATAAAAATATGAATTCAGAGCATTGTAATTCTTGAGGTTGTTAACATGTTGTTTAATTACAATATTTTGTAAATAAAAAACTATAAGAATAAATTGGTTGTGGCAGAGTTTGACATACATAGACATTATAAAACAAAAAAATGTTATTAATGCCGCAAGAAAAAAACTAGTGAGTCATAATAACTATTGCACAAAATCTCTAAGAATCTGTTGTGACTAGTCACTATTTCAGCCATGAATGATCATCTTGTCTATACTATCAATATTTTCCTCCAGCTCTACCATTCCTATATAATTCTCTTACTAAGTCCTCTGGTACCTAGCAATATTCAAACAGAGTTTAATCTTGTGTCATTTTCATGCCATGGTACTTTGCAATACTCAAATGGTGTTTAATCTTGTGTCAGTTTCATGCCATGATCAATGAAATGATAAAAGCTCATACAATGGACCAAATATAATGGGAACCACAACCTCCTTTCATATAAAAAAGCATCATACTAGGCGAGAAACACCAGCTCCAAAACACCCTACTAAAAGATCCTAAATTTTGATTTTATCAACAACCAAATTGCAATTTATAAGATTATTTGTCAATTGCAATTTGCAAAATTATTTATCCATTGCAATTTCTACACTTCTTTCCTATCATTGTATTGCAATGAACACTGACAATTTAAATTCTCCATTTTAATTTTTTTTAAGTCTCTATTTTCATATTTTTATAATGTGCAGACAGTGAGGTGCAAAAGCATCACTGAACTACTGTACAACCTTTTTATAGTGAGCAGACTCAATGCCTCTACTTAGGCTTTTTGTAGTTGCAACTATGGGAGGGAGTATAGAGGTAATTTCACCTCCTAAATTTCTAGGATCATTTTGCTAATGAGGGGGTATTGGAACAATAGGATTTTTAGGTTCATCATACCTCTAAATATTATAAAGATATTCAACTGATATTTGAAGTCAACTAGGAGAAGTGTCTAGGAGGCCAGTTTAGTGGTCAAGTAGGAGGTTGACTAAGTGTTCAAGGGTTGACTAAGGTAATTCAAAAATAATAATCAACTAATATATAGAACAAGGCATAAATTAAGGATTTCAATATGCATCCTCACTAATTATGTGAAACTTCAAGGGAATTAGTCACATATTGGTGCTATATGAGATGGCCATATGGGTTGATTTATGACATGATGAACAATATAGCATGAATGTGTTGTGTATGGAAATATTTTGGTTTCATAAAACTCTTCGTATCTTTATCTATACTCAATTTGATAGTGGTGTCAGTAGACACCACCTCTCTCTTGGAATACAATCTCTCTAAGCTACTTAATCCTATAACTCTCCAACAAAGCCTCATGACAATGATGAGTGATTTGAATTGGATCGCCGGAGATTTGAAATGGAAAATTTTAATTGTTTGTTAATTTTATACTTAAAAACTATTGGAATTTCCATGCATCAAATCCTTAGTGATGCTATCAAAATTTATCTATGGTATTCCAAAAAATGGATAAGAAAAAGGTAATGAGGAGTCTAGAGTGATGTAGAGATATGGACAAATTGGATTGGAGTTTATTACTTCACACTTTGAACAAGTCCAATTCATGCATAATGCAGAGGATACAACATGTGGAGAAAAAATAGGGATTCAAAGGGTATCCTAGCTCCACACTTCACACTTCATGACATGAACAAGGGTTATGTAGAGAAAACACAAGTCTCGTACCATGTATAAAAATTAAAGAAATAAAGAAAGGATAAAACATGCAACAATGTGGGTAATGAGGAATAGATCCCTACACCCTACACTCTACACTCTACATTTAATAAGAGTGATTAAGTAAAAAACCATGTAAATCATGAGACATGCCTACTTTCACATTAGGGACTTAACATAGAAGATGTTATCACAAAATTGTACTTGATTAGTTGCTTATCAAACAACTCAATGTAATTGTTTCAAACCACTTCTAACTTAATCTTATCCTCTTCAGTTTGAGAGGGCTCTCTCAAGGGGGTTTTATGATATTGAATAATGATATTACTAGATGGCTAACTCTATGAAAATTGTAACTTGTTTTTTATGATTGCAGGTTGAAAAGAATGCAGGCTTGCTACCATTGGGCTTATGGAGTCAACAATAAGTAGTTTTCAATTACAATTTTTCTTAACATGGAAGCTAATGTAGATAGAGGTCTTTAACAAAGGAAACTCAGACATAAAACATAGGATAACACAGTCATTTCATCACTAAAGGAAGTCAGAGTATAAAATTATGAATTCTGAGTAATAGAGATGAAATCTACTGCAAGTGGCAAAACATAAAGATATAGATCAATAAGACATCAAAAACCTCATGAGAATCTTAGGTCCGTCAACAAGAAATTCACCCTGTATTACTGATATAAGTCAAATACATAAAAGCAGCAGTTTTGAGCAAAAAATCTCCAACCCTTTACTACTTCGATGCTTTGTCTTTAAATAGAAATTCTTTACAACAAGGATGATATGCCTGATATCTAGATCATTGAATTCTCCTATGACACCTTTTATAACTGAAATACATAACTTCTAATAGAAAACTAACAATTATACCTTAAAGAAACCATCTCCTAATAGGACTCTAACTCCTATTTATTACATTACACTACCCTATCTGTGAAACAGTTACATGATGGTTACAAAATAAGTATCACATGCTCGAAAGACATATGATAGAGTTCATCACCAATTTACATATTAAATAACCCTCCTAGATCTATGGAACATGACCCTGTTTTTTAGGAATGGATAGCCCTTGTCTTCAACAGTGTTTTGACGGATGACCTGTCTTCATAGCAGCTCCTTCGAGTCATAAATATCTAATGATAAGCTCCCTTGACGTGCTGGAGGACTCCAACTATCCAAAAATTTCTTTTAGGATGTTCAAAACCTCCAACATTTGCTCTCTACAAAAACAAGATAGTTCTGTAGTGAGTTTTGGTAGCGTTGGAAAAGTAGCTTTTGCACCCATTTACTTCTCTCCTTTTTTGTTCCATGATGTAAATCAAGTCATGACACATCACCACCATGAATCTCCCTCTGTGAAAAATTAAAAAACTGACTTTAGAAATAAAAAGGTTGCTACAATTTTTTTCATAGTGTATTCCTCACTTTAAGCCTGAGGAACGCTACGAAACTGTGTAAAAACCCAGAAATTTCCTATTTCAAAATTGTCTTCAAAAACTAACCTCCAGCTACAAAATCTTGATTTTCTACATGTAATGAAACTTCTAAGGAATATTCAATCTCAAATTATTTCTCTTGTGGTGTTTCCTCCTCATTTATTATTAGTAGAGCTATAGGCTCTTCCACCAGTGTCATATTTAAACTTTTCTTTTACAACTCTTCATGAATTAGTTCTAATTGCTCTTGAAGATATTTGACTTGGTCCTTCAGTGTCCTATTCTTATATTGCAAGTGTAGGTTTACATTTTTGATGTGCTTGACCTCTCTTCTTAGTGTCTGAGTCCACTTCATCAGTTTTTCTGTGTTGTCCAAGGTGTTTGAGACATTTGTGATTTGATCTTCCCCAATCTTCCTAATTTGTTCAAACTGCACTCTTTAAGCTCTATGCTTCTTTGCCTCTTTCCTCAAGACTAATATCTTGTCACCTGCCTCTTTTAGCTATTATTTAAGGGTTTCAACTTCTGTCTTTTCAGTGATTTTCTCTTTTCCCTTCTTTTGTTTGATGACTAATTATTCTTTTGCAGGTGGGGAGAGGTCTATGATGCTTGGTGGTGGCTGAGAAATTTCACTAACCTTCTGAGTCTCTTTTCTGCTTTCCATGACCTTTCTTGCATGTCTTTTCATTGGCTTTCTAGCTTGAAACATGAAATCAGAATCATCACCTGCAAACTCTAACTTTTTAGCTATTTTTCCTTTCTTTAGCTTTCTTCCCCCATCTTCAACATCTTCATCTTGGACAATGGGAGTTTCTTCAATATCAATTGCATGAAATATGTCCTCTAAATTACCCTTAACCATTTTTTGGCTCCTATTAACTCTCTTGTTGCCATGTTTGCTAACTGTTGGCTTCTGTTTTGCGGGTGTATCTTTGGGTGTATTAACCTTCTGCAAAGGCTCTGTCTCCATGCTCACTGGTTCTAACTACTCTTCCACTGTTAGTGATGAAATATCTCTAGGTTTGGGAACTCTTTTAGGAGCGAAAACATCTACTTAAAAACCAATAATGAATATAAAATATGACCAATCTCTGCTTAATCTCTTCAACTCCTCGAACACCAACAACTTAATCAAACCATGGTGAAAGAGAGAAGTTTCATTTCCTTCTTTTTTAACTTGGACCTTATCTGACATTTTAGTTAGACTTCTATATAAGTAAAAGGGAAATTCAAGGGACCTCTTACCCACAAAATGCAGCAGAAGCCTAAGGTGTAAGGAGTAGACCATGTGAAACCTTCCTTCACAGGTGAAGTACTTATGAATGATTAGCAACAACTTTGAGTAGTTCTCCTTCATGTAGCTCTTTGGGATAGCATTTGTGAGATAAATTTCACTATGCTCTGGTTTGATGAATTCTTTGTGGTCTTGCATGGTGAACTTTATGCCTTTGAAACACTGTTCCCCTCCCCTAGGGATTCCATTTGCTGCTGAAATGTTTTCTAGCGTTACTGTGAGGTTTAGCATTCCCACCTTTGAAGCTGTTCCAGTGAAACTATTAGCAAACTCCTTGGAAACTTGTAGATGACAACCTTGGAGCCTTTGGCAGAATTGCAAACAACCTATTCTTTTGAATACCTCCAAGGAAGTTGGGTCTTCATTTAAAAAATTCATGTCCATGGGCTCATACCTGTGGTAGTGACCACCTTTGTTGGTTTTCTTCCTTGCAACCATGGTGGTTTTATATCGTCTTAGCCTCGCTTGATTAATGACACTGGCAACTTTTGAAAATGCCAGCAACCTACTTGGCTCAATGAATCAGCTCTCCAGAAACCAAATAACATGCAAGGATAAAGCAGAGAATTACAAAAAGACTCAATTGGGTAATGTTTTATGGTTTCGATGACAACTCATGCCTTCCTCATGACATATGAATGATAAAAACGGTAATTGGATGACCTCAGCCATGAATTTGTACTTTTGAAATAACCCTAACTAACTCGAATAACATCCACATAACTCTTCCAATGATGAACTGACACTTCACCTCAGGTTTGATAAGACAAATAGGAAAATGGTTTTTCATAGCGTTGCTAGTTCATTCTCTAACAATTTTGCTACGAAACTATTAGGCAGTTTCGTAGCGAAAACTGTTGTTCCACAATGTAAAATGCTACGAAAAGAAGTAAAACAAGCTTAAGTGTCCTTTTTGAATTTAAACACTTGGGAAATAAAATCTGATGCCTAATGAAGACTAATGGGACATGACATGACCTAAAAAACTAATCTTATTGGGGATACCGATACCAAACTTGCGGGTTAGGTCGGCTTCCTCGTTCTCCCTTGTCAGACGAGCAATTATTCCTCTTGATTTGGTTAGGCAAGTGGGGACAGCTCCCGCAGGGGCGAGTCACCCGAGGAGGGGATTGGTCGTTGAGCGAAGCGAGCCCTCTTAGAGTGATTAGTCTTTCCTTTCTTCTGAAGCGAGGTTCTACCTTTAGCTGCCCAGTTCCCTCCTTGAATTAGGTAGGCGTCTTCTCGAACTTCTTACCAAATCCAGACTTGCGGGTTAGATCGGCTTTCCCTTTCTTTCCGTAATTGAAGAGGGGAGAGAACCACCCGGCGTTAATAAGAGTACAGGTTCCTTTACTGCGAAATTCACGCAGTAACCAACTCTATCCTTCTATTAGCTGAGTCGGCTTAATACACCGGAACAATACCCCGACTGCCTACACCCGGGTAGTCGGGAACATACTATATAGGAAGGTGGGTTTGAACCTTAGGATAGGTTAAACATGTAAAAATTTGAAATTTTCCTATATCAACTTGAAAGGCTTAAGGAAACCTTTGAAAAATGAAATCTATGACCATGTGAAATAATTTTTCACATTTTTCTGAGTGGTAACAGTAGCTCCACTTGGGATGGTGTGCCCCTGTGGTACACCAAAGAACCTGTAGTTCCAGTGCTATCCATCTTCTTGGAAATAAAAACTCTGAAATTTTCCAAGCCTTCTTCAAACTCTAATAGCCTTCACCTTGGTCTCAAGCTTGATGATCATCTTGTATTTATTATTATAAAATCATAACAAAATGGAATATATATAATGGAATGAAAGATCAATAGGAATTAAGAGGAATAGTGCTTCAAAAACCTGTCATTGACAGGCCCTCGAGCACAAGGTTGCCCATCCATCTCCTGCAGTAGGTAAGTGTTGTTGCCATGAAATGCAGCTATTATTAATGAACCTTTCCAAATATTCTAAAACTTACCATGTTTCCCCTTTTCTTCAATACCGGCCTCCCACTTCAATACCACATCTTGAATCTGAAATTTTTCCTCTTTTACCTCCCTGTCAAATGTCTTCTTAATTCTATTTTGAGATTGTTGATTGCTATTATATACTTCCTCCTTTTTTTCTTGCAGAGCTATCAACTGGTTTGTTCTGCTCTGAATAGCATTAGGCTCCTCCTCTAATCCTTGCAACAGCTTCATAACAGGCACTCCCAAGGATGTAGGAAAAATGGCTTCAACTCCATACACCAACTCATAAGGTGAAGTACCAATTGACCTTTTTGTACACACTCTATCAACCTACAGAGCATACTTCAACTTCAAATTCCATGAACTTTTATTTTCCTGCATCACCTTCTTAATAATCCTCACAATACTTTTGTTAGAAGATTCATCAAGACCATTACCTTGTGGGTAGTAAGTTGTAGAGTGTCCAAGTGTAATGTGATATTGATGAAAAAAATTGATCAACCTTTTAGATTTGAAGGCCTATGTATTTTCAGTGATGATCTTCATAGCATAGCCAAACTTGGACAATATGTTATTCTCAAAGATTGAAATGATAACTGCATCATTTTCTTTCCTAGTTGGGATTGCTTCAATCCACTTGGTGAAAATAACAGTTGCTGTCAGGATCCAACGATGTTGCCCTGAAGATGATGGATGAATCTCACCAATAAAATCTAGCCCCCACTGCTGGAATGGCGACTCAACATAAATAGGCATCAAGGGTAAAGGAACAAGCTTTTTCTTACCATCAAAAATCTGACATTCATGGCAGGCAGCTATCTTCTTGTAGACATCTTTGAAGATGGTAGGCCAATAGTACCCCGCTCTGAGAATTTTGTTTGTTGTGGCATTCCAATAATTATGACCTCCACAATATCCTTATGAAACTCCTCAATCAATTTTCCAGCTTCCTCTTCCAGCAAACAATTCAAAAGAATACCACCAGTATCTTTCCAATACATATCTTTATTTATGATGCAATACCTCAAAGATTTCAGCGTCACACAACTTGCTTTAGATTTAGTCAATTCAATAAGAGACATATGATGATGTAAAACAAAGACAATGTCTCTGTACCAGTCAGATAGGATGTACGTCTCTTCAATAAGAATCAGCTCTTCATCTTCATCTGATAATTCGGAAATTTTTGCAATTAAATTCATATCAAGACAGTCAAAATTGGACTGTGCCATCAACTTTGCTAGCCCTTGACCTTTCACCAATTTTGTAGGTCTGATTTCTATGTCATACTCCAGTAAGTTAGCTATCCACTTCCCTCTCTTACCATTAGGATCAGCTTGAGGTAAGATGTCTTTCACTACAGCATTAGGAACAAATGCTATGACATGAGAATGTAGAATATAAATTCTAAAATCTTTGATGGCTTTCACCAAAGCATATGCCTGTTTCTCTAGGATATTGTACTTAAAATATGAATTAGAAAGGGCCCTGATAAAGAATGAAATGGGATGCTCTGTATCTTGTTGTCCTTTCTGCAGCAAAAATCCAACAATTGTGTTTTCTGATGCAAATGTAAAAACCAGAAATTCCTTTGAAAAATCTGGGCTAATCAACACTGGGGCGTGAGTGAGTTCTTCTTGATTTCCTCAAATAATTGTTTTGCTTCAATTTTCCATTTAATGTCAGCTCCTTTCTTCAGCATCTTGGTTATGTCTTTGACAATCTCAGCAAAGTTGGGAATAAACCTTCTCACAAAATTCACTCTTCCAAGGAAAGACTGAATTTCCTTCCTGCTTCTAGGCAGATCAACTTTCTGAATGGAATTGACTCTGTTTCGATCAATATTTATCCCATATTTAGATATAATATTCCCAAGTGACTTTACAGAAGTTAAAGCAAAAATACTCTTAGTGGGATTAAGAGAAATACCAAACCTTCTACACTTTAGCAGAAATTTCTCCAGATGTTTCAAGTGGTCTTCCTCTCTCATTGAGAAAACTGTTATGTCATCCAGATAGACAACCACCAACTTATCCTTCTCCTCAGCAAAGGTAATTTCCATTTCTCTTTGAAAGGTCGCTCTTCATTCATCAGACCAAAGGGCATCTTGGCATACATGAATGTCCCCCATCGTGTTGTAAAGGAATTTTCTCCTGATCTTCTAGGTGCACTAGTATCTAATTGTACCCTGAAAAACCATCCAGCATAGACATCCTTTGGGAACCAAAATGTTCTGCAGAATTTGGTCCATATTTGGGAGAGGGAAATTTTCCTTCAGAGAAGCTTTGTTCAAGTTTCTGAAGTCAATGCAGATTCTGATTTCTCCACTCTTTTTCCTTACTGGTACCAAGTTTGCAAGCCATTTTGAGAGTCTGATTGGGACAATAATTTTTGCATCAAATAGCTTCTTAATTTCCTTCTCAATCAGAGGCGTGAGAAGTGGATTAATGCTCCTCAGCTTCTATTTGAAAGGATTTTCATTTTCTTTAATAGGAATGGTATGCTAAATAATAGTAGGATCATATTTCTTCAAATCAACATAACTCCATGAAAAAACATCTATAACCTTTTCATCATCTCAATATATTTCTGTTTCATCTCTACAGAAAGAAATTTTGGAAGATTAATCATTTTTGGCATTGCTACTGTACCAAGGTTACAACTCTCTACCTCTTCATCATCATCTTGTATCCTAGGAGACTTGAACACATCATTTTGGTCAGAAAGATTTTCAAGTGGGATGAGACCTTTGGGTATAGAATTATTCTTCAGCTGCAATGCTTAAGAATTACCCTTAGTTTCAACAAACATGTTTTGCTGATCTACTTGTGTGCTTTCAAACTCCTCTTTCAATTCTATAATTTTTTTGACATGCTGGTCATCTTCAAAAACTTGCCAGTGAATTATTTTGTCTAGGATAGTAGGCCTATGACAAACTTCAACCTCATATCTTTCAGTGGAATGTGCAGGGATAACAAAGAGACTTGCATAAACAACTAAGGAGTCATCTACTGAGTTTTTATCCCTAGTCTTCACAATAAATGAGTATTCTTGAAATTTTTATAACATCTCCATGATCAAATTTCTGTATGCTCTCATTCTCACATCCTTGGTTTGATTAACACCTTCAACTTGTTTAATAACTAATTCAGAATCTCCACAAACTGAAATTTTTTGGGCACCCAATCTTTTCAAAATTTCTAAACCCAAAAATAGAGATTCATACTCAGCCATATTATTTGTGGAATCAAAGTTCAGTTTGAAAGAAAAGAACTTACTTTCATCCTCTGGAGTTGTGATCCAAATTCTTGCTCTAGCCCCCTCTCTTCTTGTTGATCCATCAAAGTGTAACAACCACTAACCCTCTGCCTTTTCTTCAATGATTTCCTGATTTTCTACTTGCTGATTTTCAACCTCCTGAATTTATGCTTTCATTTCATCTTCTACTTCATCAGTTAGTTCATTGAAAATAATAGCTGATCCTAATTCAGTTTCAACAGCATAGATTGGGAAATTCTGAGGTTTATCCTTACTACTTACCATATAAGCCATCATTGTCTCTCTGTATAGTCTTCTTTTCTCACCAAAAACAGGAATGGTGGCATAAGTTAGGTCCATTTGCATGGTGCCTTTGATCTTTGCTGCCCAAGATCTAGATAGCAAAATGCCAAACTTGGGTGGAATGTCTACTACCACAATGTCCATTGCCACTGTCTTGGTAGGGACTTGTATAAGACCAACAACAACATATTTTATCAATCCAATGCATTGATCTCTTTTTGAATCAAAGGAAAACAAATCCTTGTATGGCCTAGTGATCTCCAATCCCATTCTTTCCATAATCACTTTGGGCATGAGGTTATGAGAGAACCCTGAATCCAACATAGTATTGTGTAATGTCATGTCATGAATACTAAGGCTGACATATAAAGGAGGCACCTCTTCTATGCTCATCTTCTAATCTTGGTCCCAAATAGATGGTAGGATGATCCTATTGAACATTAAGGGTGTCAGCAGCTCCTGGTTGGGAATTTAGCATTTTTACTATTTTACTTTTGTATTCATTCACCTTAAGAATTTCTCCAAACGAGATTGGGATCTTGATTTTTGAAATCTAATTCTCCAAACTGAAAATGGAAGTAATTTTCTCAGTTTCTTTGACAAGAGGAGGAGGTGGTGGATATTTTCTAACCTCATCTTCTTTAGGGGGATCTTTCTTGGGCTATGTTTTATTTGCAATAATAGGGACATTTCTATTTCTGAGGTTGTATTGTTTTTGCATCTCAAAGATTGCATGTTGATAACCTTTAAGGTAATCAGATGGTTCCTCACCCTTTTTTAGATCATAATCAGACTCATCATGTTCTTATTAGGAATTTGGCTTCTATGATCCATAAAATAAATATCAGAAATTTTCAGTAAAAATCACATATAAGAAATTTGTGTCAAATTTCTTATATGTGATTTTTACCGAAAATTTCTGATATTCATCATGTTCTTCTTTAGTCAAAAAAATTATAGACATGTTTTCATCTAGGCAATGAATGGAGTCTTCTGATATCTCAGGATGATCTTCTTCATCAACTAAACTTTGCTGAAAAGGAGGCCTTACTTGAGGGTCAGGCTGATTTTTGTTTTCCCTTGGTCTCTGTTGGTTTTGAGGTCTTCTGAACTGAGGATTTCTAAATTGTGGTTCATGTCATGCAGGAGGTGCAAAACTATTTCCAAGGGCAAGCCTATCCACCAGTTTTTCCATTGTTTTCATCATGGAGTCAAATTTTTCATCTGAGGTGGAAGGCTTATCTTCTTCTTTCAATTTTTTCTTTCCCATCTCAGACTTTTTAGCTGCTATCATATTGACTTCCACCTTCACAATATCATTTTTCATTTCTGCTAGTGAATGAGATTCTCTTTCTCTGAGCAAGATATAAAATTCATAGTCAAAAGCCTCAACATATCTCAGTTGGGCTACTCCTCATGGAGGCTTAAGATCGACAGGGATGGATTCATAAAATTTGTTAAATCTCTTGGAGAAATTTTGGACAGTTTCATCTACATCTCTTTTCAAACTATTGTACTCGGCGAGGGATTGCACAGGGTTGGTTCTATTTCTCCACTTTCTTAAGAAGCTATCTTCAAACTCATTCCAATTATGTAGGCTTCCTAGAACAAGGACTTTGAACCACTTTCTGACCTCACCAGTGAAACTCTGAGAAAAAAGCCTCATTTTTACATCTTCGTCAACCTCCTCCCTGTCTATGAAGTCATTAAACTGGTCTACATGCTCTTTAGCTGTAATTTCTTCATCACTACCTCACGTTTTGATTCTAGCATAATATTTTATTGGAAAGGCATTAAGGACAGCTGGAAGAACAAGAGGGGCATACCTAGTAGGTGCAGTAGTAGGTGGAGGTGGAACATTTCTAGCAATGATGACAGGGACCGTGTTATTTTTAAGGACAGAAATATTATAAGACGAGGCACTATTAGGAGGTGGTGTGGCTGGTTTTTTTAGTCGAGTTATAATTGAACTTCAATTAGGTAAAGGAAAACCATATTTACTTCTTAGAAAGATTTCAAATGGATCTAGTTCCTTCAACCTATCTAAATATTCCCTCTCTATCAATATCTATGATGTGACTGCTTCCCAAAATTCTTCTTTATATTTTTGGGTCACTAAGGCTGATGTATCAATACCTCTTCTTTGTAGGTCTAAAACAACCTCAGTTAATTATTTTTCATTTTCAGACCTAAACAAGACTTCCTGAATTTTATCATCAAACCTTTTATCTTTAGGAATTTTTAAAACTTCAAAGGACAAGGCTTTTGTATGTAATGGAGTACCTGATTGTGCAGAACTACCTTGAATGCGTCTGGAAATTGTAATTGGATTGTCCACAATTGTAGGTGGATTTGGGTTAGGATTACTCCTCGTATATCTCCTTTTCAAAGCCACCTTTTAACATCAATATTTTGAATGGAGTCGCCAAGGTAGTTGCAGCCTCGAACGGATTTTGAGCTCCTGATACCTTCAAGAGTTCAACTTCAAAATTTCAGGAAAAGTATATCGTGAGGCTCCCGGCAGATGCACCAAAATGTTATCACAAAATTGTACTTGATTAGCTTCTTATCAAACAACCCAGTGTAACTGTTTCAAACCACATCTAACTGAAGCTTCTCCTCTTCAGTTTGAGAGGGCTCTCTCAAGGAGGTTTTATGATATTGAATAATGATAGTACTAGATGGCTAACTCTATGGAAATTGTAACTTGTTTTATATGATTGCAGGTTGAAAAGAATGCAGGCTTGCTACCATTGGGCTTATGGAGTCAAAAATCAATAGTTTTCAGTGACAATGTTTCTTAACATGGAAGCCGAGGTAGATAGAGGTCTTTAACAGAGGCAACTCAGATGTAAAACATAGGATAACACAGTCATTTCATCACTAAAGGAAGTCAGAGCATACAATTATGAATTCTGAGTAATATAAATGAAATCTACTGCAAGTGGTAAAAAATAAATATATAGATCAATAAGACATCAAAAACGTCATGAGAATATCAGGTCTGTCAAGAAGAAAGTCACTCTGTATTACTGATATAAGTCAAATACATAAAAGCAACAGTTTGGTGCAAAAAATATCCAACCCTTTACTACTTCAATGCTTTCTCTTTAAATAGACATTCTTTACAACAAGGATGATCTTCCTGATAACTAGATCATCGAATTCTCCTATGACACCTTTCATAACTGAAATACATAACTTCTAACAGAAAATTCACTGTTATACCTTAAAGAAACCATCTCCTAATAGGACTCTAACTCCTATTTATTACATTACTCTACCCTATCTGTGAAACAATTATATGATGGTTACAAAATAAGTATCACATGATCTAAAGACATATGACATAGTTCATCACCACTTTACATATTTAATAACCCTCCTAGATCTATGGAACATGACCCTGTTTTTTAGGAATGGATAGCCCTTATCTTCAACATTGTTTTGATTGATGACCTATCTTCATAGCACCTCCTTCGAGTCATAAATATCTGATGATAAGCTCCCTTGACATGCTAGAGAACTCCAGCTAGCCAAAAACTGCTTTTAGGATGCTCAAAACCTCCAACAATTGCTCGCTACGAAAACATGACAATTTCGTAGCGAGTTTTGGTAGCGTTGGAAAAGTAGCTTTTGCACCCATTTACTTCACTCCTTATTTTTTCCATGATGTCAATCAAGTCATAACACATCACCACCATGAATCTCCCTCGAAAACAGTAAAAACTGACTTAAGAAGGAAAAAGGCTGCTACAGTTTTTTTCGTAACGTATTCCTGGCTTTAAACCTGAGGAATGCTATGAAACTGTGTAAAAACCCAGAAATTTCCTATTTCAAAACTGTCTTAAAAAAATGACCTCTAACTACAAAATCTTGATTTTATGCTTGTAATGAAACTTCTAAGGCATATTCAATCTCAAATTATTGCTCCTGTGCTGTTTCCTCCTCATTTATGATCAGTTGGGCTATAGGCTCTTCCACCACTGTCATCTTTAAACCTTTATTTTCCAACTCTTCATGAATCAGTTCTAATTGCTCTTGAAGATCTTTGACTTGGTCCTTCAGTGTCCTATTCTTAGATTGCAAGTGTAGGTTTACCTTTTTTATGTGATTGACCTCTCTTCTTAGTGGCTGAGTCCACTTTATCAATTTTTTTGTATTGTCCAAGGTCTTTGAGATACTTGTGACTTGATCTTCCCAAATATTCCTCATTTGTTCAAACGGCACTCTTTCAACTCTATGCTTCTTTTCCTCTTTCCTCAAGGCTGATATCTCTTCACCTACCTCTTTTAACTATTCTTTAAGGGTTTCAACTTCTGTTTTTTCAGTTATTTTCTCTTTACCCTTCTTTTGTTTGATGACTAATTCTTCTTTTACAAGAGAGGAGAGGTCTATGATACTTGGTGGTGGTTGAGCAGTTTCACTGACCTTATTAGTCTCTTTGCTGCTTTTCATGACCTTTCTTGCATTTCTTATCATTGGTTTTCTAGCTTGAAACATGAAACCGGCATCATCACCTACAAACTTTAACTCTTTAGCTGTTTTTTCTTTCTTTAGCTTTCTTCCCCAATCTTCAACATCTTCAGCATGGATAATGAGAGTTTCTTCAATATCAATTGCATGCAAGATGTCCTCTAAGTTACCCTTAACCATTGTTTGGCTCCTAGTAATTCTCTTGCTGCCATGTTTGCTAACTGTTGGCTTTTGTTTTGCAGGTGTAGGTTTGGGTGTGTCAACCTTCTGCAAAGGCTTTGTCTCCATGCTCACTGGTTCTAACTACTCTGCCACTATTGGTGATGAAATATCTCTAGGTTTGGGAAATCTTTTAGGAGTGAAAAAATCTACTTCAAAACCACTCATGAACAGAAAATATGATCAATCCCTGCTTAATATCTTCAACTCCTCTAACACCAACAACTTAATCAAACCATGGTGAAAGAGAGAAATTTCATTTCCTTTTTTTTTTAACTTGGACCTTATCTGACATTTTAGTTAGAATTTTGTATAAGAAAATGAGCAAGTCAAGAGACCTCTTACCCACAAAATGCAGCATAAGCATAAGGTGGTAGGAGTATACCATGTGAAACCTTCCTTCACAGGTGAAGTACTTCTAAATGATTAGCAGAAGCTTTGAGTAGTTGTCCTTCATGTAGCTCCTTGGGATAGCATCTGTGAGATCAATTTCACTATGCTCTGGTTTGATGAATTATTTGCAGTCCTGCATGGTGAATTTGATGCCTTTCAAACAATGTTCCCCTCCCCTAGGGATTCCTGATGCTGCTGAAATGTTGTTTGGTGTTACTATGAGGTTTAACATTCCCACCTTTGAAGTTGTTCCAGTGAAACTATTAACAAACTCCATGGAAACTTGTAGATGACAACCTTGCAGCCTTTGGAAGAATTGCAAACAACCTGTTCTTCTGAATACCTCCAAGGCAGTTGGGTCTATATTTAAAAAATTCATGTCCATGGGCTCATACCTATGGTAGTTACCACCTTTGTTGGTTTTCTTCCTTGCATCCACGATGGTTTTATATCTTCTCACCCTCGCTTGATTAATGACACCTGCAACTTTTTAAATGTGAGCAACCTTCCTGGCTCGATGAAGCAGCTCTCCAGAAGCCCAATACCATGCAAGGATAAAGCAGAGAATGAAAAAAAGACTCAATTGAGTAATGTTTTATGGTTTCGATGACAAATCATGCCTTCGTCATGACATATGCATGCTAAAAATGGTAATGATGACCTCAGCCATGACTTTGTACTTTTGAAATAACCCTAATTGACTCGAATGACATCCACCCTAACTCTTCCAATGATGAACTGACACTTCGCCTCAATTTTGACAAGACAAACAGGAAAACAGTTTTTCGTAGCATGTCTAGTTCATTCCCTGACAGTTTCGCTATGAAACTATTAGGCAGTTTCATAGCGAAAATTGTTGTTTCACAGTGTAAAACGTTACGAAAAGATGTAAAACTGGCTTAAGTGTCCTTTTTGAATTTAAACACTTGGGAAATGAAATTTGACACCTAATGATGACTAATGGGACATGACATGACCTAGATGAAGGGGGGTTTGAACCTTAGGATAGGTTAACATGTAAAAATTTGAAATTTTCCTATATCAACTTGAAAGGCTTAAGGAAACCTTTGACAAATGAACTCTATGACCATGTCAAATAATGTTTCACATTTTTCTGAGTGATAACAAAAGATATAAGGAGGTTCCCAAGACAAAGAAGGTTGATGTGTAGCTATCATTCAACATGCCCACATGGGATAATATCATGTGTACAAGTAGACAAATTGCAGGTCATCACATGGAAAAATGAAAAGTGGCCTAAAAGGTTTTTTTTCCCATAGAAAGAGTTCAATGGCTAATAAATGTATGGTAATAATTTTCCAAGTGGATTGGAATTTGGGTAAACTAGAATAATAAAATGAGTATGCTCACTAGGTAGATGGTTGGGCTTCCATTACTATTTATTAGGATTCCTTTCACATTCCATTGGAGGAAGGATATAAAAATTAAGGAGTTTGATAAGGAATGAGACTTTCTTGGATAGTTCCTAGATTGTATCTTGATGTAGATCATATGGTAGGGTTCCATGATGAGGCTTGGTTAATGAAACTACATGTTACAAAGGAATAAATTGAGAGGGGAACCTTGTAATGAGAGAAAGAGGAGATAATTATACATTCTCTTCATGCATTCTTGTTGAACATGTTTATTGTAATAAATTTTAATCCATAGAAGATATGCTAAAACTTCTACTCATATAAAGCAATGGAGGGTTCTTAGATTCACTTTATTTTGTTTTGCAACTTAGATTCATTTTTTGTATGCGAAGGATACTTTCAATGAGGGAAGAAATAGACTTGGCCTTCCTTTTTTATAGAAGCCAAAATTTCCACCTACAAAAAAAATAACTTGACCTTACATTAATAGAAGAGAGAGAAGATTCATTTCAAATCATGTTGGGGAAAAACTCAGATTTGTTCAAGCATTCAAGGTAAAATTTGGAATTTTCCCTCACTACAATAGAGAAAAGGAGATGTCCATCCAATTGATAGTAAATGAGATCCAATAATTGACTTGTAAAAAGGGGAAGAAGTCATCCCAATGTTTGTAGTCATTGCTAAATCAAAGATTCCATATGAAAATAAGGACAAGATTTTGTTATGCCTACAATAAGAGATAAATTATCATTTGTATGGTGAGCCTTTTCTTCAAAATAAGAGGAATCCATCACTAAAATTAGTTGGTCTTAATCCAGAGAAAATAAGAATATTTAATATACATTGTCTTACTATGTGTGTGCATCAAGAGTAGGTTAAGTGTGGTACCCTTTCATTTAGATTTAAGCTTGATCCAAGTGGATATTGGTGGCCACTCGCCTATTCCACTTGGGGCCCCACCATCATTTCTTTCAGTTTTTCAATTTCCTTAATTTTGACACAATTTACTATTTTTAGCAGTTTTTTGGGTCCTAAACTTCCAGAGCCATTTTAAGGCCCTAAACGATGTTTTTTTGGAAAATCGGGAGCAACATGGAAGTTACTTCGATGTTTCTCACATCAAAAGTTTTATTCCTCGAATAGATCTTTCTAACGAGATATTGTGTGCCTCAAACAGAGATCATATGCCAAAGTTACGTCCCCGAGAATTTGATGAACCAATTTACCCAAACGAGGCCCATAGTTTTGGCGCTTCCTCTCCCAGGGTTAGGTTTTTTGATGTTTAGGGTTTTCCATTATTTATCAATAATAAATAGGCCCTTGAACCTCTTTGTAACACAATTCAAAGGCCTGTAGCCACCACATCTCTTCTCAGATATAAGCTACTAGTGCCTTAGCTAGATTATTTCCACTATTTCTGTAAGCATATTTCAGTTATTTTTTATTAATGAAATGAAGTCTTATTTCTGTTGCATCTCTGCATTTATGTGTATTTTTGTATTTCATTGTGTTCCTTCATAACTTCAGATAAGTGATATCAGAGCGGCCTGTTCTTTCTCAACCTTTCTTTGTATGTCCCCAACGAGGTCGAGGTATAAGGAGTTAGGGCTCAATCTGGTTGAACCTTTGCAAGATCAACCTTGTAAACCTTGACGATCACCCATGGGGGAAGAAAATAAATATGAGGGAGCAGGAGATCCTATAAAAATATTTCTCGAGGAGGCCATCGAGAAACAAAGGAACACAATGATGGATAAATTTTCCCAGATCCTTCAACAGCTGCCCACCGGCGGTGCATCTACATCTAGCAGCCACTCTGGAGGCGCCACACCTTTTAAGGTACAAGTAAACTTTGACATTCCCATATTTGAGGACCAAATATATGTAGACCTCATAGATAGATGGTTGAATTTATTAGAAGGATATTTCTCATTTCATGACTTTTTTGACTAGGATAAGATTATTTTTTCACTCCCCAAAGTCGCCCCCCATGTCAAGGACTGGTGGGAAACCTACTGTGAGAAAAAGGATGAGGGGAAACCCTATCTATTCTTGGTCATACCCACTTGGAATTATTTATGGGACACCATCAAGGAATAATATTATCCCATGAGGAACTATCAGGACAAGTACATACAATGGACTATGCTACGGCAGCAAAGGGATCAAGATGTGCATGACCTGACATTTAATCTATTCCATACCCTGCGCACAAATTTGGGTATCAAATATTTAGAGAAACATTTGGTGCTGAAGTACCACAGTTTTTTGCACAGATACATTCAGGAGGAAATGGAGTTCCTTGACATCTCCTCGCTTGGTACGACATACCAATATGCTACCAAGATTGAGCATAAATTCAAACAGAAGAAGAAAAAATTTGGATTTGCGAATCAAAAGCAAGGGGAACGTGTCCCCAAACCGTATAAAAAAGGACAAAGCCAAGGCATGGAGGCCCAAGACAACCTGCCAAAGCTGCAAGCAAATAACAACACCGAGAAGCCAAAGAAGGACACGTGAAAGTGGTGTGAGTTCCATAAGAGCTCCACTCACAACACAAGTGAGTGTTAGGTCAAGCAGTCACTGGTGGCCGAGATGAAGGCTTCCCAAGGTCTGTTGGGTATGTAGTCCTTTATCATCTTGACAAATTTTGCATCTTTCCACAAAATTTTTAACATTTGTCCTCATACATGGCCAATAATAAACATAACTTAATTGTGCATATGTCCTGTCATAACCGAAATGACCAACTAGTCCTCCACTATGCTTCTCTTTCAATAGATTATCTCCCATTTCCCCCTTAAGAATGCATAATTTGATTCCCTTAAAAAAGGGTCCTTCCTAAATTATATATTCAAGCCATAAACTTCTATCTCTGGTCGCAAGATTTTCATGAGCTTCATAAATTTTCTTAAAATATGAATCTTCCCTGTACAATTCCTAGAGGTGTTCATACCCCAAACTATTGACTTGCAGCTCCTGCAAAACAAGACATCTCCTACTCAAACCATTAGTGACATTATTAGCATTTCCATTAATACGTTTCAAAACAAAAGAAAAAATTTACATATATTCGACCCATTAGGCATCTCTCTGTTTCAACTTGTCTTGTCTTGTAATGAATTGTAATGCATGATTATCTGTGTATAGAATGAAATCTTTGGGCATGAGGTAATGCCTCCACTTCTTGAGCGATTGAATTACTGCATAAAATTCCTTGTCGTAAGTGGAATACTTCTACTTGGTCTCATTTAATTTCTCACTAAAGTATGCACTTGAATTGTCATCTTGGCCAAGAAAAGCTCCAATAGTTGTTCCATTGGCATCACACTTCACCTGAAAAGTATTTTGAAAGTCAAGAAAAACCAAAATTGGTTGTTCTTCTATTCTCTCCTTAAGAAATTTAAATGCATCTTCTGCCACCACTTCCCATTTAAAATATTGTTGCTCCTTCTTAATAGTTTCCATTATCGGTGAACAGATGCGGCTAAATTTTTTAATAAACTTTCAGTAAAAGCTAGCCAACCCATGGAAGCTTCTCACTTCATGGATACTCATTGGAGATGCCTCAATATTTAATGTCTTTCACCTTCTCTGGGTCCATTTTCAGTCCTTTAGAAGAAATTACAAATCCTAAAAAACCAATTATGTCTTTCTCATATTTATCAAAATTATCTCTCACTGCAATTTCCTCAATGCCAATTTTAAAATTCTGAGATGTTCTTCATTGGTTCTATTGTACACAGGGATATAACCTAAGTGAATAATCATGAACTTGACAATGAGTTCTTTGAGGACTTCATTCATGAGCCTCATAAAAGTACCGAGTGCATTGGTCAAGCTAAAAAGGTATAACCAACCATTCATAGAAATAATCATTGGTTTTGAATGAAGTCTTCCACTCATCTCCTTCTCTCATTCTAATCTGATGATCACCACTCTTTAAATATATTTTGGAAAATATATAGCACCACTAAGACAATCCATTATATCATCCATGTGGGGCAAGGGGAATCTATACATGATGGTTATTTTGTTGATGGCTGTAAATCAATGCACATTCACCAACTTTGTTTGGGATCAATACTGTGGTACAACACAAGGAATCAAACTTTCTCTAATTATTCCTTTGTCCAATAGTTCCTGGACTTGTTTCTTGATTTCTTCATTTTCTTTAGGTGGCATCTTGTAAGCTGCCTTATTGGGTAGACTAGCTCCCGAAATTCAATCTATATGATAGTTGATGCTCCTCACAATCAACAAGGCATTTGGTAACTTATCCACGATAACATCTATAAATTCTAATAGTGTTTGAATTTTAACAAGAAACTCATTTAAAATTGTATGTGTAAGGAAAAGTCTCAGCTTACGAATTAAAGTGAATCATACCTCTTATTCTCGCTTTACTTCCTATAGCGACTCCTCCTCAATCGTCATCAACACACTTGGTTCAATTTCCTCCTTGAATCCTTTATCTTCTAGGGGTAACAACACGTGTCTGTAATTATCCTTTTAAAAAGAGTAGGTATTCTTCCTCCCATCATGAATAACTCCTTTGTCTTATTTCCACGACCCTCCTAATAAGACATGGCAAAAATTCATAGGCATGATGTCACATAACACCTAACCCTTGTAGTTGTCGGTTTGGAACTCTACCCTGATTTGTTCATTGACTAGTAATTGATGTCCCTTTTGTAACCATATCACTTGATAAGGATCAGGATGTGCCATCTTCATCAATCCTAATTTTTCCACTAGCCACATAGACCAAACTATCAGTGCAACAATTATCGATAATCACTTTGTAACATTTTCCCTTAGACTTGCATACTATTCTAAACAATTTCCTTCGTTGTTCTAGCTCTTCCTTCTCCTTTTCTCCTTTAATTAAAATCCTCTTCAACATTATGGATTCACCCAACTCGGGAGTATCCTCCTTTACCTTTGTCTTTGTTACCTCATCATCTACTTCTTCCACCTGTACTCCTCTTTGAATTTCTGATTTATTTTTAGGAAAATTCCATGAAATATGGCCTATGTTTCCACATATGTAGCATTTGAATTATCTTTCTCTGCCTCTAAATATTGGGAAAAAATTACACCCCTTAATTCTCCTCCTCTTAGAGATCGACTTCTTGAACTCCCTACTTCCTCTCTTGGGGGTTGAATTCTTCCCCTATTGGGAGATCCTTTCCCTCTAGCTGGACTCCTTCCTCTGCTCCACTTGCTATGTTTCCTAGCCAACTTTTATTATACCCTAAGTGCTGCCTAGTAGGCATCCTCCACAATCTTCAAGAGTAAGAGGCCAATTTCATCTCGGATTCCATACCTTAGGCCATTTCTACATCTGGAAACCTTCTCCACATCTACCTTGATGGGCCTTGCTCTTATATTTATCCTATAGAATTCCTTTGTATATTCTTTCACCATCACATAATTATACCTCAAGTTTCATAGTTTCTTGAATACATTCAGCTGGTAATCCTTGGGCATGAACTTGCTCTTCAATTTAGCCACCATTCTATCCCAACTTTTAAGCTTTTGTTTCCCTTTTCTTCTCCAATCTTCCTGTAATTCATCCCACTATAGTTTTACATGTCCCCTTAACCTGGTCATAGCATACTTGACCTTTTGATCCTCCTTAGCATCCCCTTAGTCTAAATACTTGTCTAGAGTGTTGATCTAATCCAACAACTCTCCCACATTCATATTACCATCGTACAATGACACTTCCATCTTTATTCTCGACTTGACCTTAGTAACCAGTTTTATCAGTTGTTCATTTGGTTTCTCCCTTCTTAGAGCTCTCTCCATCTCTTCTGCACAACTCGTGTCCTCACTCTCACTAACATCTCCCACAATAGGTTCTCGCCTCTAGGAAGTCTCCATGGCCTCCATTATTACCTAGATTAAGCAACCAACTATATAAACAAATACTATGTTGTACGGGGACCCGATCCCACCATAATTTCATGTCATTCCCTCCATTCTGGCGTTCCGGGGACTTTGGAACTCGTCGGAAACGTTCTGGATTTCCTAGGGACTCCATCGGGGACTTGGGGACTTAAAAGTCGTCCCCTAGCCATCCCTCGAAAATTCAGGGACTTTTTGGAGACTTCCAAAACGTCCCTCAATAAATCGGGGACTTCTGGACCATCCCTAATAAAATTTGAAATCATAAGTTAAAAAAATATTAAAAGATTTCGTTTTTATAAAAAAGAAAATTTAAAACAAATTTTAATAAAATTGATAATTTTAAATAATAAAAAAATGTAAATTCCTAAATTACATTTACTCTAACCTAAAGGCTAACACATATATCTATCAAACTTAAAACATTTATGGTTTACCGTTTTACCATTTAGCAGCTACACTAGTGACTATATTATTTTTAAATTTTAATTTTTGTCATTTTGGTTCTTGGACTATAGTCTATGATTATAATTTATAAATTTATAATCCATGGTTTTCTACTTCTAGACTCTTAATTTGAGATTTATATTTAAATTTTAATGAATTGTTCATGTTTACATCTTTATTAAATTTTAGTACTATTTACTTTTACGCTTTAGCTGCTATTTAAATTTTGAAATGATTCATCATGCTATCAATGATCATAGAATGATTATGTAGATATTAGACAGTAGTAGATCGTAGGTTGTAAGTTGTATGAAACTAATAGTACTTAAGTTATGCAAGATGACGAAATTTGTTTTTGTGATGCACAATTCTCAATGACGATTACATACTATTAGACTATTAGTATTAGTCTTTAGAATTATCATTTTAGTATTTTATATATTTCGATTCATATTTTAATTTAAATTTTTTAATAAATAATAAATATAATAAATAGTTGCCGCACTTTCCGTCCCCAACCCGTCCCCTGAAAATTTGGGGGTGCGCTCTAGCCATTCCAGAAACTCGTCCCCCTGTCCCCACCGCCAGTGCAACATAGAAAAAATATATATACCTCGAAATTTGTGCTCGAGTCCTTCGGTGCATAAACCCCCTTTTCTCCTTATTTTTCTTTGAACCTACTTATTCTTTTTTTAACCCTTTTTTATAAGTAAAATAAGTTTTATTTGAATGTGAATCCACTGCCATTTACAAAGAAAATTCAATGGTTAAATGAACCACCCAAAGAAAAATACCCAACTACCTGACTAACTTGAGCCAAGGGCATGACTAGCTGACCTCCAACCATTCGGGAGGACCCACCCACGCAAGGTTAAACCTCACGCTATTCGTGACAATTTATTTGAACAAAATAAAACAGAGGGTTGACCTCCCGACCTCCGACTACAGGCCCACTTCTTTGAAATTTAGTGGACTGTTGGGAATTTTTCTTTGATTATATTAATTTTTGTCACACTGTATTCTCTGCATTCAATAAGAAAATTTGGTTTCCCATTCAACAAGAAGTTTTGGTTTTTTAATGGAGAATTTGTGTAGGAGGATTAAATGATACAAATCATTGCTTATCCTTTTTAACACAAACAAAATTCATTCATATGCAGAGACTTACCTCAATTCAACAACTAGTTAAGAATTAATCGTTTGCCCTGGACTTGCTCCTCCAAAGCCAATACCTAACTTGGGTGCAGAGATTCATCACTGAAAGAAATAAAACACAGACACCAGCCTAAAACAAAAATTATAATGACAATATATCATGTAATAGAACCTTAGAACCTTCGAGAGCATAAACAAAACATTTCATTTTTTTTCCTCAAACTTCCGCACCCACGAAGTCTTAAAACCCATATTTTCATACATAACAGAAGGAATTTAAGCCCTTTATTAACAACAAGAACAACTATCCAAACAAAAAAACACATCATGAAACCAAAAAAAACATCATATAGATGTGATTGTTCCACAAGGGACACATAACCAAGGAAATATTAATATAAGGAGATATTTACATGGGAAACTTTTCTTAAAAACAAAAGGGAGAGCGATGATCCTGCATCAAAATATGTTCCATATGACATGGTTGTACGAGATATATGACCAAAACTCTGTATTACGAAAACGGATGGATATTGAACTATGATTGATATGGCATGGATGCACGAGATGCATGGTTATAACTGTGGAGGGTGGCCATGAATGGCAATGTCGCATTGAGCAAGATTGTCTATGCATTCTGCAGTGGTATATTGAATGTGATTGTTACTTTTATATGGATTATAAGATGTCAAATATTCTTCCTTCAAATTACATGCATCGCTATCAAGTGTTTATATGTCTGGCATTATTAATCAAGACAACAACTTTACCCGATTACACAATTTTAAATTTTTAATGTTTCAATCACGATTTTGACACTAAATATAGATTCAACATCATCTAAAACTTAATAAACATCCCAAATTCCACAGCTTAGTTTAACAACTGTAACCTGATTTTTTTTTAACAAATTTAATAAAAAAACCGCCAGAAAGACAACATTTTTCCAGTGAAAATGTCGTCTATTTTACAAGGTTCAAATACTCGACATTAACATGGCAAGGATGGTTACTGCTCTGATAAATGCCAAAAGAACATAGTACTTATATATCAAGAGTAATAAACATACCACTGCTTGGAAATATGTTTGAGCATGTTTTGTTTCTTAAAATATAGTTTGGTTAATTCTATTTAAAATTAGATAAGAATTCGTTAAAATTATAAATCTCTAATACATTCTTATTGGCATTAATCTAAACATGTGGTCAGAAATGAACGCTGTGACAGAACGGAAGCTGCATCCATAATACTGTTCGATATTAAAAATAACCAATGAAGATGAACCTATTTTATCACTTTCTAAGTCGTAACTTTCACAACAAAATACATATTCAACCAACATAATTATTAATTACAAAAGAGAATACGCATTACATGCATCTTTCATTAATATCCATGGAAACCACTTGTTATTTAATATCCATCTCTTTGATCTCTATCAGAAATGGATGTTACCGCTAACAATAAACAAAGCGCAACAGTAGTGGAAATACTTAGTTACCCCTAGTTGTGCACAGGTGCGGCTAATTGTGGAGGAGAATTAACGGAGGAGAAGGGAGGAAGTGAAACAAGGGGACCAAAAGGCCGTCGCAGTGGCGGGGTAGTGGGGCGTATGAATGGTAGAGAAGGGGTTGAACCACCCAGAGACGGTGGCGTCAAACCACGCAATGGAGGAAAATAAAAAGGTGGAAATCTTGGAAATCCAATCCCACGCCCCCTCGGAGGTGTCTCCTGCAACAATGATCGCCTCTTCCTGCTCTCACCATTATTCATTGATCCTGGATCCCTGGAGGTAGCACAAGCACTGCTCATAAATACAATCACCGCCAATGCGGAAACAGCCCATATTTTCGCCGAGCGCTGCATTTTCACAGAAATGGATTTGTGGAATGCACAGAACTTATACCATCTATAATCTTCTTTTATAATACTCGCCTACCTCCACACAGTCACAGCTGCCTCTGACATCGTCATGGATTCAACAATCAATGACCGAAAAAGCACAACTACTCCACACGTTATCATTCTAGGTGGAGAAGGGGTAGCTGCATTGTCACAAAACCAATTAACAGCAAAAATGTAAAATGTGGCATTTGATAACTGGCATCATATAACTTGAATATCTGCCATCTTTCTTGGAATTTGGTAATGTCAAGATTGTTGAAATTACAAAAGGAGAATTGGGTAGAATTGGGATGAATTGGGTAATGTCATCTGGTAATTTACTTCCAGATTTCTGCCCTGCACCTCATTCCCCGCCGCAAAATGTTAGGTGCTACTGTACCATAAGTTAACGTTCGCTTGTCTGCCAGTACGAAACTAAATAACTGTAAAAAGTTGCGTAGTAGGATCATTTGCATTAACGGTATACACGTTCTGTTTAATATGAAATCATAAGACTTTTTGTAAGCCTTACATATAAAGGGTCATCGTAGGCGTAGTGCTGAAATTCTGATGTGATATAAAAAAAAATTAATATAGTATACAAATATTAAAGTTGTAATATAAAATAAATAAATAAATTATTTTTAATATAATATTTTGAAAATTCCATAGTTGCCAGGTATTGGAGAATAGGTTTCCGCAGCTTTCTTGGAGTTGGGGAGAAACAGTCCAAAATTGTTGGGAATTTTTTTGAGCTTCAATGTAATAAATTTTTGTTGTTTTTTTTTTTATGTTTTTTGAGCTTCACTGCAATGAATAAGTGTAAAGTTAGGTATATTTGAGGCTGCTAGCTTAGAAATTGTTTAAACTGATGAAAATGTGCAAAGTATGTTGCTAGGTCTAGATTTGGATATGGGTATGGAACTAAGCAAAACAACCTGTTTATGGAAAACTCTTCTATCTAAATGAAGATGAGGCACGGCCAATCCTGATTGGCAATATTTAGATGGAAATAAATAAATTATTTTATTTTTATTTTTAATATATTATATTATTGTCACTCCCAACTTGACTTTTCTTATAAATTTGAGCAAAAATTCTAGCCATACTTTTCCCTCTTACCCAAAAATCTCAATTTAAAATAAAATTGAAAAACAAAATCAAATTAGAAAAGCATAGTAGGCCATCTAGAGTAAGTCATCACTCTATATGATCATCATAATGTAATTCTTGAGATTGTTAACATTTTGTTTAATTACAATATTTTGTAAATAAAAAATTATAAGAATAAATTGGTTGTGTCAGAGTTTGACATACATAGACACAAAAAAACAAAACAGACTATTAATGCTGCAAGAAAAAAACTAGTTAGTCATAATAATTATTGAACAAAATTTATAAGCATCGGCCATGAGTGGTTACTATCTTCATCGAAGGAAAATGAGAAGTTGGTTGATCTCTTAGCTAGAATGGTCAGCTTGTTGTCTATACTATCAATATTTTCCTCTAGCTCTACCATTCCTATAAAATTCTCTTACTAAGTCCTCTCTTACCTTGCAATATTCAAATGATGTTTAGCCTTGTATTAATTTAATGCCATGATCAATGAAATGACAAAAAAAACTAATACAATGAACCAAATATAATGGAAACTGCAACTTCCTTTCATATAAACAAGCATCATATCAAAGCTGGAAACACCAACTCCTAAACACCCTACTAAAAAATCTTAAATTTTGATTTTCCTCAACAATCAAATTGTAATTTGTAGAATTATTTGTCAATTGCAATTTGTAAAATTATTTATCCATTGCAATTTCTATACTTCTCTCCTATCATTGTATTGCAATGAACACTGTCAATTGAAATGCTCCGTATCAATAGTCTCCATTCTCATTTTTTTTAATGTGCAGACAGTGAGGTGCAAAAGCATCACTGAAATACAGTACAAACTTTTAAGAAATGGTCGAAAAAAGGTTCACGACAATTAATAAAGATGAATTCCTTAAAAGGCATTATTTAAATTAAATGTGATGCGTGAAAATGCGTTAGGTACAGTTTCATGCTGATTTTTTAGTATACTTTTTTAATTAAAATTAAATGTGTTGTGTGAAAATGCATTAGGTATAGTTTCATGGTGAATGAGTTGGCTAGTTAAAAATTAACCCATTATGAGGGTAGTTGGCTTCCTCCGAGTGAGAGTTGGGTAGTGAAACCCATTAGGAAGCATGGGATATTTTGAATTGATTTTTAAGTGTAACAGTTTTTCAGTTGAATGTTAATTTTAATAATGGTTAAATAGTTAGATTTAACTTTATGGTGAATGACAATTGAATAATTATGAATAAGTGTAATAATTGGGTTAATTTTTTTGATTGAGTATTAATTTTAATGTTAGATTTAATTTTATGGTAGATAAGAATTGAGTGTTTATAAATGTCTATAGGTTAAACATTGTAGGTAGATATAAGTAGGGATATTGAGCATTATGATATTTTATTTGGATAATTTTTAAAATTTAAAATCGGTAGGAAAATAATAAAATATAGTTAAAATAATAAAACCAGAATTATAAATTAAAAAGAAGAAAAAGAAAAAAATTATTTTTTAATTATATTTTTGAATTATCTAAATTTAATTTATGCTTACACATTTAAGAATAAATGTGCTTTTCTTTTTCTTTTGTATTATTATTAATTGTTTTAAAGTTAATAATTTTTTTCTTATAAAATTCTATTTTTATCTAAAATTCTATTAATGCAACATAAATATATTTTTCAAAATAATATAATAATTACACAAAATTATATATTCAAATGTGGTATTATTATTTATTTTAATATTCATAAATATTTAATTTAAAAATAAAAATAATATTATAAAATTAAAAATATATATAAAATCTTTTATCCCAACTAATTTATACTTAAATATTAACTTGATTCTCTCTTTACTATAATTCCACTCGGACTATCTTTAAAGGCTTTCTCTTCATGTGTTTTTTTATTTTGAAGTTAATATTTAAAAGAAACTATGTATTAAATATTATGGAAAATTATTTTATTGAATTTTTAGTTTGGTAATCATTAAACATTTTATTGAATTTTTGTTTGGTGTTAAATTAAACGAGTGTTGTATGGAGTGTAATTGGTGTAAATTAAATTTGAATATAAACGTAGAGATGTATTATAAAAAATAAAATAAAAATATAAACAGATAAAGATAAATTGTTGTTAAAATAAAATATCAATATCAATATTAATAATTTATTTTTTGAATTTAATTAATTTTTTTATAATTAATTATAAAGTTTTGATTATTTATTTAATACACATTTTAATGTGGTTGAATAAGTTAATATATTAACTAACAATTAATAACATTAGTTAATAACAAAATTGTAATAATTATAAAAATTAGTAATAAAAATTATTATTTAATAATAAAATATCCAAAAAGAAAAAGAGTAGTAAGTATTTTTCAATACATTGACATTTAATTTTGAGAAACTTGCAATATGATTTTAATTTATTATCCAATCAAATTTTAATAATATAATAGATTTAATTCTATACTTAAAAATTATTGGAATTTCCATGCATCAAATCCTTAGTGATGCTATAAAAATTTATTAATGGTATTCCAAAAAATGGATAAGAAAAACGTAATGAGGAGTCTAGAGTGATGTAGAGATATGGACAAATTGGAGGGGAGTTTATTACTTCACACTTTGAACACGTCCAACGCATGCATACTGCAAAGGATACAACATGTGGAAAAAAAAGAGGGATTCAAAGGGGAGCCTAGCTCCACACTTCACACTTCATGACATGAACAAGGGTTATGTAGAGAAAACACAAGTATTATACCATGTATAAAAATTAAAGAAATAAAGAAATGATAGAACATGCAACAATGTGGGTAATGAGGCATAAATCCCTACACCCTACACTCTACATTTAATAAGAGTGATAAAGTAAAAATCCATGTAAATCATGAGACATGCCTACTATCACATTAGGGACTTGACATAGAAGATATAAGGAGGGTCCCAAGACAAAGAAGGTTGATGTGTAGCTAGCATTCAAAATGCCCACATGGGATGATATCATGTGAACAAGCAGACAAATTGGAGGTCATCACATGGAAAAATTAAAAGTGGCCTAAAAGGATTTTTCTCCCATAGAAAGATTTCAATGGCTAATTAATGCATGGTAATAATTTTAAAAGTGGATTGGAATTTGGGTAAGCTAGAAGAATAAAATGAGTATGCTCACTAGGTAGATGGTTGGTCTTCCATTACTATTTATTAGGATTCCTTTCACCTTCCATTGGAGGAAGGATATAAAAATTAAGGAGCTTGATAGGTAATGAAACTATGTTGGAACGTTCCTAGATGGTCTCTTGATGTAGATCGCATGCTAGGGTTCCATGATGAGGGTTGGTTAATGAAACTACATGTTACAAGGGAAGAAATTGAGAGGGGAACCTTATAATGAGAGAGAGGAGAGAAGTATACATTCTCTTCATGCATTCTTGTTGAACATTTTTATTGTAACAAAATGTCATCCATAAAAGATATGCTAAAAATTTTACTCATAGAAATCAATGGAGGGTTCTTGGATGCACTTTATTTCGTTTTCAAATTAGATTCGTTTGTTGGATGTGAAGGAGATTTTCAATGAGGGAAGAAATAGACTTAGCCTTCCTTTTTTATAGAAGCCAACATTTCCACCCATAAAAAAATAACTTGAGCTTACATTAATAGAAGAGAGAGAAGATTCATGTCAAATCATGTTGGGTCAACACTCAGATTTATTGAAGCATTCAAGGTCAAGTTTGGAAGTTTCCTGCACTATAATAGAGAAAAGGATATGTCCATCGAATTGATAGTAAATTAGGTCCAATAATTGACTTGCACAAAATGGAAAAATTCATCCCAATGTTTGTAGTCATTGCTAAAGCCAAGTTTCCATATGAAAAGAAGAACAAGATTTTGTTATGCCTACAATAAGAGATAAAGTATCGTTTATATGGCGAGCCTTTTCTTCAAAATAAGAGGAATCCATCACTAAAATTAGTTGGTCTTAATCTAGAGAAAACACAAATATTTAATATACATTGTCTTACTATGTGTTTGCATCAAGAGTAGGTTAAGTGTGGTACCCTTTAATTTAACTTTAATTTGTTGCTATATCAATACCAAGGATATTATTCATCCTCACTTTAACCTATTAATTTATAATATCCTTTGGAGTCAAGTAAGCCTCCTCTTCTATGTTAGTTTTTCGAGTTGGCTTGCTAGTGTAAATACTTTATGTTTTATCGTATCTTTTTATATGAGATAGTTGTTTCTTATTCCTTGTTTAGATGTACATTAAAACAAAAAGATAGTAATTGCATAGTCATAGATAATCACACGACAATAATTGTATGGAATATTGGTTCAAGAAGAGAATCAACAAATGAAGGGGTATTTGTAGCAATATGAAAAGAGTGTTAAAAAATTGCATTACCAAATCCACACCTTAAAATATTTTATTTATTCGATTAGGGAACAATGGCGAGAGAAAAATTTTCCATCACCACTATTGTGGCAATATGGAAGTTTTGTTGTCATCTTCTAAAATCGGAAGAAAAGTTGAATTATTAGGATGGTCACTGATAGGTTTACTCAAATGATGGTAAACAAAAATTAATGGTCTAGGAGGAAATTTTGTTAAACCTTCAAGTAATGAAGTGAGGAGAAAAACCTTATGATTGTACAGTAGATGCTTGTATTTTCATAGAGAAAAATTTGGCTAGAAATATAAATAAGGGTATTAGGTAGATAAGCCAAATATTTTAAAATGCACCATGCAACACTTATCAAACCAAAAAAAGAAACCCTACCTAGAGGACCTCTAAAATGCTGCGCAGAGCCTAGGCCTTTCGTTGCCGCCATGGCCCTCCCAGTGCCTGATCCGGGTGGGGCTCCTTTCATTGAATCTTCAGAAACCAACTCGCAACAACTGCCATATGATGCTACAAATGCTTTCTCCTCTTTGATTTCCTTTATGGGCCCTCAGATAAATTTCCTCGCAATCTCTAAGTTCATTAAAAAACTAGAAGAAATTCCAGAGATTAATCTGCCTCCCAATCTCCCGCGTAGAGCAACTCTCTCTTTGTCAGAAAAAGAGTATATCGGTCAGTTTACAAGATTATGGCATTCACCCAAAACTGTTCAGAAATGGGTGGAGCTAAAGTGGTCCCAAGTGACTAGGGGGAAGATAGCCATTAGATTCTGTCGCAGAGGATACTTTACTTTTCACTTCGAATCCAAGGAAGACAGGGATTTAATCTTCCAAAGTGGCCCTTATTTTATGGATACTAGAGGACTATATTTGAAAAGATGAACTTCAGAATTTGACTTGGAACTGGATGTCCCAAATTTTTTCTCAGTTTGGGTAAAGCTACTGCATCTTCCATTGCATTGTTGGGGAGATGATTCTGTAAGAGAAATAGGAAACGCAATCTGAAAATACATTGACAGGAGTGAACTAGAAGACAACATGCAGGCATATGAAAGGATCTGTGTTGAAGTCGACTTAGGAGAAGGACTGCAGGAATCCATCAAGCTCAAAGTCGACAACTGGATGCACATTCAGCAGTTGGACTACGAACAAATACATTTCAAATGCAAGGTATATCATGAATATGGGCATTTTGCTAATAGATGTAACAAAAAAGATGAACAAGACAAGAAAACTGAAGAAAACCAAGAACAAAAAAGGGAACAAGTCAAAAAGAAAAAGGAAAAAAATAAAAATCTGCACACCCCTCCCCTTCCTTCTTCATCAGACCCCCCCCCCCATCTCATAGATCCTCAGTTATCCCTTCCACTCCCTTCCCCAAGCCAACACCCATTATGGGTTTAAACCCTTTCGAACCTCTTTCCATGCCCTCAGACCCTCCTATTCCTTCCCATTCCCCCTCCTTTACCCCTCCTATTATCTCCGACCATTGATCTCATCCCCCTAGTTCCTCTTCCCCTTTGGGTCTCTTCCCCTTTGATCCCCCTCTCTTGGGTGCTCCCCCCCTCCTTCCTAGCCTTCACCCCCTTTCTTCTGATCGGATACTAACAATAAATTAGTCAAAGGAGTCCTTACCCTCCATTGATAACTCCAAGAAAGCTAGAAGGAAGTCAAACAAAGAGCTCAGAGATGAGGTAGCAGTGAAGGCACTCACCCTAGGAATTCAACAACCAATAGAAAGCTACCTTGAGAAAGGTAACAAGAGCAAAGAAAAAAATCATCAGATTCATCGAGGGAAATGTCCCTCATATTCAGTCCCCAAAAAATAATGATAATGGTCTCTTGGAATTGTAGAGGATTAGGACACCCCTCTAAATTAAACCTCATCAAAGGGAAAAAACCGGACTTAATTATGATCCAGGAGACAAAATCCAACAATCAATAAATGGAGAGAATCATAAAAAAAATAAAAAACTACAAAGGAATAGCTTTGTCAGCCAATGGTGCATCCAGAGGAATATGCATAGTTTGGCACAAAGAAAAGTGGGTAATGCATAATAAAAAAATGGAATCTCACTGGATAAAAACAAATCTGAAGAGTAAAGCCTTGGAAATTCAAATCAACATATACAACATCTACTCCCCAAATCACTACAAAGATAAGGAAACTTGTTGGAGAACTTTAAAAGAAACAACTCTCGCAGAACATGAGGAAAATATAATTCTTGGAGGAGATTTAAATTTAATTCTTAAAGCTGATGAAAAAAGAGGTGGCCTATTTCATCCAGACCCTTCGAGGGATATACTCCAAGAAATCATAGAGATATGTAAACTTCTGGATATTCCCCCCATAAATGGGAAATTCACTTGGGACAATAAGAGAGTAGGTAAGGACAACATTAAAGAAAGGCTGGATAGAATCCTCATTAGGAACATCATAGTGGTCAGCTTCAACAAAGTTACCTCCAAGATCATCCCTTCAACTACCTCGGATTAAAAAACTATTGATATCGAGACTGGCTCAATAGAAAACTATGGGCCCCTTCCTTTTAAGTACAATCAAATTTGGAGCACCCACAAAGAGGCAAAGCAAGAAGTCATAAAAATATGGAAACAAAAAATCAATGGATCTCCCAGCTTCATTTGGGAATCAAAGCTAAAGAAAGTCAAAGCAATTCTGAAAGAATAGGTCAAAAAAAGCTATAACGAACCACATAAAGAAAAGGAGTTGCAACAATAATTAGCAAAAAATCAAGAGAAAATGGAAAAATGGAAAACACAACAAAAAATCAGATTAGGGAGAAAGAGAATCATTGGAAAATATATAGAAATAATAGGCAAGAAGAAAAAACTTGGAGACTAAGATCCAAACAACTATGGATTCAAGTAGGGGATAAGAACACTATTTTTTTCCACAATTCAGTAAAGACCAAACTGACAAGGAACAACATAGAAAAAATCACAGGAGAAGGAGGGGTATAGATCTAAGTTCAGGAAGATATTAAAAAATAATTGTTCATGCACTTCAAAACTCTTCTAACAGCAGTGGACAACCATGTAGATGCAGAGGAATTTTTAATTCACATCCCGAAAATTATAGATGAGGAAATAAACAAAGATATATCCAAAGAAGTAACATAAAAAGAAGTTATGGCAACCATATGGAGTCTTCATCCGGAAAACCCTTCAAACATCCCAAATTCCACAACTTAACAATTGTAACCTTATTTTAAAACAAGCCAACCTTTTTCTAGTGAAAATGTCTCCTACATTTTACAGGTTCAACGAGGCGAACAATGGGTCAATAATCAACATTAACGTGGCAAGTATGGTTACTACTCTGATAAACGCTAAAAGAACATAGTACTTATATATCAAGAGTAATAAACATGCCAGTACTTGGAAATATGTTTGAGCATGTTTTTTTTCTTAAAATATAGTTTTGGCTAATTCTATTTAAAATTAGATAAGAATTCATTAAAATTATAAATCTCTAATAGATTCTTATTGGTATTAATCTAAACATGTGGTCAGAAATGAACGTTGTGATAGAACGGAAGCTACATCCATAATATACTTCAATATTTTTAATAACCAATGAAGATGAACCTATTTTATTCCTTTCTGAGTCATAACTTTCATAATAATATACACATTCAAAAAACATAATTATTAATAACAAAAGAGAATAAGCATTACATGCATCTTTCATTAAATATTGTACTATCACTAAATCATGATCCATTGAAACCACTTTTTATTTAATATCCATATCTTTGATCTCTATCAGAAATGGATGTTACCCCTAACAACAAAAAAGGCGCAACAATAGTGGAAATACCTAGTTACCCCTAGTCGTGCACAGGAGTGGCTAATTATGGAGCAGAAAAAAGGGGGTCAAAAGGTGGTCACAGTGGTGGGGTACTCCTGCCTATGAATGGTAGAGAAGAGGTTGAACCACCCAAAGACGGTGGCATAAAACCGTGCAATGGAGGAAAATGAAAAGGTGGAATTCTTGGAAGTCTAATCCCATCCCTAGTCGGAGGTGACTCCTGCAACAACGATCGCCTCCTGCTCTCACAATTCATTGATGGTGATAGATCCCTGGAGGTAGCACACGCATTGCTCATAAATACAATCACTGACAATGTAGAACAACCCATATTTTTGTCGAGCCCTGCCTTTTCATAGAAATGGATTTGTGGAATGCACATATATACCATCTATAATCTTCTTTTATAATACTCGCCTACCTGCACACAGTCTCAGCTGCCTCTGAAATCATCATGGATTCAACAATCAATGACCAAAAAAGCACAACTACTCCACATGTTATCATTCATGGCAGCGAAGGGGTAGTTGCATTGTCACAAAACCAATTAACAACAAAAATGTAAAATGTGGCATTTGATAAGTGGAATCATATAGCTTGAATATCTGCCATCTTTCTTGGAATTTTGTAATGTAAAGATTGTTGAAATTACAAATGGGGAGTTAGGTAGAATTCAAGTACTCCATTTCTACAATATATTAAATCATCTAGTAAATCACTTCCAGATTTCTGCCCTGCACCTCATTCCCTGCCTCAAAATTTTAGGTGCTACTGTACCATAAGTTATCGTTCGCTTATCTGCCAGTACGAAACTAAATAACTGTAAAAAGTTCCATAGTAGAATCAGTTGCATAATCTGAACGGTATACACATTCTGTTTAATATGAAATCATGCAATCATCATACCGACCAACATCTGGAGACTTTTCTTTTTATTCTGAAAAATACCATGTAACTATAATGATTTCAGTGATGTTAAATCTAGGTCAAGCATATGATGAAACAAGTTTCCTTTTACAATGCCCAATCTTCCTGAGTTTCTAACATTTGTACTCCAATCTATATGCAGTTATTTCAATGAACAATATGCGCAATTCATTGACTCTTGATACTGATATGCCTAGTACAACTTTTTATTTTTGAAGTGGGAGCTTTGCAACCAGGACTTGCATACGAAACAACAACCGAAGATTACTTCCACTTCTTGTGTAATTATGGTCTTGATTCTTAGCAGATAAAACTCATCACAGCAAATGAAAGCTATAAATGCCCATCTGGGGCAAAGGTGTATCTAATCATTAACATGAACTATCCAAGCATAGCCATCTCCAAGTTAGATATTGCGAATGGGAGCACAACCATAAGCAGAAGCATCACAAACATCAATCCTACTCTCATCATTCATTGATGGATCGCATGGAGGTCTGATGTCTTCCCACTTCCGACATTTTGTAAGCCTCACATATAAAGGGTCATCATAGGTCCTATTCTCACCATTCATTGATGGATCTCATCGAGGTCTGATGTCTTCCCACTACTGACTTTTTCTAAGCCTCACATATAAAGGGTCATCATAGGTGTAGTGCTCAAATTATGATGTGATATAAAAAAAAATTAGTATAGTATACAAATTTTGAAGATGTAATATAAAATTTTAAAAAATTTACTTTTAATATAATATTTTGAAAATTCCATAGTTGCACTAGTATCGTTCTCAGGTATTGGAGAATATGTATCCCAAGCTCCCAACTCCAAGTTTCTTGGGAGTTTGAGAGCTAGTAAGAAACTCTCCAAAACTGTTGGAAGCTTCAACTAGTATTTTGGAGCTTTTGGGGAGCTTCAATGCAACAAAATTTTGATGAACTTATAATATATCATAGCATATTAAAAAATACCCTTAATTTGGGTACACATTTGAAAATACCTCTAAAAATCACATTATTTAACCCCTAACAATATAAACCCAATACACCTTTCCAATTAAAAAGGCCCTACTTTCACAATATATTGTAGGTATCTATTTTTTCATTAACATTTTTTATACCCCTTTATATTTTTTCATTAGCTTTGAGCTCAATTTTTTATACCCTCCAATATAAAAACCCTTTATCCCCTATATATCCCCCAATATATTATGTAATATTTTCCTCATTATATATACCCCAATATGAACCCAAGTTCTATGGTACTTCTTCCAGAGTGAAGCCCCTCCCGTGATGTTTCATGAGCTTCACTGCAATGAATAAGTGCAAAGTTAGGTTTTTTTGAGGTTGCTAGCTTAGGGTTTGCTTAAACCCATGAAAATGTGCAAAGCAAGGGTATGTTTCTAGATTTGGATATGGGTATGGAACTAAGAGAAACAACTCGTTTATGGAAAATCCTTCTATCCAAATGAATATGAGGCACCTCCAACCCTGATTTGCAAGATTTGGCTGGAAATAAATAAATTATCTTATTTTTATTTTTAATTTATTATATTGTTGTCACTCCCAACTTGACTTTTCCTATAAATTTTGGCAAAACTTCTAGCCGTACCGGATACCGTATACTCTTCCCTCTTACTGAAAGTACCAGAAAAATCTCAATTTAAAATAAAATTGAAGAAAAAAATCTACTTAGAAAGGCAGAGTAGGCCATCTACTTAGAAAATTTGAGTAAACCATGGTTTTATTGTTTCATCACTCTATACAATCATCATATTGTGTGGGAGAATTTTAAGTTAATATAAAAATATGAATTCAGAGCATTGTAATTCTTGAGGTTGTTAACATGTTGTTTAATTACAATATTTTGTAAATAAAAAAATATAAGAATAAATCGGTTGTGTCAGAGTTTGACATACATAGACACTATAAAAAAAAAAAAATGTTATTAATGCCGCAAGAAAAAAACTAGTGAGTCATAATAACTATTGCACAAAATCTCTAAGAATCTATCGTGACTAGCCACTATTTCAGCCATGAATGATCATTTTGTCTATACTATCAATATTTTCCTCCAGCTCTACCATTCCTATATAATTATCTTACTAAGTCCTTTGGTACCTAGCAATATTCAAACGAAGTTTAATCTTGTGTCATTTTCATGCCATGGTACTTTGCAATATTCAAATGGTGTTTAATCTTGTGTCAGTTTCATGCCATGATCAATGAAAGGATAAAATCTCATACAATGGACCAAATATAATGGGAACCACAACCCCCTTTCATATAAACAAGCATCATATTAGGCGAGAAACACCAGCTCCAAAACACCCTACTAAAAGATCCTAAATTTTGATTTTATCAACAACCAAATTGCAATTTATAAGATTATTTGTCAATTGCAATTTGCAAAATTATTTATCCATTGCAATTTCTACACTTCTTTCCTATCATTGTATTGCAATGAATACTGAAATTTGAAATTCTCCATTTTCATTTTTTTTAAGTCTCTATTTTCATATTTTTATAATGTGCAGACAGTGAGGTGCAAAAGCATCACTAAACTACCGTACAACCTTTTTATAGTGAGCAGACTCAATGCCTCTACTTAGGCTTTTTGTAGTTGCAACTATGAGAGGGAGTATAGAGGTAATTTCACCTCCTAAATTTCTAGGATCATTTTGTTGATGAGGTGGTATTGGAACAATAGGATTTTTAGGTTCATCATACCTCTAAATATTATAAAGATATTCAACTGATAGTTGAAGTCAACTAGGAGAAGTGTCTAGGAGGCCAGTTTAGTGGTCAAGTAGTAGGTTGACTAAGCGTTCAAGGGTTGACTAAGGTAATTCAAAAATAATAATCAACTAATATATAGAACAAGGCATAAATTAAGGATTTCAATATGCATCCTCACTAATTATGTGAACCTTCAAGGGAATTAGTCACGTATTGGTGCTATACGAGATGGCCATATGGGTTGATTTATGACATGATGAACAATATAGCATGAATGTGTTATGTATGGAAATATTTTTGTTTCATAAAACTCTTTGTATCTTTATCTATACTCGATTTGATAGTGGTGTCAGTAGACACCACCTCTCTCTTGGAATACAATCTCTCTAAGCTACTTAATCCTATAACTCTCCAACAAAGCCTCATGACAATGATGAGTGATTTGAATTGGATCCCCAGAGATTTGAAATGGAAAATTTTAATTGTTTGTTTAATTTTATACTTCAAAACTATTGGAATTTCCATGCATCAAATCCTTAGTGATGATATCAAAATTTATCTATGGTATTCCAAAAAATGGATAAGAAAAAGGTAATGAGGAGTCTAGAGTGATGTAGAGATATGGACAAGTTGGATTGGAGTTTATTACTTCACACTTTGAACAAGTCCAATGCATGCATAATGCATAGGATACAACATGTGGAGAAAAAATAGGGATTCAAAGGGTATCCTAGCTCCACACTTCACACTTCATGACATGAACAAGTGTAATGTAGAGCAAACACAAGTCTCCTACCATTTATAAAAATTAAAGAAATAAAGAAAGGATAAAACATGCAACAATGTGGGTAATGAGGAATAGATCCCTACACCCTACACTCTACACTCTACATTAAATAAGAGTGATTAAGTAAAAAACCATGTAAATCATGAGACATGCCTACTTTCACATTAGGGACTTAACATAGAAGATGTTATCACAAAATTGTACTTGATTAGTTGCTTATCAAACAACTCAATGTAATTGTTTCAAACCACTTCTAACTTAATCTTATCCTCTTCAGTTTGAGAGGGCTCTCTCAAGGGGGTTTTATGATATTGAATAATGATATTACTAGATGGCTAACTCTATGAAAATTGTAACTTGTTTTTTATGATTGCAGGTTGAAAAGAATGCAGGCTTGCTACCATTGGGCTTATGGAGTCAACAATAAGTAGTTTTCAATTACAATTTTTCTTAACATGGAAGCTAATGTAGATAGAGGTCTTTAACAAAGGAAACTCAGACATAAAACATAGGATAACACAGTCATTTCATCACTAAAGGAAGTCAGAGTATAAAATTATGAATTCTGAGTAATAGAGATGAAATCTACTGCAAGTGGCAAAACATAAAGATATAGATCAATAAGACATCAAAAACCTCATGAGAATCTTAGGTCCGTCAACAAGAAATTCACCCTGTATTACTGATATAAGTCAAATACATAAAAGCAGCAGTTTTGAGCAAAAAATCTCCAACCCTTTACTACTTCGATGCTTTGTCTTTAAATAGAAATTCTTTACAACAAGGATGATATGCCTGATATCTAGATCATTGAATTCTCCTATGACACCTTTTATAACTGAAATACATAACTTCTAATAGAAAACTAACAATTATACCTTAAAGAAACCATCTCCTAATAGGACTCTAACTCCTATTTATTACATTACACTACCCTATCTGTGAAACAGTTACATGATGGTTACAAAATAAGTATCACATGCTCGAAAGACATATGATAGAGTTCATCACCAATTTACATATTAAATAACCCTCCTAGATCTATGGAACATGACCCTGTTTTTTAGGAATGGATAGCCCTTGTCTTCAACAGTGTTTTGACGGATGACCTGTCTTCATAGCAGCTCCTTCGAGTCATAAATATCTAATGATAAGCTCCCTTGACGTGCTGGAGGACTCCAACTATCCAAAAATTTCTTTTAGGATGTTCAAAACCTCCAACATTTGCTCTCTACAAAAACAAGATAGTTCTGTAGTGAGTTTTGGTAGCGTTGGAAAAGTAGCTTTTGCACCCATTTACTTCTCTCCTTTTTTGTTCCATGATGTAAATCAAGTCATGACACATCACCACCATGAATCTCCCTCTGTGAAAAATTAAAAAACTGACTTTAGAAATAAAAAGGTTGCTACAATTTTTTTCATAGTGTATTCCTCACTTTAAGCCTGAGGAACGCTACGAAACTGTGTAAAAACCCAGAAATTTCCTATTTCAAAATTGTCTTCAAAAACTAACCTCCAGCTACAAAATCTTGATTTTCTACATGTAATGAAACTTCTAAGGAATATTCAATCTCAAATTATTTCTCTTGTGGTGTTTCCTCCTCATTTATTATTAGTAGAGCTATAGGCTCTTCCACCAGTGTCATATTTAAACTTTTCTTTTACAACTCTTCATGAATTAGTTCTAATTGCTCTTGAAGATATTTGACTTGGTCCTTCAGTGTCCTATTCTTATATTGCAAGTGTAGGTTTACATTTTTGATGTGCTTGACCTCTCTTCTTAGTGTCTGAGTCCACTTCCTTGATTTTTAATATTTTCAAGTGTTTGGGCCACTTGTGGCCCCTGATCTTCCCCAAATCTTCCTAATTTGTTCAAATTGCACTCTTTCGGCTCATAGCTGCTTTGCCTCTTTGTTAGGTCCCTATAAATTATATTATCAGTCCCTTATTGTTGTTAGTGTAACCCCCTTATTGTTGTTATTGTACCCTTGTAACCCCCATTTTGTTATTATTCTGCCCTTAAATTATTATTGTTAGGTCGGCTAGGATTACATTGTGGCCCACTAGGATTACATTATGGCCCCATGGACTCCTATATATAGAAAGGAGGTTTTGTAAATTGTATCATCCAAGAATTGTTCATTTATGTAATGTATGGAGGTTTCCCCCTCGAAGTGGCTCATTTCTAAGGCGTTGATATCTCTTTTCTTCTCTTTTTGGAGCTGGTTACACAACATTTGGTATCAGAGCTTTGGATTCTAGGGTTTCGCTGCTCCAAACAGGTCATCGTGGAAGTTTAGCTATAACTTTTTTTCTACGAAGTTTCAGAAGATGAAATTTTTAGGGTGCGAAGAAAAAATCAGAACCTTCGTCAAAAAATTTGAACTTGGTTAAATATTTTGAAGATATGATCTATGGAAGGTAGTGCTTTTCAAGCTCTGATTTCATCTCTAAGGGTGTCGTGGGAAAATATTCATAACTCTCTCTCCGAGCATCGGATTGAATGCCTGTAGAAAGTGGTTGCAATTACATGGAATATAGTTTTGTGGATATCATTTTAGAGCTGAAGGATGAAATAGTGACACGTGTCAAGTCGTACAAGTTCGCTCTACTGAACCAGTCCATAATTAGGTCATTGTGGGAGATTGGACACAACTTTGTCTTGGAGAATCCAAATTAGGTCAGACCTATGGCATTCAAAATAGAACTCATAGGGCTACGTCGGTACTAAAATTCAAATATTGAAGTACTACAATCACATAGATAATCCAATTTCAATATCGACCTCCTCAAAAGCAAGAAAAAGGTGTGTATTTGTTTTTTGAATTGCATAAGTCTTGTTTGAAGAATCATTTTGAATTGATTCCAAGGGCATATTGTAGAATAGATATCAGTATTGGATTGTAAAAGATGCCCCGTAAAAATAATTCAACACCCATTAAGCCTTCAGAAGGCTCTACTATGACTCATGAAGATGAAGAATTGCAACATGATCTATCAAAATTACAAGAGCAAGTGCAACAAATTTCACTCTCGCAAAGAGCAACACAAAATGAAATGGAAGTTTTGAAGAAAGGCATGGAAGTGAAGATGGACGGTTTGAAGAAAGGCATGGAAGCTAAGATGGATGACATGAAAGACAACATGGAAAACATGAAGAATGATCTAAAAGCATACATGGAAGGCTTGATGACAAGCTTAAAACCAGAAATGATTCCTAATGGCGGAAATATAGGAGAAGAACCTCATGATGAGAACAAAATAGATGTTAATCGTGATTTCATAAACTCTAATGTTGGCGGGAAGAACCACCATATTCCAAAAATGGATATGAGGAAGTTTGATGGAAAGGATCCTGTAACATGGATACTACAGATGGAGCAATATTTGATCTCCATAATGTGCAAAACACACAAAAGGTACGCATTGCAACTTTACATTTAGAACAAAATACATTTGTATGGTATCGATGGCTTTGCTCCCGTAAAAAAATGTCACTTGGTCAATTTTTACGGAGGAAATGATAGCACATTATGAGGATACAAAGAGCAACACCTTCTTTAGCCAATTGATAAATCTCAAACAAAAGGGTTTAGTGGGGGAGCACATTGAGGACTTCCAAAAATTGAATATAAGGGTAACTGATATTCCAAAGGAACACAAGATTGATCTCTTCATAGGTACTTTAAAGGATAACATCCAACATGAAGTTTGCGTTTTGGAACCTGATTCATTGGAGAAGGCATTCAGGTTGGCAAAAAAAATTGAATGTAAAATTATGGTGACAAGGAAGCCTACCACTCACTTCTATAAAGAAGGAAGTGTTGCTACGCCTAGATTTCCACAACCTACAAGGTTGACACCACAACAATTGGAAGAAAAAGAGAAAAAGGGCTTTGCTACAGTTGTGATAGCAAATACACTAAAGGTCATAAGTGTGCTGAGAAGAAATTATTTTACATAGATTGTGAAGAGGAAGAAGAAAATGAACAAGAGGAGGATATACACTAGGAACCAACCCTAGAAGAGGAAGAAATGAATCCGACCATATTGTGTAATGCACTGGCAGGAATTACCACTCCTCAAACTCTCAAGATAGAAGGACAAATCAAGAAGAAAAAGGTAATAGTGTTGATTGATTCAGGTAGCACCCATAATTTTATTCATTGTAAGGTAGCCAAGCAATTAAATTGTTTCCTATACCCAGCACCAAAATGTCAAGTGATGGTTGCAAATGGAGGAACTATAAATTGCTCTGGAAAATGCCATAATATCAAGCTAACCATGGGGGAATATGTATTGACTAGTCCAATGCTTTCCATTCCTATGGGATGTGCTGATGTTGTACTAGGAGTACAATGGTTACAATCTTTGGGGACGGTAGCTTTTAATTTTCAAGAAATTTTCTTGAAATTTTTTTCAGAAGGAAAGGAAGTCGAATTACGGGGTATTGCAAGGAAGCCGGGAAAGATAATAAACTCTAATGTCATGACAAAGCTTCTAAAGAAAGAACAACGAGGTGTAATTGCACAATTATGCTCACTAGAAGTTCCAACATCAAAATCATCTATTTCTGCAGATCTCCAACAAGTCTTGGACAATCATTCCAAGGTGTTTGAAACTCCCAAAGGACTCCCACCTATTCGTGATCATGATAATGCTATTCATTTGATTCCAGGAAGTGTTCCTCCAAACATCAGGCCTTATAGATATCCTTACTTCCAAAAGAGCGAAATTGAACGTATGATTGCAGAAATGTTAGAGGCAAGTATAATTCAACCTAGTCAAAGTTCTTTCTCTGCTCCTGTAGTATTGGTACACAAGAAGGATGGATCATGGCGAATGTGTCCGGATTATAGGGAGCTCAATAAGCTCACCATTAAAGATAAATTTCCCATTTCTGTGATTGATGAATTATTGGATGAATTACATGGAGCAATTTATTTTACCAAGTTGGATCTTCGTTCGGGATATCATCAAATTAGAATGAAGACTGAAGATATTCCAAAAATAGCATTTCGAACTCATGAGGGTCATTATGAATTTTTGGTCATGCCTTTTGGCCTTACCGATGCACCTTCTACATTTCAAGGGTTGATGAATTCCATTTTCAAACCCTTCCTTAGAAAATTTGTGCTAGTATTTTTTGATGATATACTAATCTACAGCAGGTCTTGGAAGGATCATGTTGAACATGTTGACAGGGTGCTCAAACTATTGCGGGAGAAACAATTATATGCAAAAACATCCAAATGTTTCTTTGGAGTACAAGAGGTGGAATATCTGGGTCATATTGTATCTCACAAGGGTGTTAAAGTAGACCCTAACAAAATTAAAGCCATTAAGGAATGGAAATTCCTCACAACCATAAAGCAATTGCAAGGATTTCTCGAGTTAACAGGGTATTATCGCAAGTTTGTTAAGAATTATGGGAGAATAGCAGCACCTCTAACAACATTATTGAAGAAAGATGCATTTTCATGGACTCCTGAAGCAACTAAGGGCTTTGAACATCTTAAAGAGGCAATGTGCCTAGCACCGGTCTTAGCTACGCCAGACTTCACAAAAACCTTTATTGTGGAATGTGATGCCTCAGGAAATGGAATTGGTGCAGTTTTAATGCGGGAAGGAAGACCCATTGCTTTTGAAAGTCGTCCAATCAAAGGAAAGTATTTACAGAAACCTATTTATGAGAAGGAAATGTTAGCAATACTACATGCACTAAAGAAATGGCGAACTTACCTAATGGGAAGACACTTCAAGGTAAAAACTGATCATGATAGTCTTAAACTCTTTTTGGAACAAAGACTATCGTCAGAAGAACAGCAAAAATGGGTCACAAAGATGTTGGGTTATGACTTTGAAATAATCTACAAAAAAGGAAAGCTGAATGTTGTTGCGGATGCACTCTCAAGAAAGAATGAAGAGGTGGAAGCATTGCTTTGTGCCATTTCTATTATCCAACCAGATTGGATAACTGAAGCAATAGATGAATGGAAGAAGGACAAAGATGTATGGACACTCATTCAAAAGTTGCAGCAAGATCCTAGTACATCTGATACATTTAGTTGGAAAAATGATTCCTTATGGTACAAAGATCGCTTATATTTTTGTAAGAATTCCCAACTAAAACAAAATATTCTTTTGGAATTGCACACTTCTCCTTTAGGAGGACACTCAGGATTTTTAAAAACTTACCACGAGGTGAAGAAAGAATTTTTTTGGGATGGCCTTAAATCTGATATTCAAAATTTTGTGGCGGAATGTTTGGTTTGCCAGCAGAATAAAGTTGAGACAATTAAGACCCTGAGACTTCTACAACCTTTATCCATTCCAAGTCAACGTTAGGAGGAGATTTCAATGGATTTTATCACAGGTTTACCTAAGTCCGAAGGAAAGAGTGTCATCATGGTGGTAGTTGATAGACTTACCAAGTATGCACACTTTTGTGCATTATCTCATCCATTTAAAGCAAGTACGATTGCTACTACATTTATGGACAGAATTCAAAAGCTACATGGAAGCCCAAGGGTTATTGTGAGCGACAGAGATCCCATTTTTACTGGAAATTTTTGGACGGAGTTTTTTTCTTGTTTGGGTACTCAATTAGCTCATAGCTCATCTTATCATCCTCAATCTGATGGTCAAACTGAGATAGTAAATAAATGTTTGGAAGGATATCTTCGTTGTTTTGTATCGGATAAACAAACACAATGGGTCAAGTGGTTACCTCTCGCTGAATGGTGGTATAACACTTCCTTCCATACTGCAGCAAAAATGACCCCATCTATGGCACTTTATGGATATCATCCACCATCCATCACATCATATTTAAGAGAAAATTCGAAGGTTCAAGCAGTGGAAGATCACATCGAGCATCAGCAAGAAGTTCTCCAACTCTTAAAGGATAACCTGAATTTGGCACAAAACCGAATGAAACAACAGGCAGATCAACATCGCAGCGAGAGAAGTTTTGATGTAGGAGATTGGGTATTTTTACGGCTGCAACCATACAAACAAATGTCCCTCAAGCAAGCTAAGAAGGATAATAAATTATCACCAAAGTACTATGGTCCTCACAAGGTGTTGCAAAATATTGGTTCTATGGCATACAAATTGGAGCTTCCTGCTTCTTCGCGAGTATATCCAGTTTTCCATGTTTCATGCTTAAAGAAGGTTATAGGTGAAAATCTTCCAGTTCAAACAATATTGCCAGAACTTGATGAGGAAGGAAAAATCATATTGGAACCTGAATCAGTCACGAAAAAAAGAACTCGACAACTACGGAATCGATCAATTTCAGAGTATCTCATCAAGTGGAAGAACTTACCCACTGAAGATTCTACATGGGAGGATGAGAATTTTATACAGAAGCACCCAGAGCTACTCAAGTGTTGAGGACAACATTTTTTTGAAGGAGAGGGGCATGTTAGGTCCCTATATTACTAGTATAGTCCCTTATTATTGTTAGTGTAACCCCCTTATTGTTATTATTGTACCCTTGTAACCCCCATTTTGTTATTATTGTGCCCTTAAATTATTATTGTTGGTCGGCTAGGATTACATTGTGGCCCACTAGGATTACATTATGGCCCCATGGACTCCTATATATAGAAAGGAGGTTTTGTAAATTGTATCATCCAAGAATTGTGCATTTATGTAATGTATTGGAGGTTTCCCCCTCGAAGTGGCTTATTTCTAAGGCGTTGATATCTCTTTTCTTATATTTGGAAATTTGGTTACCGCCTCTATATAAGTTGATATTTTGTCACCTACCTCTTTTAACTATTTTTTAAGGGCTTCAACTTCTGTATTTTCAGTGATTTTCTCTTTACCCTTCTTTTGTTTGATGACTAATTCTTATTTTGCAGGTGGGGAGAGGTCTATGATGCTTGGTGGTGGCTGAGCAATTTCACTAAAATTATGAGTCTCTTTTATACTTTCCATGACATTTCTTACATGTCTTGTCATTGGCTTTCTAGCTTGAAACATGAAAGCAGCATCATCACCTGCAAACTCTAACTTTTTTAGCTATTTTTCCTTTCTTTAGCTTTCTTCCCCCATCTTCAACATCTTCAGTTTGGAAAATGGGAGTTTCTTAAATATCAATTGCATGAAATATGTCCTCTAAATTACCCTTAACCACTATTTGGCTCCTAGTAACTCTCTTGTTGCCATGTTTGATAATGGTTGGCTTCTGTTTTGCATGTGTAGATTTGGGTGTATTAACCTTCTGCAAAGGCTTTGTCTCCATGCTTACTGGTTCTAACTTCTCTGCCACTGTTGGTGATGAAATATCTCTAGGTTTGGGAACTCTTTTAGGAGTGAAAACATCTACTTCAAAACCAATAATGAATATAAAAGATGACCAATCTCTGCCTAATCTCTTAAACTCCTCTAACACCAACAACTTAATCAAACCATGGTGAAAGAGAGAAGTTTCATTTCCTTCTTTTTTAACCTGGACCTTATCTGACATTTTAGTTAGACTTCTGTATAAGTAAAAGGGCAAGTCAAGGGACCTCTTACCCACAAAATGAAACAGAAGTCTAAGGTGTAAGGAGTAGACCATGTGAAACCATCCTTCACAAGTGAAGTACTTATGAATGATTAGCAACAACTTTGAGTAGTTTTCCTTCATGTAGCTCCTTGGGATAGCGTTTATGAGATCAATTTCACTATGCTCTGGTTTGATGAATTATTTGCAGTCCTGCATGGTGAACTTGATGCCTTTGAAACATTGTTCCCCTGCCCTAGGGATTCCAGTTGCTGCTAAAATATTGTCTAGTGTTACTGTGAGGTTTAGCATTCCCACCTTTGAAGCTGTTCTAGTGAAACTATTAGCAAAATCCTTGGAAACCTGTAGATGACAACCTTGTAGCCTTTGGAAGAATTACAAACAACCTGTTCTTTTAAATACCTCCAAGGCAGTTGGGTCCTCATTTAACAAATTCATGTCCATGGGCTCATACCTATGGCAGTGACCACCTTTGTTGGTTTTCTTCCTTGCAACCATGGTGGTTTTATATCTTCTCAGCCTCGCTTGATTAATGACACCTGCATCTTTTGAAAATGCCAGCAACCTACTTGGTGCAATGAAGTAGCTCTCCAGAAACCAATAAAATGTAAGGATAAAGTAGAGAATGACAAAAAGACTCAATTGGGTAATGTTTTATGGTTTCGATGACAACTAATGCCTTCCTCATGACATATGAATGATAAAAACGGTAATGATGACCTCAGCCATGACTTTGTACTTTTGAAATAACCCTAACTGACTCAAATAACATCCACCCTAACTCTTCCAATGATGAACTGACACTTCACCTCTGGTTTGATAAGATAGATAGGAAAATGGTTTTTCATAGCACTGCTAGTTCATTCCCTAACAGTTCCGCTACGAAACTATTAGGCAGTTTCGTAGCGAAAACTATTGTTCCACAGTGTAAAACGCTACAAAAAGAAATAAAATTGTCTTAAGTGTCCTTTTTGAACTTAAACACTTGGGAAATGAAATCTAACGCCTAATGATGACTAATGGGACATGACATGACCTAAATGAAGGTGGGTTTGAACCTTAGGATAAGTTAAACATGTAAAAATTTGAAATTTTCCTATATCAACTTGAAAGGCTTAAGGAAAACTTTGACAAATGAATTCTATGACCATGTCAAATAATTTTTCACATTTTTCCGAGTGATAACAGTAGCTCCACTTGGGATGGTGTGCCACTGTGGTACACCAAAGAACCTGTAGTTCCAGTGCTATCCATCTTCTTGGAAATAAAAACTCTGAAATTTTCCAATCCTTCTTCAAACTCTAATGGCCTTCACCTCGGGCTCAAGCTTGATGATGAGCTTGTCTTTATTAGCAGAAAAGAATAACAAAATGGAATATATATAATGGAATGAAAGATCAATAGGAATTAAGAGGAATAGTGCTTCAAAAACATGTCATTGATAGGCCCTCCAACACAAGGTTGTCCATCCATCTCTAGTAGTAGGTAAGTGTTGTTGCCATGAAATTCAGATTATACTATGAATGAACCTTTCCAGATATTCTCAAAATTACCACATTTCCCATTTTCTTCAATAGTGGCCTCCCACTTCAATACCACATCTTGAATTTGAAATTTTCCTCTTTTACCTCCCTGTCAAATGTCTTCTTAATTCTATTTTGAGATTGCTAATTGTTTTTATATACTTCCTCCCTTTTTTCCTGCAGAGCTATCAACTGGTTTATTCTCCTCTAAATAGCATTAGGCTCCTCCTCTAATCCTTGCAGTAGCTTCATAACAGGCACTCCCAAGGATGTAGGAAAAATGGCTTCAGCTCCATACACCAACTCATAAGGTGAAGTACCAATTGACATTTTTGTACACACTCTCTTAGCCCACATAGCATACTTCAGCTTCAAATTCCATGACCTTTTATTTTCCTGCAGCACCTTCTTAATAATTCTCACAATACTTTTGTTAGAAGATTCAGCAAGACCATTACCTTGTGGGTAGTAAGCAGTAGAGTGTCCAAGTGTAATGTGATATTGATGATAAAAATTGATCAACCTCTTAGATTTGAAAGCCTGTGTATTGTCAGTGATGATCTTCATAGGATAGCCAAACCTAGACAATATGTTATTCTCAAAGAATGAAATGATAACTGCATCATTTTCTTTCCTAGTTGGGATTGCTTCAATCCACTTGGTGAAATAATCAGTTGCTATCAGGATCCAGCGATGTTGCCCTGAATATGATGGATGAATCTCACCAATGAAATCTAGCCCCCATTTCTGGAATGGCAACTCAACATAAATAGGCATCAAGGGTAAAGGAACAAGCTTTTTCTTACCATAAAAAATCTGACATTCATGGTAGGCAGCTATCTTCTTGTAGACATCTTTGAAGATGGTAGGCCAATAGTACCCCACTCTAAGAATTTTGTTTTATGTGGCCTTCCAATAATTGTGACCTCCACAATATCCTTATGAAACTCCTCAATCAATTTTTCAGCTTCCTCTTCCAGCAAACAATTCAAAAGAATACCACCAATATCTTTCCAATACATATTTTTATCTATGATGCAGTACCTCAGATATTTTAGCTTCACAAACCTTGCTTTAGATTCAGTCAATTCAACAAGAGCCCTATGATGATGTAAAACAAAGACAATGTCTCTTTACCAGTCAGATAGGATGTACTTCTCTTCAATAGGAATCAGCTCTTCATCTTCATTTTATAATTCTGAAATTTCTGAAATTAAATTCATATCAAGACAGTCAAAATTGGACAGTGCCATCAACTCTGCTAGCCCCAGACCTTTCACCAATTTTGTAGGTATGATTTCTATATCATACTCCAGCAAGTTAGTTATCCACTTCCCTCTCTTACCATCAAGATCAACTTGAGTTAAGATGTCTTTCAGTACATCATTAGGAACAAATTCTATGACATGAGAATGTAGAATATAAATTCTGAAATCTTTGATGGCTTTGACCAAAGCATATGCCTATTTCTCTAGGATATTGTACTTCAACTCTGAATTAGAAAGGGTCTTGATAAATAATGAAATGGGATGCTCTGTATCGTGTTGTCCTTTCTGCAGCAAAACTCCAGCAATTATGTTTTCTGATGCAAATGTAAAAACCAGAAATTCCTTTGAAAAATCTGGGCTAATCAACACTGGGGCTTGAGTGAGTGCTTTGTTGATTTCCTCAAATAATTTCTTTGCTTCAATTTTCCATTTAATGTCATCTCCTTTCTTCAGCATCGACTTGGTTATGTCTTTGAAAATCTCAACAAAGTTTGGAATAAACCTTCTCACAAAATTCACTCTTCCAAGGAAAGACTGAATTTCCTTCCTACTTCTAGGCAGATCAACTTTCTGAATGGCATTGACTCTGTTTGGATCAATATTTATCCCATCTTTAGATATAATATGCCCAAGTGACTTTCTAGAAGTTAAATCAAAAATACTCTTAGTGGGATTAAGAGAAATACCAAACCTTCTACACTTTAGCAGAACTTTCTCTAGATGTTTCAAGTGGTCTTCCTCTCTCATTGAGAAAACTGTTATGTCATCCAGATAGACAACCACCAAATTATCCTTCTCCTCAGCAAAGGTAATTTCCATTTCTCTTTGAAAGGTCACTCCTGCATTCATCAAACCAAAGGGCATCTTGGCATACATGAATGTCCCCCATGGTGTTGTAAAGGAATTTTTCTCCTGATCTTCTGGGTGCACTAGTATCTGATTGTACCCTGAAAACCATCCAGCATAGACATCCTTTGTGAACCAAAAATGTTTTGCAGAATTTGGTCCATCTTTGGGAGAGGGAAATTGTCCTTCAGAGAAGCTTTGTTCAAGTTTCTGAAGTCAATGAGGATTCTGTTTTCTCCACTCTTTTTCCTTACTGGTACCAAGTTTGCAAGCCATTTTGAGAATCTAATTGGGACAATAATTTTTGCATCAAAGAGCTTCTTAATTTCCGTCTCAATCATAGGCATAAGAAGTGGATTAATCCTCCTCAGCTTCTATTTGAAATGATTTTCATTTTCTTTAAAAGGAATGGTATGTTGAATAATAGTAGGATCATATTTCTTCAAATCAGCATAACTCCATGCAAAAACATCTATAAACCTTTTCATCATCTCAATATATTTCTGTTTCATCTCTACAGAAAGAAATTTTGAAAGGTTAATCATTTTTGGCATTGCTACTGTACCAAGGTTACAACTCTCTACCTCTTCATCGTCAGCTTGTATCCTAGGAGACTTGAACACATCATTTTGGTCAAAAATATTTTCAAGTGAGATGAGACCTTTGGGTATAGAATTACTCTTCAGCTGCAACACTTAAGAATTATCCTTAGTTTCAGCAAGCATGTTTTGTTGATCTACTTGTGTGATTTCAAACTCCTCTTTCAATTCTATAAATTTTTTGACTTGCTGGTCATCTTCAAAAACTTGTCAGTGAATTATTTTGTCTGGGATAGCAGGCCTATCACAAACTTCAACCTCATATCTTTCAATGGAATGTGCAGGGATAACAAAGAGACTTGCAGAAACAAATAAGGAGTCAGCTACTAAGTTTTTATCCCTAGTCTTCATAATAAATGAGTATTCTTGAAATTTTTCTAACATCTCCATGATCAAATTTTTGTATGCTCTCATTCTCACATCCTTGGTTTGATTAACACCTTCAACTTGTTTAATAACTAATTCAGAATCTCCACAAACTGAAATTTTTTGGGCACCCAATCTTTTCAAAATTTCTAAACCCAAAAATAGAGGTTCATACTCAGCCATATTATTTGTGTAATCAAAGTTCAGTTTGAAAGAAAAGAACTTACTTTCATCCTCTAGAGTTGTGATCCAAATTCCTGCTCTAGCCCCCTCTCTTCCTGCTGATCCATCAAAGTGTAACAACCACCAACCCTCTACCTTTTCTTCAATGATTTCCTGATTTTCTACTTGTTGATTTTCAACCTCCTGAATTTATGCTTTCATTTCATCTTCTGCTTCATCAGTTAGTTCAGTGAAAATAATAGCTAATCCTAATTCAGTTTCAACAGCATAGATTGAGAAATTTTGAGGTTTATCCTTACTACCAGATAAGCGATCATTGTCTCTTTGTATAGTCTTCTTTGCTCACCAAAAATAGGAAAGGTGGCATAAGTTAGGTCCATCTGCATGGTGCCTTTGATCTTTGCTGCCCAAGATCTAGATAGCAAAATGCCAAACTTGGGTGGAATGTCTGCTACCACAATGTCCATTGCCACTGTCTTGGTAGGGACTTGTATAATACCAAGAACAACATCTTTTATCAATCCAATGCATTGAACTCTTTTTGAATCAAAGGAAAACAAATCCTTGTATGGCCTAGTGATCTCCAATCCCATTCTTTCCATAATCACTTTGGGCATGAGGTTATGAGAGAACCCTGAATCCAACATAGCATTGTGTAAAGTCATGTCATGAATACTAAGGCTGACATATAAAGGAGGCACCTCTTCATTATGCTCATCTTCCAATCTTGGTCCCAAATAGATGGTAGGATATTCCTCTTGAACATTAAGGATGTCAGCAGCTCCTGGTTGGGAATTTTTCATTTGTACTATTTTACTTTTGTATTCATTCACCTTGAGAATTTCTCCAAAAGGCATTGGGATCTTGATTTTTTAAATCTCATTCTCCAAACTGAAAACAAAAGTAATTTTCTTAGTTTATTTGACAGGAGGAGGAGGTGGTGGATATTTTCGAACCTCAACTTCTTTAGGGGGATATTTCTTGGGTTGTGTTTTATTTGTAGTAATAGGGACATTTCTGTTTCTGAGGTTGTATTGTGTCTGCATATCAAAGATTGCATGTTGAGAACCTTTAAGGTAATCAGATGGTTCCTCGCCCTTTTTAGATCACAATCAGACTCATCATGTTCTTCTTTAGTCAAAAACATTCCAGACATGTTTTCATCTAGGCAATGAATGGAGTCTTCTGATATCTTAGTCTAATCTTCTTCATAAAATAAATTTTGCTAAAAAGGAGGCTGTACTTGAGGTTCGAGCTGATTTCTATTTTCCCTTGGTCTCTACTAGTTTTGAGATATTCTGAACTGAATATTTCTAAACTGTGGTTCATATCATGCAGGAGGTGCAGAACTATTTCCAAGGGCAAGCCTATCCATTAGTTTTTCCAGTGTTTTCATCATGGAGTCAAATTTGTCATCTGAGGTAGAAGGCTTATCTTCTTATTTCAATTTTGTCTTTCCCATCTTGGACTTTTTAGCTGCTATCATATTGACTTCCACCTTCACAACATCATTTTGCATTTTTGCTAGTGAATGAGATTCTCTTTCTCTGAGCAGGATATAAAATTCACAGTCAAAAGCCTCAACATATCTCAATTGAGCTGCTCCTGGTGGAGGCTTAAGATCAGCAAGGATGGATTCATAAACTTTGTTAAATCTCTTGGAGAAATTTTGGACAGTTTCATCTACATCTCTTTTCAAACTATTGTACTCGATGAGGGATTACACAGGGTTGATTCTATTTCCCCACTTTCTCAAGAAGCTATCTTCAAACTCATTCCAATTATGTAGGCTTCCTGGAGCAAGGGCTTTGAACCACTTTCTGACCTCACCAGTGAAACTCTGAGAAAAAAGCCTCATTTTGACACCTTCATGGTCAACCTCCTCCCTGTCTATGAAGTCATTAAACTGGTCTACATTCTCTTCAGCTATAATTTCTTCATCACTACCCCACGTTTTTATTCTAGCAGAATATTTTCTTAGAAGGGCTTTAAGGACAGCTGGAAGAACAAGAGGGGCATACCTAGTAGATTCAGTAGGAGGTGGAGGTGGAATATTTCCAGCCATGATGACAGGGACTGTATTATTTTAAAGGACAATAGTAGTAGAAGAGGAGGCACTATTAGGAGGTGGTGTGGCTGGTTTTTTTAGTCTAGTTACAATTGAACTTCAGTTAGGTAAAGGAAAACCAGTTTTACTTCTTAGCAAGATTTCAAATGGGTTTAGTTCCTTCAACCTATCTAAAGATTCCCTCTCTAACAATAATTATGATGTTACTGCTTACCAAAATTCTTCTTTATCTTTTTGGTTCACTAAGGCTGAGGTATCAATACCTCTTCTTTGTAGGTATAAAACAATCTCAGTTAATTCTTTTTCATTTTCAGACCTAAACAAGACTTCTTGAATTTTATCATCAAACTTTTTATCTTTAGGACTTCTTAAAACTTCAGAGGAAAAGGATTTTTTATGTAATGGAGTACCTGATTGTGCAGAACTACCTTGAATGCCTCTGGAAATGGTGTTTGGATTGTCCACAATTGTAGGTGGATTTCGGTTAGGATTACTCCTCGTATACCTCCTTTTCAAAGCCACCTTTGAACATCAAGATTTTGAATGGTGTCACCAAGGTAGTTTTAGCCTCGAATAGATTCTCAGCTCCTGATACCTTCAAGAGTTCAAATTCAAAATTTCAAGAAAATTATATCATGAGGCTCCCGGCAGACGCACCAAAATGTTATCACAAAATTGTACTTTATTGGCTGCTTATCAAACAACTTAGTGTAACTGTTTCAAACCATATCTAACGGAAGCTTCACCTCTTCAGTTTGAGAGGGATCTCTTAAGGGGGTTTTATGATATTGAATAATGATAGTACTAGATGGCTAACTCTATGGAAATTGTAACTTGTTTTTTATGATTGCAGGTTGAAAATAATGCAAGCTTGCTACCATTGGACTTATGGAGTCAAAAATCAGTGGTTTTCGGTGACAATGTTTCTTAACATGGAAGCTGAGGTAGATAGAGGTCTTTAACAGAGGCAACTCAGACATAAAACATAGGATAACACAGTCATTTCATCACTAAAGGAAGTCGGAGCATAAAATTATGAATTCTTAGTAATATAGATGAAATATACTACAAGTGGTAAAAAATAAATATAGATCAATAAGATAATAAAAACTTCATGAGAATCTCAGGTCTGTCAAGAAGAAAGTCACTCTGTATTACTGATATAAGTCAAATACATAAAAGCAATAGTTTGGTGCAAAAAATCTCCAACCCTTTACTACTTCAATGCTTTCTCTTTAAATAGACATTCTTTACAACAAGGATGATCTTCCTAATAGCTAGATCATCGAATTCTCCTATGACACCTTTCATAACTAAAATACATAACTTCTGACAGAAAACTGACTGTTATACCTTAAAGAAACCATCTCCTAATAAGACTCTAGCTCCTATTTATTACATTACTCTACCTTATCTGTGAAACAATTATATGATGGTTACAAAATAAGTATCAGATGCTCGAAAGACATATGACAGAGTTCATCACCACTTTACATATTTAATAACCCTCAAAGATCTATGGAACATGACCCTGTTTTTTAGGAATGGATAGCCCTTATCTTCAACATTGTTTTGACTAATGATCTGTCTTCATAGCACCTCCTTATAGTCATAAATATCTGATGATAAGCTCCCTTGACATGCTAGAGAACTCCATCTAGCCAAAAAATTCTTTTAGGATGCTCAAAACCTCCAACAATTGCTCGCTATGAAAACATGGCAGTTTCGTAGCGAGTTTTGGTAGCGTTGGAAAAGTAGCTTTTGCACCCATTTACTTCACTCCTTTGTTGTTACATAATGTCAATCAAGTCATAACACATCACCACCATGAATGTCCCTCCTCGAAAAAAGTAAAAACTGACTTTAGAAGCAAAAAGACTACTACAGTTTTTTTCGTAGTGTATTCTTGGCTTTAAGACTGAGGAACGCTACGAAACTGTGTAAAAACCCAGAAATTGCTTATTTCAAAACTATCTTCAAAAACTGACCTCCAACTGCAAAATCTTGATTTTCTACATGTAATGAAACTTCTAAGGCATATTCAATCTCAAATTATTGCTCCTATGGTGTTTCCTCCTCATTTATGATCAGTTGAGTTATAGGCTCTTCCACCACTCTCATCTTTAAACCTTTCTTTTCCAGCTCTTCATGAATCAGTTCTAATTCCTCTTGAAGATCTTTGACTTGGTCCTTCAGTGTCCTATTCTTAGATTGCAAGTGTAGGTTTACATTTTTTATGTGATTGACCTCTCTTCTTAGTGGTTGAGTCCACTTTATCAATTTTTCTGTATTGTCCAAGGTCTTTGAGACACTTGTGACTTGATCTTCCCAAATCTTCCTCATTTGTTCAAAATGCACTCTTTCAGCTCTATGCTTCTTTGCCTCTTTCCTCAAGGCTGATATCTCTTCACCTACCTCTTTTAACTATTCTTTAAAGGCTTCAACTTCTGTTTTTTCAGTTATTTTCTCTTTACCCTTCTTTTGTTTGATGACTAATTCTTCTTTTGCAGGTGAGGAGAGGTCTATGATGCTTGGTGGTGGTTGAGCAGTTTCACTGACCTTCTGAGTCTCTTTGCTTCTTTTCATGACCTTTCTTGCATGTCTTGTCATTGGTTTTCTAGCTTGAAACATGAAACCATCATCATCACCTTCAAACTCTAAATTTTTAGCTGTTTTTCCTTTCTTTATCTTTCTTCCCCCATCTTCAACATCTTCAGCTTGGATAATGGGAGTTTCTTCAATATCAATTGCATGCAAGATGTCCTCTAAGTTACCCTTAACCACTATTTGGCTCCTAGTAACTCTCTTGCTGCCATGTTTGCTAACTGTTGGCTTCTGTTTTGCAGGTGTAGCTTTGGGTGTGTCAACCTTCTGCAAAGGCTTTGTCTCCATGCTCACTGGTTCTAAATACTCTACCACTGTTGGTGATGAAATATCTCTAGGTTTGGGAACTCTTTTAGGAGTGACAACATCTACTTCAAAACCACTCATGAACAGAAAATATTATCAATCCCTGCTTAATATCTTCAACTCCTCTAACACCAACAACTTAATCAAACCATGGTAAAAGAGAGAAATTTCATTTCCTATTTTTTTAACTTGGACCTTACCTGACAATTTAGTTAGACTTTTGTATAAGTAAAAGGGCAAGTCAAGAGACCTCTTACCCACAAAATGCAGCATAAGCCTAAGGTGGTAGGAGTAGAACATGTGAAAACTTCCTTCACAGGTGAAGTACTTCTAAATGATTAGCATCAGCTTTGAGTAGTTGTCCTTCATGTAGCTCCTTGGGATAGCATTTGTGAGATCAATTTCACTATGCCCTGGTTTGATGAATTATTTGCAGTCCTGCATGGTGAACTTGATGCCTTTGAAACACTATTCCCCTCCCCTAGGGATTTCAGATGCTGCTGAAATGTTTTCTAGTGTTACTATGAGGTTTAACATTCCCACCTTTGAAGTTATTCCAATGAAACCATTAACGAACTCCTTAGAAACCTGTAGATGACAACCTTGCAGCCTTTGGTAGAATTGAAAACAAACTGTTCTTCTGAATACCTCCAAGGCAGTTGGGTATCCATTTAACAAATTCATGTCCATGGGCTCATACCTATGGCAGTGACCACCTTTGTTGGTTTTCTTCCTTGGAGCCATGGTGGTTTTATATCTTCTCAACCTCGCTTGATTAATGACACCTGCAACATTTGAAATGCAAGCAACCTTCTTGGATCGATGAAGCAGCTCTCCAGAAGCCCAATAACATGCAAGGATAATGCAGAGAATGACAAAAAGACTCAATTGGGTAATGTTTTATGGTTTCGATGACAACTCATGCCTTCGTCATGACATATGCATGCTAAAAACAGTAATGATGACCTCAGCCATGACTTTGTACTTTTGAAATAACCCTAACTGACTCGAATGACATCCACCCTAACTCTTCCAATGATGAACTGACACTTCACCTCAAGTTTGACAAGACAGACATGAAAACAGTTTTTTTTAGCATTACTAGGTCATTCCCTGATAGTTTCGCTATGAAACTATTAGGCAGTTTCGTAGCGAAAACTATTGTTTCGCAGTGTAAAACGCTACGAAAAGATGTAAAATTGGCTTAAGTGTCATTTTTTAATTTAAACACTTGGGAAATGAAATCTGACACCTAATGATGACTAATGGGACATGACATGACCTAGATGAAGGTGGGTTTGAACCTTAGGAGAGGTTAACATGTAAAAATTTGAAATTTTCCTATATCAACTTGAAAGGCTTAAGGAAACCTTTGACAAATGAACTCTATGACCATGTCAAATAATGTTTCACATTTTTCTAAGTGATAAAAAAAATATATAAGGAGGTTCCCAAGACAAAGAAGGTTGATGTGTAGCTACCATTCAACATGCCCACATGGGATAATATCATGTGTACAAGTAGACAAATTGCGGGTCATCACATGGAAAAATGAAAAATGGCCTAAAAGGTTTTTTCTCCCATAGAAAGAGTTCAATGCCTAATAAATGTATGGTAATAATTTTCCAGGTGGATTGGAATTTGGGTAAGCTAGAATAATAAAATGAGTATGCTCACTAGGTAGATGGTTGGCCTTCCATTACTATTTATTAGGATTCCTTTCACATTCCATTGGAGGAAGGATATGAAAATTAAGGAGTTTGATAGGGAATGAGACTTTCTTGGATAGTTCCTAGATGGTATCTTGATGTAGATCATATGTTAGGGTTCCATGATGAGGCTTGGTTAATGAAACTACATGTTACAAAGGAATAAATTGAGAGGGGAACCTTGTAATGAGAGAAAGAAGAGATAATTAGACATTCTCTTCATGCATTCTTGTTGAACATGTTTATTTGTAATAGAATTTAATCCATAGAAGATATGCTAAAACTTCTACTCATATAAAGCAATGGAGGGTTCTTGGATTCACTTTATTTTGTTTTGCAACTTAGATTCATTTGTTGTATGTGAAGGGTACTTTCAACGAGGGAAGAAATAGACTTGGCCTTCCTTTTTTATAGAAGCCAAGATTTTCACCCACAAAAAAAATAACTTGACCTTACATTAATAGAAGAGAGAGAAGATTCATTTCAAATCATGTTGGGGAAAAACTCAGATTTGTTCAAGCATTCAAGTTCAAATTTGGAAGTTTCCCTCACTGCAATAGAGAAAAGGAGATGTCCATCCAATTGATAGTAAATGAGATCCAATATTGACCTGCAAAAAGGGGAAGAAGTCATCCCAATGTTTATAGTCATTGCTAAATCGAAGATTCCATATGAAAAGAAGGACAACATTTTCTTATGCCTACAATAAGAGATAAATTATCATTTTTCTGGTGAGCCTTTTCTTCAAAATAAGAGGAATCCATCACTAAAATTAGTTGGTCTTAATCCAGAGAAAATAAGAATATTTAATATATATTGTCTTACTATGTGTGTGCATCAAGAGTAGGTTAAGTGTAGTACCATTTCATTTAGATTTAAGCTTGATCCAAGTGGATATTGGTGGCCACTCACCTATTCCACTTGGGGCCCCACCATCGTTTCTTTTATTTTTTCAGTTTCCTTAATTGTAGCACAATTTACTATTTTAGCAGTTTTTCAGGTCCTAAACTTCTGGAGCCATTTTAAGGCCCTAAACGATGTTTTTTTGGAAAATCAGGAGTTCGCATCAAATTTTTAGTCCTTGGATAGATCTCTTTCTAACGAGATATTGTGCGCATCAAACGAAGATCATATGCCAAAGTTACATCCCCAAGAAGTTGATGAACCAATTTACCCAAACGAGGCCCATAGTTTTGGTGCTTCCTCTCCTAGGGTTATTTTTTTTGATGTTTAGGGTTTTCCATTATTTATCAATAATAACTAGGCCCTTGAGCCTCCTTGTAACACAATTCAGAGGCCTGTAGCCACCACATCTCTTCTCAGATATAAGCTACTAGCGCCTTAGCTAGATTATTTCCATTCTGTATGTAAGCATATTTCAGTTATTTTTTATTAATGAAATGAAGTCTTATTTTTGTTGCATCTCTGCATTTATGTGTATTTATGTATTTCATTGTGTTCCTACATAAATTCAGATAAGTGATATCAGAGTGGCCTTCTCTTTCTCGATCCTTCTTTGTATGTCCCCAATGAGGTCGGGGTATAAGGAGTTAGGGCTCGATCTGGTTGAACCTTTGCAAGATAAACCTTGCAAACCTCGACGGTCGCCTATGGGGGAAGACAATAAATATGAGGGAGCAGGAGATCCTATCAAAATATTTCTCAAGGAGGCCCTCAAGAAACAAAGGAACACGATGATGGATAACTTTTCCCAAATCCTTCAACGGCTGCCCACCGACGGTGCATCTACATCCAGAAGCCACTCTGGAGGTGCCACTCCTTTTAAGGTACTAGTAAAATTTGACATTCCCATATTTGAGGACCAAAAAAATGCAGACGTTGTAGATAGATGGTTGAATTTATTAGAAGAATATTTCTCGTTTCATGACTTTTCCTACCGGGAGAAGATTATTTTTGCACTCCCCAAAGTCGCCCCCCATGTCAAGGACTGGTGGGAAACCTACTGTGAGAAAAAGGATGAGGGGAAACCCTATCTATTCTTGGTCGTACCCAATTGGAATTATTTCCGAGACACCATCAAGGAATAATATTATCCCATGGGGAGCTATGAGGAAAAGTACATACAATGGACTATGATATGACAACAAAGGGATCAAGATGTGCATGACCTGACATTTAATCTGTTCCATACCCTGCGCACAAATTTGGGTATCAAAGATTTAGAGAAACATTTGGTGTTGAAGTACCACAGTTTTCTGTACAGATACATTCAGGAGGAAATGGAGTTCCTTGACATCTCCTCGCTTGGTACAGCATACCGATATGCTGCCAAGATTGAGCAGAAATTCAAACAAAAGAAGAAAAACTTAGGATCTACGAATCAAAATCAAGGGGAACGTGTCCCCAAACCGTAGAAAAAAGGACAAAGCCAAGGCATGGAGGCCCAAGACAACCTGCCAAAGCTGCAAGCAAATAACAACACCGCGAAGCCGAAGAAGGGCACGTGAAAGTGGTGTGAGTTCCATAAGAGCTCCACTCACAACACAAGTGAGTGCCAGTTCAAGCAGTCACTGGTGGCCAAGATGAAGGCTTCCCAAGGTCTGTTGGGTATGTATTCCTTTAACATATTGACAAATTTTGCATCTTTCCACAAAACTTTTAACATTTGTCCTCATACATGGCCATTAATAAAAAGAACTTAATTGTGCATATGTCCTGTCATAACCGAAATGACCAACTAGTCCTCCACTATGCTTCTCTTTCAATAGATTATCTCCCATTTTCCCCTTAAGAATGCATAATTTGTTTCCCTTAAAAAAGGGTCCTTCCTAAATTATATATTCAAGCCATAAACTTCTATCTCTAGTCGCAAGATTTTCACAAGATTCATAATTTTTTTTAAAATATGAATCTTCCCTGTACAATTCCTAGAGGTGTTCATACCCCAAACTATTGAATTGTAGCTCCTGCAAAATTAGACATCTCCTACTCAAACCATTAGTAACATTATTAGCATTTCCATTAATACTTTTTAGAACAAAAGAAAAAATTAGCATATATTCGACCCATTAGGCATCTCTCTATTTCAACTTGACTTGTCTTGTAATGAATTGTAATGCATGATTATATATGTTTAGAATGAAATCTTTGGGAATAAGGTAATGCCTCCACTTCTTGAGGGATTGAATTACCGCATAAAATTCCTTGTCGTAAGTGGAATACTTCTACTTGGTCTCATTTAATTTCTCACTGAAGTATGCACCTGAATTGTCATCTTGGCCAAGAAAAGCTCCAATAGTTGTTCCATTGGCATCACACTTCACCTAAAAAGTATTTTGAAAGTCAGGAAAAACCAAAATTGGTTGTTCTTTTATTCTCTCCTTAAGAAATTTAAATGCATCTTCTGCCACCACTTCCCATTTAAAATATTGTTGCTCCTTCTTAATAGTTTCCACTATCGGTGCACAGATGCGGCTAAATTTTTTAATAAACTTTCAGTAAAAGCTAGCCAACCCATAAAAGCTTCCCACTTCATGGATACTCATTGGAGATGCCTCAATATTTAATGTCTTTCACCTTCTCTGGGTCCATTTTTGGCCCTTCAGGAGAAATTACAAATCCTAAAAAACCAATTATGTCTCTCATATTTATCAAAAGTTTTTCTCGCTGCAATTTCCTCAATACCAATTTTAAAAATATGAGATGTTCTTCATTGGTTCTATTGTACACAAGGATATAACCTAAGTGAATAATCATGAACTTGACAATGAATTCTTTGAGGACTTCATTCATGAGCCTCATAAAAGTATTGAGTGCATTGGTCAAGCTAAAAAGGTCTAACCAACCATTCATACAAATCATCATTGGTTTTGAATGAAGTCTTCCACTCATCTCCTTCTCTCATTCTAATCTGATGATCACCACTCTTTAAATATATTTTGGAAAATATCTAGCACCACTAAGACAATCCATTATATCATCCATGTGGAGCAAGGGGAATCTATACATGATGGTTATTTTGTTGATGGTTGTAGAATCACTGCACATTCACCAACTTTCTTTGGGATCAATACTGTGGTACAACACAAGGACTCAAACTTTCTCTAATTATTCCTTTGTCCAATAGTTCCTAGACTTGTTTCTTGATTTCTTCATTTTCTTTAGGTGGCATCTTGTAATCTGCCTTACTGGGTAGACTAGCTCCCAGAATTAAATCTATATGATAGTTGATGCTCCTCACAATCAACAAGGCATTTGGTAACTCATCCACGATAACATCTACAAATTCTAATAGTGTTTGAATTTTAACAAGCAACTCATTTAAAATTGTATGTGTAAGGACAATTCTTAGCTTACCAATTAAAGTGAATCATACCTCTTCTTCTCGCTTTACTTCCTATAGCGACTCCTCCTCGGTCATCATCAACACACTTGGTTCAATTTCCTCCTTGAATCCTTTATCTTCTAGGGGTAACAACACGTGTCTGTAATATCCTTTTAAAAAGAGTAGGTATTCTTCCTCCCGTCATGAATAACTCCTTTGTCTTCTTGCCACGACCCTTCTAATAATACATGGAAAAAATTCATAGGCAAGATGTCATATAACATCTCACCCTTGTAGTTGTCGATTTGGAACTATACCTTGATTTGTTCATTGACCAGGAGTTGATGTCCCTTTTGTAACCATATCACTCGATAAGGATCAGGATTTGCCATCTTCATCAATCCTAATTTTTCCACTAGCCACATAGACCAAACTATCAGTGCAACCATTATTGATAATCACTTTGTAACATTTCCCTTGGACTTGCATACTATTCTAAACAATTTCCTTCATTGTTCTAGCTCTTCCTTCTCCTTTTCTCCTTGAATTAAAATCCTCTTCAACATTAGGGATTCACCCAACTCGGGAGTATCCTCCTTTACCTCTGTCTTTGTTGCCTCGTCATCTGCTTCTTCCACATGCACTCCTCTTTGAATTTCTAATTTATTTTTAGGAAAATTCCATGAAATATGGCCTATCTTTCCAAATATGTAGCATTTGACTTCTCTTTCTCTGCCTCTACATCTTGGGAAAAAAAATTCACCCCTTAATTCTCCTCCTCTTAGAGATCGACTTCCTGAACTCCCTACTTCCTCTCTTGGGGGTTGAATTCTTCCCCTGTTAGGAGATCCTTTCCCTCTAGCTAGACTCCTTCCTCTACTTTGCTTGCTATGTTTCCTAGCCGACTTTTCTTCTGCCCTAAGTGCTGCCTAGTAGGCATCCTCCACAATCTTCAAGAGTAAGAGGCCAATTTCATCTTGGATTCCATACCTTAGGCCATTTCTATATCTGGAAACCTTCTCCACATCTACCTCGATGGGCCTTGCTCTTATATTTATCTTATAGAATTCCTTTGTATATTCTTTCACCATCACATAATTATACCTCAAATTTCATAGTTTCTTGAATACATTTAGCTGATAATCCTTGGGCATGAAATTTCTCTTCAATTTAGCCACTATTCTATCCCAACATTTAAGCTTTTGTTTCCCTTTTCTTCTCCGATCTTCCTGTAATTCATCCCACTGTAGTGTTACATTTCCCCATAACTTGGTCATAGCATACTTGACCTTTTGATCCTCCTTAGCATCCCCATAGTCTAAATACTTGTCTAGAGTGTTGATCTAATCCAACAACTCTCCCACATTCATATTACCATCATACAATGACACTTCCATCTTTATTCTCGACTTGACCTTGGTAACTAGTTTTATCAGTTGTTCATCTGGTTTCTCCCTTCTTAGAGCCCTCTCCATCTCTTCCGCACAACTCGTGTCCTCACTCTCACTAACATCTCCCACAACAGGTTCTCATCTCTAGGAAGTCTCCATGGCCTCCATTATTGCCTAGATTAAGCAACCAACTATATAAAAAAATACTATGTTGTACAGGGACCCAGTCCCGCCATAATTTCATGCCATTCCCTCCGTTCTGGCGTTCTAGGGACTTTGGAACTCATCGGAAACGTTCTGGATTTCCTAGGGACTCCATCGGGGACTTGGGGACTTAAAGGTCGTCCCCTAGCCATCCCTCGAAAATTCAGGGACTTTTTGGGGACTTCCAAAACGGCCCTCGATAAATCAGGGACTTCTGGACGTCCCCAATAAAATTTGAAATCATAAGTTAAAAAAATATTAAAATATTTCGTTTTTCTAAAAAAAAAAAAAATTTAAAACAAATTTTAATAAAATTCATAATTTTAAATAAAAAAAAATGTAAATTCTTAAATTACATTTACTCTAACCTAAAGGCTAACACATATATCTATCAAACTTAAAACATTTACGGTTTACAGTTTTACCATTTAGCAGCTACACTAGTGACTATATTATTTTTAAATTTTAATTTTCATCATTTTGGTTCTTGGACTATAGTCTATGACTATAATTTTTAAATTTATAATCCATGGTTTTCTACTTCTAGACTCTTAATTTGAGATTTATATTTAAATTTTAATGAATTGTTCATGTTTACATCTTTATTAAATTTTAGTACTATTTACTTTTACGCTTTAGTTGTTATTTAAATTTTGAAATGATTCATCATGCGTCAATGATCATAGAATGATTATGTGGATATTAGACAATAGTAGATTGTAGGTTGTAAGTTGTATGAAACTAATAGTACTTAAGTTATGCAATGATGATTGAGATTTGTTTTTGTGATGCACAATTCTCAATGACGATTAGATATTATTAGACTATTAGTATTAGTCTTTAGAATTATCATTTTAGTATTTTATTTATTTTGATTCATGTTTAATTTATTTTAATTTAAATTTTTTAATAAATAATAAATATAATAAATAGTTGTTGCACTTGCCATCCCCAACCCACCATTCCCTGAAAATTTGGAGGTGCACTCTAGCCATTCGGGAAACTCGTGCCCCCGTCCCCATAGCCAGTGCAACATAGAAAAAATATATATACCTCGAAATTTTTGCTCCCATCCTTCTCATTTTCTCCTTATTTTTCTTTGAACCTACTTATTCCTTTTTTTAATTTTTTTTCTTTATAAGTAAAATAAGTTTTATTTGAATGTGGATCCACTGCCATTTACAAAGAAAATTCAATGGTTAAATGAACCACCCAAAGAAAAAATACCCAACTACCTGACTACTGACTTGAGCCAAGGGCATGACTACCTACCTCCAACTATTCGGGAGGACCCACCCACGCAAGGTTAAACGTCAGGCTATTCGTGAGAATTTATTTGAACAAAATAAAACAGAGGGTTGACCTCCGAACTCCGACTACAGGCCCACTTCTTTGAAATTTAGTGGATTGTTAGGAATTTTTCTTTGATTATATTAATTTTCGTCACACTGTATTCTCATTCAACAAAAAGTTTTGGTTTTTTAATGGAGAATTTGTGTGGGAAGATTATATAATACAATCATTGCTTAACCTTTCTAACACAAACAAAATTCATTCATATGCAGAGACTTACCTCGATTTAATGACTAGTTAAGAATTAATCGTTTGCCTTGGACTTGCTCCTCCAAAGCCAATACCTAACTTGAGTGTAGAGATTCATCACTAACAGAAATAAAACACAAACACCAGCCTAAAACAAAATTTATAATAAATAATAAAACCTTCCAGAACATAAACAAAACATTTCATTTTTTTTCCTCAAACTTCCGCACCCACGAAGTCTTAAAACCCATATTTTCATACATAACAAAAGGATCTTAAAACCCATATTTTTTATTAACAACAAGAACAACCATCCAGACAAAAAGACACATCATGAAAAAAAAACATCATATAGATGTGATTGTTAGATGTGATTGTTCCACAAGGGACACATAAGCAAGGAAATATTAATATAAGGAGATATTTACATGGGAAACTTTTCTTAAAAGCAAAAGGGAGAGCGATGATCCTGCATCAAAATATGTTCCATATGACATGGTTGTACGAGATATATGACCAAAACTCTGTATTACTAAAACGGATGGATATTGAACTATGATTGATATGGCATGGATGCACGAGATGCATGGTTATAACTGTGGAGGGTGGCCATGCATGGCAATGTCGCATTGAGCAAGATTGTCTATGCATTCTGCCGTGGTGTATTGAATGTGATTGTTATTTTTATATGGATTATAAGATGTCAAATATTCTTCCTTCAGCAAATGCATATATGTTTGGCATTATTAATTAAGATAACAATTTCACTGAATATATTTTTTAAGCTAGAATCTCGCAAATTTTGGATTACACAATTTTAATTTTTTAGTATTTTAATCATACTTTTAACATTAAATATAGATTCAACATCATCTCAAACTTTTAAGACACCCCAAATTCCACAGCTTAGTTTAAGAACTGTAACCTGTTTTTTTTTTTTTTAACAAATTTAACCAAAAAAAACCTACCAGAAAGACAACATTTTTCCAGTGAAAATGTCGTCTATTTTACAAGGTTCAACCAGCCCAACAATGGGCCAATAATCGACATTAACATGGCAAGGATGGTTACTACTCTGATAAATGCCAAAAGAACATAGTACTTATATATCAAGAGTAATAAACATACCACTGCTTGGAAATATGTTTGAGCATGTTTTGTTTCTTAAAATATAGTTGGGCTAATTGTATTTAAAATTATATAAGAATTCGTTAAAATTATAAATGTCGAATAGATTCTTATTGGTATTAATCAAAACATGAGGTCAGAAATGAACGTTGTGACAGAACGGAAGCTGCATCCATAATATTGTTCAAAATTTTTAATACCAAATGAAGATGAACCTATTTTATCACTTTCTAAGTCGTAACTTTCACAACAAAATACATATTCAACAAACATAATTATTAATAACAAAAGAGAATACGCATTACATGCATCTTTCATTAAATACTGTATTATCACTAAAGCATGATCCATTGAAACCACTTGTTATTTAATATCCATCTCTTTGATCTCTATCAGAAATGGATGTTACCGCTAACAATAAACAAAGCGCAACAGTAGTGGAAATTCTTAATTAGTTACCCCTAGTTGTGCACAGGAGTGGCTAATTGTGGAGGAGAATTAACGGAGGAGAAGGGAGGAAGTGAAACAAGGGGACCAAAAGGCCGTCGCAGTGGCGGGGTAGTGGGGCGCATGAATGGTAGAGAAGGGGTTGAACCACCCAGAGACGGTGGCGTCAAACCACGCAATGGAGGAAAATGAAAAGGTGGAAATCCTGGAAATCCAATCCCACGCCCCCTCGGAGGTGACTCCTGCAACAATGATCGCCTCCTGCTCTCACCATTATTCATTGATCCTGGATCCCTGGAGGTAGCACAAGCACTGCTCATAAATACAATCACCGCCAATGCGGAAACAGCCCATATTTTCGCCGAGCGCTGCATTTTCACAGAAATGGATTTGTGGAATGCACAGAAATACCATCTATAATCTTCTTTTATAATACTCGCCTACCTGCACACTGTCTCAGCTGCCTCTGACATCGTCATGGATTCAACAATCAATGACCGAAAAAGCACAACTACTCCACACGTTATCATTCATGGTGGAGAAGGGGTAGCTGCATTGTCACAAAACCAATTAACAGCAAAAATGTAAAATGTGACATTTGATAACTGGCATCATATAACTTGAATATCTGCCATCTTTCTTGGAATTTCGTAATGTCAAGATTGTTGAAATTACAAAAGGAGAATTGGGTAGAATTCAAGTACTCCATTTCTACAATATAAATCATCTGGTAATTTTTAATATATTATATTATTGTCACTCCCAACTTGACTTTTCTTATAAATTTGAGCAAAAATTCTAGCCATACTTTTCCCTCTTACCCAAAAATCTCAATTTAAAATAAAATTGAAAAACAAAATCAAATTAGAAAAGCATAGTAGGCCATCTAGAGTAAGTCATCACTCTATATGATCATCATAATGTAATTCTTGAGATTGTTAACATTTTGTTTAATTACAATATTTTGTAAATAAAAAATTATAAGAATAAATTGGTTGTGTCAGAGTTTGACATACATAGACACAAAAAAACAAAACAGACTATTAATGCTGCAAGAAAAAAACTAGTTAGTCATAATAATTATTGAACAAAATTTATAAGCATCGGCCATGAGTGGTTACTATCTTCATCGAAGGAAAATGAGAAGTTGGTTGATCTCTTAGCTAGAATGGTCAGCTTGTTGTCTATACTATCAATATTTTCCTCTAGCTCTACCATTCCTATAAAATTCTCTTACTAAGTCCTCTCTTACCTTGCAATATTCAAATGATGTTTAGCCTTGTATTAATTTAATGCCATGATCAATGAAATGACAAAAAAAACTAATACAATGAACCAAATATAATGGAAACTGCAACTTCCTTTCATATAAACAAGCATCATATCAAAGCTGGAAACACCAACTCCTAAACACCCTACTAAAAAATCTTAAATTTTGATTTTCCTCAACAATCAAATTGTAATTTGTAGAATTATTTGTCAATTGCAATTTGTAAAATTATTTATCCATTGCAATTTCTATACTTCTCTCCTATCATTGTATTGCAATGAACACTGTCAATTGAAATGCTCCGTATCAATAGTCTCCATTCTCATTTTTTTTAATGTGCAGACAGTGAGGTGCAAAAGCATCACTGAAATACAGTACAGCGTTTTCATAGTGTCGAGACTCCAGATGTCATGATGCAAAAAGCAGTCAAAAAGGTTCGACATTTAATAAAGGTGCAGTGAAAAGGCACTATTAAAATTAAATGTGTTGTGTGAAAATGCATTAGGTATAGTTTCATGGTGAATGAGTTGGCTAGTTAAAAATTAACCCATTATGAGGGTAGTTGGCTTCCTCCGAGTGAGAGTTGGGTAGTGAAACCCATTAGGAAGCATGGGATATTTTGAATTGATTTTTAAGTGTAACAGTTTTTCAGTTGAATGTTAATTTTAATAATGGTTAAATAGTTAGATTTAACTTTATGGTGAATGACAATTGAATAATTATGAATAAGTGTAATAATTGGGTTAATTTTTTTGATTGAGTATTAATTTTAATGTTAGATTTAATTTTATGGTAGATAAGAATTGAGTGTTTATAAATGTCTATAGGTTAAACATTGTAGGTAGATATAAGTAGGGATATTGAGCATTATGATATTTTATTTGGATAATTTTTAAAATTTAAAATCGGTAGGAAAATAATAAAATATAGTTAAAATAATAAAACCAGAATTATAAATTAAAAAGAAGAAAAAGAAAAAAATTATTTTTTAATTATATTTTTGAATTATCTAAATTTAATTTATGCTTACACATTTAAGAATAAATGTGCTTTTCTTTTTCTTTTGTATTATTATTAATTGTTTTAAAGTTAATAATTTTTTTCTTATAAAATTCTATTTTTATCTAAAATTCTATTAATGCAACATAAATATATTTTTCAAAATAATATAATAATTACACAAAATTATATATTCAAATGTGGTATTATTATTTATTTTAATATTCATAAATATTTAATTTAAAAATAAAAATAATATTATAAAATTAAAAATATATATAAAATCTTTTATCCCAACTAATTTATACTTAAATATTAACTTGATTCTCTCTTTACTATAATTCCACTCGGACTATCTTTAAAGGCTTTCTCTTCATGTGTTTTTTTATTTTGAAGTTAATATTTAAAAGAAACTATGTATTAAATATTATGGAAAATTATTTTATTGAATTTTTAGTTTGGTAATCATTAAACATTTTATTGAATTTTTGTTTGGTGTTAAATTAAACGAGTGTTGTATGGAGTGTAATTGGTGTAAATTAAATTTGAATATAAACGTAGAGATGTATTATAAAAAATAAAATAAAAATATAAACAGATAAAGATAAATTGTTGTTAAAATAAAATATCAATATCAATATTAATAATTTATTTTTTGAATTTAATTAATTTTTTTATAATTAATTATAAAGTTTTGATTATTTATTTAATACACATTTTAATGTGGTTGAATAAGTTAATATATTAACTAACAATTAATAACATTAGTTAATAACAAAATTGTAATAATTATAAAAATTAGTAATAAAAATTATTATTTAATAATAAAATATCCAAAAAGAAAAAGAGTAGTAAGTATTTTTCAATACATTGACATTTAATTTTGAGAAACTTGCAATATGATTTTAATTTATTATCCAATCAAATTTTAATAATATAATAGATTTAATTTAAATTTATGTATAACTATTTTTATTTACATAAGCATTAATTTTAATAATATAATAGATTAATATATATTAAAATATGTATAACTATTTATTTTTACATTTAAACATTAAAAATTATATAGGTGATAGATAATAAAAAAATTCAAAAAGTAAATGGATTGGTTATAGTAATGGGACTAATAATAACAAATGTTTAATAGTAAAAAATGCATAAGTTATTATTCTTAGCATATTAACATCGACTATAGTGAACATGAATATTGAGGATGAAAATCACTTCCTCTTAGAGTGTCCAACTTACAATCACGACAAAACAATTTCATAACCTTTGTTGCAATAAACCTTCTTAGCCTTTAGATGCTCAAAATTATAATGATCTCGGGGAGGCTTCTCTCCAAACTTTTTCGAGCATAGGAATAAAATCTTAATCAAACTAAATAACTCTTTTCTTTGAGTCCAATAGATAAAGATTGGTCTCGATAGATAACCATCTATCATCATCATGATACGAGATTTAATATCATTTAATTATAAAACATTAAATGGAGAGGTACAATACCTATTAATTTTGTTATATTTTATTTTTATAATCGACAAAAAAAAAAAAAAAATTATAAATTTTTTTTATATTTAAATTTGAGTTTTATTAATTATAAATATTATTGATATTAAAAATGTATTTAATTTATATTAATTACATATATTATAAATATTATAAATATATTACGGAGTTAAATGTATTTTAATATAAATATAAAAGAATATTATTTTATTTTTATTTAAAATTTTTTTATTTTTAATATTAAAAAAATAGAGTATAATAGAAAATAATATTAGATTTGATAGACATGTATTTCTTCCTTTATTTATAAATACATTTTAAAATAAATATTGTTCAACTACATGATATTATTTCTTTAATGGATTATGGCACATGTCTTTGAAGTATATGATGTAGATATATATGTATATGTGTGGATGTTTTGATTGATTTAAATTGGAGAAAGTTATCACTAATGAATATCATGCTGTAATGGAGAATATCACTAATGAATATCATCCTTTAATAAGAATAACACATGGGATTAGATCCCTCAACCAATGGGACATAATGTGGTGACATGTGATGGTCTACGAAGATCAAATTCACATTTGAAGGGTATTTAAAGATATAATGCTCATTTGGTAGTTCGAGAGAAGGCATCGGCTACATTAAGACCTTTGCAAATGAAAAAATGAAATCTATTCAATGGATTCTTTCACATGTTGCTCACTGGATGGGAGGTAAATTAGATGGATTTAAAAAGTGATTTTCTATGTCATGACTTATTGAAGACATTTGTAGAGAAACATCATTTTTTAGGAGGATGGTAGTATTGTGTGCTATTAAACTAAAAAAATCCTTAAGTAACTTGAAATAGGCTCCCAAGGCATGAGATGAGAAATTGACCTTTTCATAAATCTTAGTTTCAAACACTATGAATCAAATCATATTACTTGTGTTACATGTACAAGTTGAAACATTGATTCTTAAATTGTGTAAATGATGTAGTCATTTCTAAAAAAACATTGTTAATTTAATTTTTGGTTTCAAGAAACAATTAATATATACATTTGAAATGACTAACCTTTGTTTCTTGCACTTATTTTTGAGCATCGAAGAGTTGTAAATGTGGATGATGGTATCTTTATCCACCAACACAAATATCTGACGAATCTTTTATAGAATTTTACATGGAATACTATCAATTGTATTAAGAGCAGAAGCTAACCCAAGGAGTATGATTCCCTAATGATCAATGTTACTATATTAATAGCTTGTCGGTTGCCTCATTTATTTAACTCATAATTGACTTACTGATTCCTTTATTTGTCAATGTGGTTTCTTAGTTTGTAAGAAATATCAATAGAAGAATCAACTTAAAGCTACAAATAACAATTGTTCATTATATCGATGGAACTCACTAGCTTCAAATAAAGTATTGCACTAATGGAAAAGTGATCCAATTAGTTAGTTGCATCAACTTGGATTGGGTTGGAGATTGAGATGGCAAGTACCCAACAACTCGTCATGTATTTTGAATTGGCTCTAGACCCATTATTTGGCCTTGTAAAATTACAAAGTGGTTTCTTTATCAACCATAGAAGATGAATATCCTGATGCAATGCATAGTAGCAAAGAGGCCATGCAAATTCAACATCTCATGAGAGAATTTTGATTTCTAGTAAAGGTATAAACTATGGTATACCTTGATAATAAAGTGTGATATAGGTTTCAAACAACCCTCTTCGACACAATAAAATGAAACATGTGGAGCTTCAAACTCATTATTTGAGACAATCAGTACAAGAAATTATTGTGCACTTTGTTTGTTATAGGACAAATGATTAAGTTGTCAATATATCTATGAAGCCTTTCTTAGAAGATAAGTTTGTGAAACTTCATTCTCTACTTAGGCTTCTTGTAGTTGCAATTATGGGAGGCAGTATAGAGGTGATTTCACCTCCTAAATTTCTAAGATCATTTTTTTGAGGAGGGGGTGTTGGAACAATAGGTTTTTTAGGTTCATCATACCTCTAAATCTTATAAATATATTCAACTGATAGTTGAATTCAACTAGGAGAGTTGTCTAGGAGGCCAGCTAAGTGGTCAAGTAGGAGGTTGAATAAGGTAATTAGAAAAGAATAATAAACTAATATATAGAACAAGGCATAAATTGACGAGTTCATTATGTATCCTCACTAATTATGTGAACCTTCAAGGGAATTAATCACATATTGATGCTATATAAGATGGCCATATGTGTTGATTTATGACACGATGAAGAATGATAGCATGAATGTGTTGTGTATGGAAATATTTTGGTTTCATAAAACTCTTCGTATATTTATCTATACTCGATTCGATTTAGGGTTGAGGTGGTGTCATTAGACACCACCTCTCTCTTGGAATACAAGCTCTCTCAGCTACTTAATCTTATAAATCTCCAATAAAGCCTAATGACAAGGATGAGTTATTTGAATTGGATCCCCAAAGATTTAAAACGGAAAAGGTTAATCATTTTTTTAATTCTATACTTAAAAACTATTGGAATTTCTATGCATCAAATCCTTAGTGATGCTATAAAAAATTATTAATGGTATTCCAAAAAATGGATAAGAAAAAGGTAATGAGGAGTCTAGAGTGATGCAGAGATATGGACAAATTGGAGGGGAGTTTATTACTTCATTTTGAACATGTCCAATGCATGCATAATGCAAAGGATACAACATATGGAGAAAAAAGAGGGATTCGAAGGGGAGCCTACCTCCAAAATTCACACTTCATGACATGAACAAAGGTTATGTAGAGAAAATACAAGTATTCTACCATGTATAAAAATTAAATAAATAAATAAATGATAGAACATGCAACAATGTCGGTAATGAGGCATAAATCCCTACACCCTACACTCTACATTTAATAAGAGTGATAAAGTAAAAATCCATGTAAATCATGAGACATGCCTACTATCACATTAGGGACTTGACATAGAAGATATAAGGAGGGTCCCAAGACAAATAAGGTTGATGTGTAGCTAGCATTCAAAATTCCCACATGGGATGATATCATGTGAACAAGCAGACAAATTGGAGGTCATCACATGGAAAAATGAAAAGTGGCCTAAAATGTTTTTTCTCCCTAGAAAGATTTCAATGGCTAATAAATGCATGGTAATAATTTTAAAAGTGGATTGGAATTTGGGTATGCTAGAAGAATAAAATGAGTATGCTCACTAGGTAGATGGTTGGTCTTCCATTACTATTTATTAGGATTCCTTTTACCTTCCATTGGAGGAAGGATATAAAAATTAAGGAGCTTGATAGGTAATGAAACTATATTGGAATGTTCCTATATGGTCTCTTGATGTAGATCATATGCTAGGGTTCCATGATGAGGGTTGGTTAATGAAACTACATGTTACAAAGAAAGAAATTGAGAGTGGAACCTTGTAATGAGAGAGAGGAGAGAAGTATACATTCTGCTCATGCATCCTTGTTGAACATTTTTATTGTAACAAAATGTCATCCATAGAAGATATGTTAAAACTTTTACTCATAGAAAGCAATGGAGGGTTCTTGGATGCACTTTATTTCATTTTCAAATTAGATTCATTTGTTGGATGTGAAGGAGATTTTCAACAAGGGAAGAAATAGACTTAGCCTTCCTTTTTTATAGAAGCCAACATTTCCACCCATAAAAAAATAACTGGAGCTTACATTAATAGAAGAGAGAGAATATTCATGTCAAATCATGTTGGGCCAGCACTCAGATTTATTGAAGCATTCAAGGTCAAATTTGGAAGTTTCCCACACTGTAATAGAGAAAAGCATATGTCCATCCAATTGATAGTAAATGAGGTCCAATAATTGACTTGCACAAAATGGAAAAAGTCATCCCAATGTTTGTAGTCATTGCTAAAGCCAATTTTCCATATGAAAAGAAGAACAAGATTTTATTATGCCTACAACAAGAGATAAAGTATCATTTATATGGTGATCATTTTCTTCAAAATAAGAGGAATCCATCACTAAAATTAGTTAGTCTTAATCTAGAGAAAACACGAATATTTAATATACATTATCTTACTATGTGTTTGCATCAAGAGTAGGTTAAGTATGGTACCCTTTCATTTTTCTTAGTTGTTGCTATATCAATACCAAAGATATTATTCATCCTCACTTTAACCTATTAATTTATAATATCCTTTGGATTCAATCAAGCCTCCTCTTCTATGTTAGTTTTTCGAGTTGGCTTGCTAGTGTAAATATTTTATGTTTTATGGTATCTTTTTGTATGAGATAGTTGTTTCTTATTCCTTGTTTAGATGTACATTTAGAAAAAAAAGATAGTAATTTCATAGTCATAGATAATCACACGACAATAATTGTCTGGCATATAGGTTCAAGAAGAGAAGCAACAAATGAAGGGGTATTTGTAGCAATATGAAAAGAATGTTAAAAAATTGCATTACCAGATCCATGCCTTAAAATATTTTATTTATTCGATTAGGGAACAATGGCGAGAGAAAAAATTTCCATCACCACTATTGTGGCAATATGGAAGTTTTGTTGGCATCTTCTAAAATCGGAAGATAAGTTGAATTATTTTGATGGTTACTGATAGGTTTACTCAAATGATGGTAAACACAAATTAATGGTCTAGGAGGAAATTTTGTTAAACCTTCAAGTAATGAAGCGAGGAGAAAAACCTTATGATTGTACAGTAGATGCTTGTATTTTCATAGAGAAAACTTTGGCTAGAAATATAAATAAGGGTATTAGGTAGATAAGCCAAATATTTAAAAATGCACCATGCAACACTTATCAAACCAAAAAAAAACCCTAGAAGCACAAGAGAAAAATTAAGAAGTATGTACAAGGAAAATTATCTATTGTTTGCTTCTATTATAAGAAGAGAAGCCACAAGTTACTAGGTAAATAATAATATACTATTATAGGGTGCATTGCGCATGACCTAGAGGACCTATGAAACGTTGTGCAGAGCCTGGGCCTTCTACTGCCGCCATGGCCCTCTCGGAGCCTGATCTGGGTGGGGCTCCTTTCATTGAATCTTCAGAAACCAACTCACAACAACTACCAGAAGCTGCCGCAAATTCTTTCACCTCTTTTATTTCCTTTCTGGGCCTTCAGATAAATCACCCTGCAATCTCTAAGTTTGTTTTTAAACTAGAAGAAATTCCAGATATTAATCTGCCTCCCATTCTCCGCGCAGAGCAACTCTCTCTTTGTGAAAAAAAGGATTTATTGGTCAATTTACATGCTTATGGCATTCACCCAAAACTGTTCAGAAATGGGTGGAGTGAAAGTGGTCCCAAGTGACTCGGGGGAAGATAGCCATTAGATTATGTGGCAGAGGATACTTTACTTTTAACTTTGAATCCAAGGATGACAAGGATTTAATCTTCCGAAGTGGCCCTTATTTTATGGATACTAGAGGACTATATTTGAAAATATGAACTTCAAAATTTGACTTGGAACTGGATGTCCCAAACATTTTCCCAGTATGGGTAAAGCTACTGAATCTTCCATTGCATTGTTGGGGAGATGATTATGTAAGAGAAATAGGAAACACAATCAGAAAATACATTGACAGGAGTGAACCAAAATACAACATGCAGGCATACGCAAATATCTATGTCGAAGTCAACTTAGGAGAAGGACTACCGGAAGCCATCAAGCTCAAAGTCGACAACTGGATGCACATTCAGCAGTTGGACTACGAACAAATACCTTTCAAATGCAAGGTATGTCATGAATATGGGAATTTTGCTAATAGATGTAACAAGAAAGATGAACAAGACAGGAAAACCGAAGAAAACGAAGAACAAAAATGGGAACAAGTCAAGAAGAAAAAGGCAACAAACAAAACTCTGCACGCCCATCCCCTTCCTTCTTCATCAGACCCCCCCCCGCTCCCTATCTCATAGATCCTCAGTTCTCCCTTCCCTGAGTCAACACCCATTATGGTTTTAAACCCTTTCGAACCTCTTTCCATGCCCTCAGACCCTCCTATTCCTTCCCATTCCTCTCCTTTACCCCTCATATTATCTTCAACCATTGATCTCATCCCCCTAGTTCCTCTTCCCCTTTAGGTCTCTTCCCCTTCGATCCCCCTCTCTTGGGTGCTCCCCCCCCTCCTTCCTAGCCCTCACCCCCTTTCTTCTGATCAGATACTAACAAGAAATTAGTCAAAGGAGTCCTTACCCTCCATTGATAACTCCAAGAAAGCTAGAAGGAAGTCAAACAAAGAGATTAGAGATGAGGTAGCAGTGAAGGAACTCACCCTAGGAACTCAACAACCAATAGAAAGCTACCTTGAGAAAGGTAACAAGAGAAAAGAAAAAAATTATTAGATTCATCGAGGGAAAGGTCCCTCATATTCAATCCCCAATAAGTAATGATAATGTTCTTTTGGAATTGTAGAGGATTAGGACACCCCTCTAAATTAAACCTCATCAAAGATCTCATCAAAGGGAAAAAATGGACATACTTATGATCCAAGGGATAAAAGCCAACAGTCAATAAATGGAGAGAATCATAACAAAAATAAAAAAACTACAAAGGAATAGCTTTGTCAGTCAATGGTGCATCCAGAGGGATATGCACGCTCTGGCACAAATAAAAGTGGGTAATGCAGAGTCAAAAAATGGAATCTCACTGGATAAAAACAAATATGAAGAGTAAAGCCTCAGAAATTCAAATCAACATATACAACATCTACTCCCCAAATCACTACAAAGACAAGGAAACTTGTTGGAGAACTTTAAAAGAAACAAATCTGGCAGAACATGAGGAAAATCTAATTCTTGGAGGAGACTTAAATTTAATTCTTAAAGATGATGAAAAAAGAGGTGGCCTATTTCATCCAAACCCTTCGAGGGATATACTCGAAGAAATCATAGAGAGATGTAAACTTATGGATATTCCCCCAAAAAATGGGAAATTAACTTGGGACAATAAGAGAGTAGGTAAGGACAACATTAAAGAAAGGCTGGATAAAATCCTCATTAGGAACATCATAGTGGTCAGATTCAACAAAGTTACCACCAAGATCATCCCTTCAGCTGCCTCAGATAAAAAAACTATAACTATCGAGATTGGCTCAATAGAAAACTACGGGCTCCTTCCTTTTAAGTACAATCAACTTTGGAGCAGCCACGAAGAGGCAAAGCAAGAAGTCATAAAAATATGGAAACAAGAATTCAATGGATCTCCCAACTTCATTTGGGAATCAAAGCTAAATAAAGTCAAAGAAATTCTGAAATAATGGTTCAAAAAAAGTTATAAGGAACCACAGAAAGAAAAGGAGGAGCTGCAACAAGAATTAGCAAAAAATCAAGAGAAAATGGAAAAATGGAAAACACAACAGAAAATCAGATTAGGGAGAAAGAGAATCATTGGAAAATATATAGAAATAATAGGCAAGAAGAAGAAACTTGGAGACTAAGATCCAGACAACTATGGATTCAAGCAGGGGATAAGAACACTATTTTTTTTCACAATTCAGTAAAGACCAAACTGATAAGGAACAACATAGAAAAAGTCACAGGAGAAGGAGGGGTATATATATTAAAAAATAATTGTTCATGCACTTCAAAACTCTTCTAACAGTAGTGGACAACCATGTAGATGCAGAGGAATTTTTAATGCACATCTCGAAAATTATAGATGAGGAAATAAACAAAGATATATCCAAAGAAGTAACATAAAAAGAAGTTATGGCAACCATATGGAGTCTTCATCCAAAAAACCCTTCAAACATCCCAAATTCCACAACTTAACAATTGTAACCTTATTTTAAAAAAATCCAACCTTTTTCTAGTGAAAATGTCGCCTACATTTTACAGGTTCAACGAGGCGAACAATGGGTCAATAATCAACATTAACGCGGCAAGTATGGTTACTACTCTGATAAACGCCAAAAGAACATAGTACTTATATATCAAGAGTAATAAACATGCCACTGCTTTGAAATATGTTTGAGCATGTTTTGTTTCTTAAAATATAGTTTTGGTTAATTCTATTTAAAATTAGATAAGAATTCGTTAAAATTATTAATCTCTATATAAGAATTCGTTAAATTATAAATCTCTAATAGATTCTTATTGGTATTAATCTAAACATGTGGTCAGAAATGAACGTTGTGATAGAACGAAAGCTGCATCCATAATATTCTTCAATATTTTTAATAACCAATGAAGATGAACCTATTTTATTCCTTTTTGAGTCGTAACTTTCATAATAATATACACATTCAAAAAACATAATTATTAATAACAAAAGAGAATAAGCATTACATGCATCTTTCATTAAATACTGTACTATCACAAAATCATGATCCATTGAAACCACTTGTTATTTAATATCCATTCTCTTTGATCTCTATCAAAAATGGATGTTACCCACAACAACAAACAAAGCACAACAATAGTGGAAATGCCTAGTTACCCTAGTCATGCACGGGAGTGGCTAATTTGTGGAGAAAAAACAAGGGGACCAAAAAAGCGTTCGCGGTGGTAGGGTACTCTTACCTATGAATGGTGGAGAAGTGGTTGAGACACACCAGATGAGGTGGCGTAAAATGTATTTTGTTCCCAAGGGTACTCTTGGATCCCAAGCATGGATCCCAAGTTCAGGGCGTAAATTCACGAATTTTTGCTTGACCGAACAAAGTCCATACTAATGGCTTCCCAAGGCCTATTGGGTATGTCTTTCTTTAGCACATTGACAAATTTTGAATCTTTCCACAAAAATTTTAACATTTGTCCTCATACATGGCCAATAATAAAAAGAACTTAATTGTGCATATGTCCTGTCATAACCGAAATGACCAACTAGTCCCCATTGTGCTTCTCTTTCAATAGATTATCTCTCATTTACCCCTTAAGAATGCATAATTTGTTTCCCTTAAACAACGGTCCTTCCTAAATCATATATTCAAGCCATAAAATTCTATCTCTGGTCGCAAGATTTTCAGAAGCTTCATAAATTTTCTTGAAATATGAATCTTCCCTATAAGATTCCTAGAGGTGTTCATACCCCAAAGTGTTGACTTGTAGCTCCTGCAAAACTAGACATCTCCTACTCAAACCATTAATAACTTTATTAGCATTTCCATTAATACGTTTCAGAACAAAAGAAAAAATTTGCATATATTCGACCCATTAGGCATCTCTCTTTTTCAACTTGTCTTGTCTTGTAATGAATTGTAATGCATGATTATCTGTGTATAGAATGAAATCTTTGGGCATAAGGTAATGCCTCCACTTCTTGAGGGATTCAATTACTGCATAAAATTCCTTGTCGTAAGTGGAATACTTCTACTTGGTCTCACTTAATTTCTCATTGAAATATGCACCTGAATTATCATCATGGCCAAGAAAAGCTCCAATACTTGTTCCATTGGCATCACACTTCACCTGAAACGTATTTTGAAAGTCAGGAAAAATAAAAATTGGTTGTTATTCTATTCTCCCCTTAATAAATTTAAATGCCTCTTCTGCCACTGCTTCCCATTTAAAATATTGTTGCTGCTTCTTAATTTTTTCCACTATCGGTGAATAGATGCGCCTAAATTTTTTAATAAACTTTCAGGAAAAGCTTGCCAACCCATGGAAGCTTCTCACTTCATGGATACTCATTGGAGAAACCTCAATATTTAATGTCTTTCACCTTCTCAATGTCCATTTTCAGCCCTTCAGAAGAAATTACAAATCCTAAAAAACCAATTATGTCTTTCTCATATTTATCAAAAAAAAAATTCGTTGCAATTTCCTCAATACCAATTTTAAAAATCTGAGATGTTTTTCACTGGTTATATTGTACACAGTGATATAACCTAAGTGAATAATCATGAACTTGACAATGAATTCTTTGAGGACTTCATTCATGAGCCTCATAAAAGTACTGAGTGCATTGGTCAAGCTAACAAGGTATAACCAACCATTCATACAGATCATCATTGGTTTTGAATGAAGTCTTCCACTCATCTCCTTCTCTCATTCTAATTTGATGATAACCACTATTTAAATCTATTTTGGAAAAATATCTAGCACCACTAAGACAATCCATTATATCATCCATGTGGAGCAAGGGGAATCTATACATGATGGTTATTTTGTTGATGGTTGTAGAATCACTGCACATTCACCAACTTTCTTTGGGATCAATACTGTGGTACAACACAAGGACTCAAACTTTCTCTAATTATTCCTTTGTCCAATAGTTCCTAGACTTGTTTCTTGATTTCTTCATTTTCTTTAGGTGGCATCTTGTAATCTGCCTTACTGGGTAGACTAGCTCCCAGAATTAAATCTATATGATAGTTGATGCTCCTCACAATCAACAAGGCATTTGGTAACTCATCCACGATAACATCTACAAATTCTAATAGTGTTTGAATTTTAACAAGCAACTCATTTAAAATTGTATGTGTAAGGACAATTCTTAGCTTACCAATTAAAGTGAATCATACCTCTTCTTCTCGCTTTACTTCCTATAGCGACTCCTCCTCAGTCATCATCAACACACTTGGTTCAATTTCCTCCTTGAATCCTTTATCTTCTAGGGGTAACAACACGTGTCTGTAATATCCTTTTAAAAAGAGTAGGTATTCTTCCTCCCGTCATGAATAACTCCTTTGTCTTCTTGCCACGACCCTTCTAATAATACATGGAAAAAATTCATAGGCAAGATGTCATATAACATCTCACCCTTGTAGTTGTCGATTTGGAACTATACCTTGATTTGTTCATTGACCAGGAGTTGATGTCCCTTTTGTAACCATATCACTCGATAAGGATCAGGATTTGCCATCTTCATCAATCCTAATTTTTCCACCAGCCACATAGACCAAACTATCAGTGCAACCATTATCGATAATCACTTTGTAACATTTTCCCTTGGACTTGCATACTATTCTAAACAATTTCCTTCATTGTTCTAGCTCTTCCTTCTCCTTTTCTCCTTGAATTAAAATCCTCTTCAACATTAGGGATTCACCCAACTCGGGAGTATCCTCCTTTACCTCTGTCTTTGTTGCCTCGTCATCTGCTTCTTCCACATGCACTCCTCTTTGAATTTCTAATTTATTTTTAGGAAAATTCCATGAAATATGGCCTATCTTTCCAAATATGTAGCATTTGACTTCTCTTTCTCTGCCTCTACATCTTGGGAAAAAAAATTCACCCCTTAATTCTCCTCCTCTTAGAGATCGACTTCCTGAACTCCCTACTTCCTCTCTTGGGGGTTGAATTCTTCCCCTGTTAGGAGATCCTTTCCCTCTAGCTAGACTCCTTCCTCTACTTCGCTTGCTATGTTTCCTAGCCGACTTTTCTTCTTCCCTAAGTGTTGCCTAGTAGGCATCCTCCACAATATTCAAGAGTAAGAGGTGAATTTCATCTTGGATTCCATACCTTAGGCCATTTCTATATCTGGAAACCTTCTCCACATCTACCTCGATGGGCCTTGCTCTTATATTTATCCTATAGAATTCCTTTGTATATTCTTTCACCATCACATAATTATACCTCAAATTTTGTAGTTTCTTGAATAAATTCAGCTGGTAATCCTTGGGCATGAACTTTCTCTTCAATTTAGCCACCATTCTATCCCAAATTTTAAGCTTTTGTTTCCCTTTTCTTCTCTGATCTTCCAACAATTCATCCCACCATAGTGTTACATGTCCCCTTAACCTGGTCATAGCATACTTGACCTTTTGATCCTCCTTAGCATCCCCATAGTCTAAATACTTGTCTAGAGTGTTGATCTAATCCAACAACTCTCCCACATTCATATTACCATCATACAATGACACTTCCATCTTTAGTCTCGACTTGACCTTGGTAACTAGTTTTATCAATTGTTCATCTGGTTGCTCCCTTCTTAGAGCTCCCTCCATCTCTTCCTCACAACTTGTGTCCTCACTCTCACTAACATCTCCCACAACAGGTTCTCGCCTCTAAGAAGTATCCATGGCCTCCATTATTGCCTAGATATGCTTCAATTCCAATCTCAGATCCTTGTCTATTCCAATCCTCTCTTGGTATCCTCTTCTAGGTGGCATGCTAGCTTCACAATCCTTAACAACTCAAATTATCTTACCAATTACAAGCTTTGCAGAGTTCAATTGATGTGATACCACACAATGTAGGTGTGGTGGTTCTTTTTTCTTATAACAAACAACTATATAAAAAATATATATACCTCGAAATTTTTTCTCCCGTCCTTCCGTGCATAAACCCCCTTTTCTCCTTATTTTTCTTTGAACCTACTTATTCCTTTTTTAACCTTTTTTTATAAGTAAAATAAGTTTTATTTGAATGTGGATCCACTGCCATTTACAAAGGAAATTCAGTGGTTAAATGAACCACCCAAAGAAAAATACCCAACTACCTTGACTACTAACTTGAGCCAAGGGCCTGACTACTTGACCTCCAACTATTTGGCAAGACACACCCACACAAGGTCAAACCTCAGGCTATTCATGAAAATTTATTTGAACAAAAGAAAACAGAGGCTTGACCTCCCGACCTTTGAAATTTAAAGGACTGTTGGGAATTGTTCTTTGATTATATTAATTTTCGTCACAGTGTATTCTCTGCATTCAACAAGAAGTTTTGGTTTTTTAATGGAGAATTCGTGTAGGAGGATTATATAATACAAATCACTGCTTAATCTTTCTAACACAAATGAAATTCATTCATAAGCAGAGACTTACCTCGATTCAACCACTAGTTAATACCTACCTTGGGAGCAGAGATTCATCACTAAAGCAAATAAAACACAGACACCAACCTAAAACAAAAATTATAATGACAATATATCATGTAATAGAACCTTCGAGAGCATAAACAAAAAATTTCATTTTTCTTCCTTAAACTTGCGCACCCATGGAGTCTTAAAACCCATATTTTCATACATAAGAGAAAGAATTTAAACCCTTTATCAACAACAAGAACAACTATCCAAAGAAAAATACACATCAAGAAACAAAAAACATCATATAGGTATGATTGTTCCACAAGAGACACATAAGCAAGGAAATATTAATATAAAGAGATATTTACATGTGAAACTTTTCTTGAAAACAAAAGGGAGAGCGATGATCCTGCATCAAAATATGTTCCATATGGCATGGTTGTACGAGATAAATGACCAAAACTCTGGATTACGAAAAGTGATGGATACTGAACTATGATTGATATGGCATGGATGCACCGGATGCATGGTTATAACTGTGGAGAATGGCCGTGCATGGCAATGTCAACATTGAGCAAGATTGTCTATGCATTCTCTAGTGGTGTATTGAATGTGATTGTTACCTTTATATGGATTATCTGATGTCAAATCTTTTTCCTTCAAATTACATGAATGCATATATGTTTGGCATTATTAACCAAGGTAACAATTTCACCTTGATATATTGTTTTTGGGATAGAATGTCACAATTTTGGAATTGCACAGTTTTAAATTTTTAGTATTTTAATCATACTTTTAACATTAGATATGGATTCAACATCATCTCAAACTTTTAAGACACCCCAAATTCCACAGCTTAGTTTAAGAACTGTAACCTGTTTTTTTTTTTTTTAACAAATTTAACCAAAAAAAACCTACCAGAAAGACAACATTTTTCCAGTGAAAATGTCGTCTATTTTACAAGGTTCAACCAGCCCAACAATGGGCCAATAATCGACATTAACATGGCAAGGATGGTTACTACTCTGATAAATGCCAAAAGAACATAGTACTTATATATCAAGAGTAATAAACATACCACTGCTTGGAAATATGTTTGAGCATGTTTTGTTTTCTAAAATATAGTTTGGTTAATTCTATTTAAAATTAGATAAGAATTCATTAAAATTATAAATGTCTAATAGATTCTATTAATCATTAATCTAAACATGTGGTCAAAAATTAATTTTGTGACAAATAATGGAAGCTGCATCCATAATATTCTTCAATATTTTTAATAACCAATGAAGATGAACCTATTTTATTCCTTTTTGAGTCGTAACTTTCATAATAATATACACATTCAAAAAACATAATTATTAATAACAAAAGAGAATAAGCATTACATGCATCTTTCATTAAATACTGTACTATCACAAAATCATGATCCATTGAAACCACTTGTTATTTAATATCCATATCTTTGATCTCTATCAGAAATGGATGTTACCCTTAACAACAAAAAAAACGCAACAATAGTGGAAATACCTAGTTACCCCTAGTCATGCACAGGACTGGCTAATTATGGAGCAGAAACAAGGGGACCAAAAGGTGGTCACAGTGGCAGGGTACTCCTGCCTATGAATGGTAGAGAAGGGGTTGAACCACCCAGAGATGGTGGCATAAAACCGCGCAATGGAGGAAAATGAAAAGGTGGAATTCTTGGAAGTCCAATCCCACCCCTATTCGGAGGTAACTCCTGCAACAATGATCGCCTCCTGCTCTCACAATTCATTGATGGTGATAGATCCCTGGAGGTAGCACAAGCATTGCTCATAAATACAATCACTGACAATGCAAAACAACCCATATTTTTGTCGAGCCCTGCCTTTTCATAGAAATGGATTTGTGGAATGCACATATATACCATCTATAATCTTCTTTTATAATACTTGCCTACCTGCACACAGTCTTAGCTACCTCTGAAATCGTCATGGATTCAAAAATCAATGACCGAAAAAGCACAACTACTCCACACGTTATCATTCATGGCGGAGAAGGGGTAGCTGCATTGGCAAAGGTGGATTTCATCATTAACATGAACTATCCAAGCATAGCCATATCCAAGTTAGATATTTCAAATAGGAGCACAACCATAAGTAGAAGCATCACAAAAATCAGTCCTACTCTCACCATTCATTGATGAATCCCATGGAGGTCTGATTTCTTCCCACTACCGACTTTTTGTAACCCTCACATATAAAGGGTCATCATAAGTGTAGTGCTCAAATTCTGATGTGATATAAAAAAAAATTAGTATAGTATACAAATTTTGAAGTTGTAATATAAAATTAAAAAAAATGTATTTTTAATATAGTATTTTGAAAATTCCATAGTTGCACTAGTATTGTTCTCAAGTATTGGAGAATATGTATCTCAAGCTCCCAGGTCCAAGTTTCTTAGAAGTTTGAGAGCTGGTAAGAAACTCTCCAAAACTGTTGGGAGCTTCAACTAGTATTTTGGAGCTTTTGGGGAGCTTCAATGCAAAAATTTTTTGATGAACTTATAATATATCATAGCATATTAAAAAATACCCTTAATTTGAGTACATATTGGAAAATACCTCTAAAAATCACATTATTTAACCCTAACAATATAAACCCAATACACCTTTCCAATTAAAAAGGCCCTACTTTCATGATATATTGTAGGTATCTATTTTTTCATTAACATTTTGTTTACCCCTTTATATTTTTTCATTAGCTTTGAGCTCCATTTTTTATACCTTCCAATATAAAAACCATTTATCCCCTATATATCCCCCAATATATTATGTAATATTTTCCTCATTGTATATACCCCAATATGAACCCAAGTGCTATGGTATTTCTTCCAGAGTGAAGCCCCTCCCGTGATGTTTCATGAGCTTCACTGCAATGAATAAGTGCAAAGTTAGGTGTATTTGAGGTTGCTAGCTTAGGGTTTGCTTAAACCCATGAAAATGTGCAAAGAAAGGGTATGTTTCTAGATCTGGATATGGGTATGGAACTAAGAGAAACAACTAGTTTATGGAAAATCCTTCTATCCAAATGAAGATGAGGCACCTCCAACCCTGATTTGCAAGATTTGGCTGGAAATAAATAAATTATCTTATTTTTATTTTTAATATATTATATTGTTGTCACTCCCAACTTGACTTTTCCTATAAATTTGGGCAAAACTTCTAGCTGTACCGGATACCGTATACTCTTCCCTCTTACCAAAAGTACCAGAAAAATCTCAATTTAAAATAAAATTGAAGAAAAAAATCTACTTAGAAAGGCAGAGTAGGCCATCTACTTAGAAAATTTGACTAAACCATGGTGGTATTGTTTCATCACTCTATACAATCATCATATTGTGTGGGAAAATTTTAAGTTAATATAAAAATATGAATTCAGAGCATTGTAATTCTTGAGGTTGTTAACATGTTGTTTAATTACAATATTTTGTAAATAAAAAACTATAAGAATAAATTGGTTGTGGCAGAGTTTGACATACATAGACATTATAAAACAAAAAAATGTTATTAATGCCGCAAGAAAAAAACTAGTGAGTCATAATAACTATTGCACAAAATCTCTAAGAATCTGTTGTGACTAGTCACTATTTCAGCCATGAATGATCATCTTGTCTATACTATCAATATTTTCCTCCAGCTCTACCATTCCTATATAATTCTCTTACTAAGTCCTCTGGTACCTAGCAATATTCAAACAGAGTTTAATCTTGTGTCATTTTCATGCCATGGTACTTTGCAATACTCAAATGGTGTTTAATCTTGTGTCAGTTTCATGCCATGATCAATGAAATGATAAAAGCTCATACAATGGACCAAATATAATGGGAACCACAACCTCCTTTCATATAAAAAAGCATCATACTAGGCGAGAAACACCAGCTCCAAAACACCCTACTAAAAGATCCTAAATTTTGATTTTATCAACAACCAAATTGCAATTTATAAGATTATTTGTCAATTGCAATTTGCAAAATTATTTATCCATTGCAATTTCTACACTTCTTTCCTATCATTGTATTGCAATGAACAATGACAATTAAAATTCTCCATTTTCATTTTTTTTAAGTCTCTATTTTCATCTATTTAGGTTCATCATACCTCTAAATATTATAAAGATATTCAACTGATATTTGAAGTCAACTAGGAGAAGTGTCTAGGAGGCCAGTTTAGTGGTCAAGTAGGAGGTTGACTAAGTGTTCAAGGGTTGACTAAGGTAATTCAAAAATAATAATCAACTAATATATAGAACAAGGCATAAATTAAGGATTTCAATATGCATCCTCACTAATTATGTGAAACTTCAAGGGAATTAGTCACATATTGGTGCTATATGAGATGGCCATATGGGTTGATTTATGACATGATGAACAATATAGCATGAATGTGTTGTGTATGGAAATATTTTGGTTTCATAAAACTCTTCGTATCTTTATCTATACTCAATTTGATAGTGGTGTCAGTAGACACCACCTCTCTCTTGGAATACAATCTCTCTAAGCTACTTAATCCTATAACTCTCCAACAAAGCCTCATGACAATGATGAGTGATTTGAATTGGATCGCCGGAGATTTGAAATGGAAAATTTTAATTGTTTGTTAATTTTATACTTAAAAACTATTGGAATTTCCATGCATCAAATCCTTAGTGATGCTATCAAAATTTATCTATGGTATTCCAAAAAATGGATAAGAAAAAGGTAATGAGGAGTCTAGAGTGATGTAGAGATATGGACAAATTGGATTGGAGTTTATTACTTCACACTTTGAACAAGTCCAATTCATGCATAATGCAGAGGATACAACATGTGGAGAAAAAATAGGGATTCAAAGGGTATCCTAGCTCCACACTTCACACTTCATGACATGAACAAGGGTTATGTAGAGAAAACACAAGTCTCGTACCATGTATAAAAATTAAAGAAATAAAGAAAGGATAAAACATGCAACAATGTGGGTAATGAGGAATAGATCCCTACACCCTACACTCTACACTCTACATTTAATAAGAGTGATTAAGTAAAAAACCATGTAAATAAGACAAATGAACTCTATGACCATGTCAAATAATGTTTCACATTTTTCTGAGTGATAACAAAAGATATAAGGAGGTTCCCAAGACAAAGAAGGTTGATGTGTAGCTATCATTCAACATGCCCACATGGGATAATATCATGTGTACAAGTAGACAAATTGCAGGTCATCACATGGAAAAATGAAAAGTGGCCTAAAAGGTTTTTTTTCCCATAGAAAGAGTTCAATGGCTAATAAATGTATGGTAATAATTTTCCAAGTGGATTGGAATTTGGGTAAACTAGAATAATAAAATGAGTATGCTCACTAGGTAGATGGTTGGGCTTCCATTACTATTTATTAGGATTCCTTTCACATTCCATTGGAGGAAGGATATAAAAATTAAGGAGTTCGATAGGGAATGAGACTTTCTTGGATAGTTCTTAGATGGTATCTTGATGTAGATCATATGTTAGGGTTCCATGATGAGGCTTGGTTAATGAAACTACATGTTACAAAGGAATAAATTGAGAGGGGAACCTTGTAATGAGAGAAAGAGGAGATAATTAGACATTCTCTTCATGCATTCTTGTTGAACATGTTTATTGTAATAAAATTTAATCCATAGAAGATATCCTAAAACTTCTACTCATATAAAGCAATGGAGGGTTCTTAGATTCACTTTATTTTGTTTTGCAACTTAGATTCATTTGTTGTATGTGAAGGATACTTTCAAAGAGGGAAGAAATAGACTTGGCCTTCCTTTTTTATAGAATCCAAAATTTCCACCCACAAAAAAAATAATGTGACCTTACATTAATAGAAGAGAGAGAAGATTCATTTCAAATCACGTTGGGGAAAAACTCAGATTTTTTCAAGCATTCAAGGTAAAATTTTGAATTTTCCCTCATTGAAATAGAGAAAAGGAGATGTCCATCCAATTTATAGTAAATGATATCCAATAATTGACTTGTAAAAAGGGGAAGAAGTCATCCCAATGTTTGTAGTCATTGCTAAATCGAAGATTCCATATGAAAAGAAGGACAACATTTTTTTATGCCTACAATAAGAGATAAATTATCATTTGGATGGTGAGCCTTTTCTTCAAAATAAGAGGAATCCATCACTAAAATTAGTTGGTCTTAATCCAGAGAAAATAGGAATATTTAATATACATTGTCTTACTATATGTGTGCATCAAGAGTAGGTTAAGTGTGGTACCCTTTCATTTAGATTTAAGCTTGATCCAAGTGGATATTGGTGGCCACTCGCCTATTCCACTTGGGGCCCCACCATCATTTCTTTCAGTTTTTTCAGTTTCCTTAATTGTAGCACAATTTACTATTTTTAGCAGTTTTTCGAGTCCTAAACTTCCAGAGCCATTTTAAGGCCCTAAACGATGTTTTTTTGGAAAATCTAGAGCAACATGGAAGTTCCTTCGATGTTTCTCACATCAAAATTTTTATTCCTCAGATAGATCTTTCTAACGAGATATTGTGCGCATCAAACGGAGATCGTATGTCAAATTTACGTCCCCGAGAAGTTGATGAACCAATTTACCCAAACGAGGCACATAGTTTTGGCGCTTCCTCTCCTAGGGTTAGGTTTTTTGATGTTTAGGGTTTTCCATTATTTATCAATAATAAATAGGCCCTTGAGCCTCACTGTAACACAAGTCAGAGGCCTGTAGCCACCACATCTCTTCTCAAATATAAGCTACTAGCGCCTTAGCTAGATTATTTCCATTCTGTCTATGAGAATATTTCAGTTATTTTTTATTAATGAAATGAAGTCTTATTTCTGCTACATCTCTACGTTTATGTGTATTTCTGTATTTCATTGTGTTCCTGCATAAACTCAGATAAGTGATATCAGAGCGGCCTACTCCTTCTCGATCCTTCTTTTCATGTCCCCAACAAGGTCGGGGTATAAGGAGTTAGGGCTTGATCTAGTTGAACCTTTGCAAGATCAACCTTGCAAATCTCGACGATCACCCATGGGAGAAGAAAATAAAGATGAGGGAGCAGGAGATCCTATAAAAATATTTCTCGAGGAGGCCCTCGAGAAACAAAGGAACACGATGATGGATAAATTTTCCTAGATCCTTCAATGGCTGCCCATCGATGGTGCATCTACATCCAGCAGCCACTATGGAGCCACCACTCCTTTTAAGGTACAAGTAAACTTTGACATTCCGATATTTGAGGACCAAATAGATGGAGACGTCATAGATAGATGGTCGGATTTATTAGAAGGATACTTCTCATTTCATGACTTTTCCGACTGGGAGAATATTATTTTTGCACTCCCCAAAGCCAGCCCCCATGTCAAGGACTGGTGGGAAACCTACTGTGAGAAAAAGGATGAGGGGAAACCCTATCTATTCTTGGTCATACCCACTTGGAATTATTTCTAAGACACCATCAAGGAACAATATTATTCCATGGGGACCTATGAGGACAAGTACATACAATGGACTATACTACGACAGTAAAGGGATCAAGATGTGCATGACCTGACATTTAATCTATTCCATACCCTGCACACAAATTTGGGTATGAAAGATTCAAAGAAACATTTGGTGCTGAAGTACCGTAGTTTTCTGCACAGATACATTCAGGAGGAAATGGAGTTCCTTGACATCTCCTCTCTTGGTACGACATACCGATATGCTGCCAAGATTGAGAAGAAATTAAAACAAAAGAAGCAAAACTTTGGATCTGCAAATCAAAAGCAAGGGGAAGGTGTCCCCAAACTGTAGAAAAAAAGACAAAGCCAAGGCATGGAAGCCCAAGACAACCTGCCAAAGCTGCAAGCAAATAACAACACTGCGAAGCCGAAGAAGGACACGTGAAAGTGGTGTGAGTTCCATAAGAGCTCCACTCACAACACAAGTGAGTGTCAGGTCAAGCAATCACTGGTGGCCGAGATGAAGGCTTACCAAGGTGTATTGGGTATGTATTCCTTTAGCATATTCACAAATTTTTCATGTTTCCACAAAACGTTTAACATTTGTCCTCATACATGTCCAATAATAAAAAGAACTTAATTGTGCATATGTCCTGTCATAACCGAAATGACCAACTAGTCCTCCACTTTGCTTCTATTTCAATATATTATCTCCCATTTACCCCTTAAGAATAAATAATTTGTTTCCCTTAAAAAAGGGTCCTTCCTAAATTATATATTCAAGCCATAAACTTCTATCTCTGGTCGCAAGATTTTCACAAGCTTCATAAATTTTCTTGAAATATGAATCTTCCCTATAAGATTCCTATAGGTGTTCATACCCCAAACTATTGACTTGTAGCTCCTGCAAAACTAGACATCTCCTACTCAAACCATTAGTAACATTATTAGCATTTCCATTAATACGTTTCGAACAAAAAAGAAAAAAAATTTGCATATATTCGACCCATTAGGCATCTCTTATTTCAACTTGTAATGTCTCGTAATGAATTGTAATGCATGATTATTTGTGTATAGAATGAAATATTTGGGCATGAGGTAGTTCCTCCACTTCGAGGGATTGAATTACCGATGAAATTTTCTGCCGTAGTGGAATACTTCTACTTGGTCTCATTTAATTTCTCACTGAAGTATGCACCTGAATTGTCATCTTGGCCAAGAAAAGCTCCAATAATTGTTCCATTGTCATCACACTTCACCTGAAAAGTATTTTGAAAGTCGGGAAAAACAAAAATTGGTTGGTATTCTATTCTCTCCTTAAGAAATTTAAATGCATCTTCTGCCACCACTCTCTTCTCCCATCACTTCCCATTTAAAATATTATGCCCTCTTCTTAATAGTTTCCACTACTCCAGGCACAAATGCGGCTAAATTCTAATAAACTTTCAGTAAAAGCTAGCCAACCCATGGAAGCTTCTCACTTCATGGATACTCATTGGAGATGCCTCAATATTTAATGTCTTTCACCTTCTCTGGGTCCATTTTTAGCCCTTCAGAAGAAATTACAAATCCTAAAAAACCAATTATGTCTTTCTCATATTTATCAAAAGTTTTTCTCGCTACAATTTCCTCAATACCAATTTTAAAAATCTAAGATGTTCTTCATTGGTTCTATTGTACACAAGGATATAACCTTCACTAGAAAATTTGGCGCAATTTCCGACGGCCAAATCGTCGCTATTCCGACACAGTCGTCGCAAGAGCGACAGTTCGAGGACAGGAAAAACGTGGTTTGCCATGCCGTCAAATTTCCGACGCATTTACAAAGTGTCGCACTACCGACACTTTTTCCGTCGCTTCCAAACAAGCGTCGCTCTTCCGACATTTCCCAAACCGTCGCGCTTCCGACGTTTGTAAACGGTCACACTTCCGACAAAATGTGGTCCGACATTTTTAACGTCACTCTTCTGACGTTTGTAAACTGTCGCAATTTCGACGAAATTTGGTCCGACGTTTTGGACGTCGCTCTTCCGACATTTGTAAATGGTCGCAATTCCAACAAAATGTGGTCCGACGTTTTGAACGTCGCTCTTCCGACGTTTGTAAATTGTCGCAATTCCGACGAAATGTGGTCCAACGTTTTTAAGATGTCGCAAGTCCGACGCTTACAAGGCGTCGATATACCAACGGCGGGTTCAATTTAAAAAAAAAATGAAACTTTAAAACAGGACAATAAATCTCCAATATTTGTTATGAATTGTGGGCGTTCCAATGACTGTGAAATATTAATATAATAAACCACCCCGTAGTGCTTTGACTATAAACAATCATTTTTTTTTTTACAAGAGAAAAAATGATGTTTTGAATATATTATATGAAGTAAAACAGTCCATGAAGTCATTACATTTTCACATCTGAAGATTGGAACCCAAATATCCATCCAGAAAAGTGGAAGTCCCACCCCAAACAATGATAGAAAAATACCCCATGTCACATACAAGGACATGATATAAAACCCAATAACGGTCCACATGGAGATTATCGACAATCTGAGAAAGCATCCAAATATGCCCGAGGCATCTATAAGAAAGTGAAATAGCAGTATGTAGAATAGTAAAGCAACAGATAGAGTACCGACGTCCATTGTTCCAAATACAAATTAAAGTACCCAAAATCCTTAAACAGAGAAAAACGCTAATCATGTGAGGAGTGTGATATGTCCAAAATATAAAAAGACCATCAGACCATATCAATAAACCAGCAACATAGACCAACATCGTTAGTTTTGAAGGTAGAGTGATAAACATTAATCATTTTTTTTTCACAAGAGAAAAAACGTTGTTTTGAATATATTATATGAAGTAAAACAGTCCATGAAGTCATTACATTTTCACATCCGAAGATTGGAACCCAAATATCCATCCATAAAAGTGGAAGTCCCACCCCAGACAGTGATAGAAAAATACCCCATGTCACATACAGGGACTTGATATAAAACCCAGTAACGGTCCACATGGAGATTATCGACAATCTGAGAAAACATCCAAATATGCCCGAGGCATCTATAAGAAAGTGAAATAGCAGTATGTAGAATAGTAAAGCAACAGATAGAGTACCGACGTCCATTGTTCCAAATACAAATTAAAGTACCCAAAATCCTTGAACAGAGAAAAACGCTAATCATGTGAGGAGTGTGATATGTACAAAATATAAAAATACCATCAGACCATATCAATAAACTAGCAACATAGACCAGCATCGCTAGTTTTGAAGGCAGAGTGATAAACATTAATCATTTTTTTTCATAAGAGAAAAAACGTTGTTTTGAATATATTATATGAAGTAAAACAGTCCATGAAGTCATTACATTTTCACATCTGAAGATTGGAACCCAAATATCCATCCAGAAAAGTGAAGTCCCACCCTAGACAATGATAGAAAAATACCCCATGTCACATACAGGGACTTGATATAAAACCCAGTAACGGTCCACATGGAGATTATCGACAATCTGAGAAAGCATCCAAATATGCCCGAGGCATCTATATGAAAGTGAAATAGTAGTATGTAGAATAGTAAAGCAACAGATAGAGTACCGACGTCCATTGTTCCAAATACAAATTAAAGTACCCAAAATCCTTGAACAGAGAAAAACGCTAATCATGTGAGGAGTGTGATATGTCCAAAATATAAAAAGACCATCAGACCATATCAATAAACCAGCAACATAGACCAACATCGCTAGTTTTGAAGGCAGCGTGATAACCTGTCAACAAAGGCTCGCTTGTTTCCATTAGTAGCCCGCTACAGCATCCACCTTGTTCATAGCAAATTTTTTCTTGTAGATATACAGAGAAAGAGTATAATACGTAGACCATATTAACATGGCTCTGTATTTCAAAAAACAGGTTTAAAATAGAAATAGGGCAACATTTTTTTTTCCAATTGTTATGAACATAATTTGACCGTGAAATATTAATATAATAAACCACCCCACAGCGCTTCGACTATAAAAAATCATATAAACATGGCTCTGTATTTCAAAAAATAGGTTTAAAATAGAAACAGGGCAACATTTTTTTTTCTAAGTAAAGTTAATCTATTAATAGTGGGAATAAAATTACACCGAAGTCAAAAACATTGCCCAGACTCATGGAAAATTTGTCATCAAAAAATCAAAAAATTAAGAAGACTGCCCTCATACGGGGAAACCAGTCTTGAACGGTTACAGAATTCAAAAATATTACAGAGGTCCAGCACAATAATATAATCTAAAACATGCCCAATTAAGTGGGCCTGCGAAGCAAGAAAACCAAATTAACCAAACTACTCCTTTGGGGTTCCTCCACGATTTGGCACCATCCTTCGGAAGGTCCAGGATTGCTAGGTGCTACGTCCACATTCATGCCACGGTTCCCCTCCTGAAGGCCCGAATGTTGGCCGGCTTTTTCCGAGCTCAGACCCGCCGGACGGGTGCTTTCTTCCTCCGTTTGGGCCTCCTCGCGGAAAACCACAGTGACTGAGGCTATAATTCAGGGGCGGTTGAGAGAGAAATTAAACTAAAATTGCGCAGTGCGCGTCGTGGCCGTAGAAGGTGAACTAGCGGTAGGGAAACGAGGATCAGGGGAATGCATACATTGGCCAGATCCTACAATCCGACCCCGCCCACTCCTCGTATTTGGATAGCGACCTGCGTAATAATCACTGGACTGGCCGGAAGACGACTCAGTTGAGGGGATGGAGGGAGCGCGCAGGGGTTGACCTCTAGTGCTCCCCCTGTGGCAACGCATCCTTCGACGCAGGCGAGGCATGGGTGCAGTCTCAGCAGTGGGTAGAAGAGGAGACAGAGAAGCAGAATTCCAAGAAACAGAGCAAGACAGACACAGACCAGACCGAGAGAAATGCAGATATGTAGCAAAGTCTAAGCAGCAGTTCAGCTGGCCACTTCTCCTTCTCGTCACAGTGAGCAGGCAGTGTAACCCAGCAACCGGCTCGTCTGAAAAACCATAGCGAAACGCCATTTTATCGACCCCAACTGCAATGAAATCGAAGGACGCCCGTCATAATTAATCTCTGATCATTAATGAGAGCCAAAG
>JAXQQM020081545.1:0-190566 GCA_034641835.2 Pinus albicaulis
TCTTGGAGGGCCTGTCAATGGCAGGTTTCTAAAGCACTATTCCTCTTAAGTGTTATTGAATTTTCACTCCATTGTATATATTCCATTTTATTATGCTTTTCTGCTAATAAAGACAGGGTGATCATCAAACTTGAGCCTGAGTTGATGAAAAATTTCAGAGTTTTTTATTTCCAAAAAAAAAAAAAAATGGATGGCACTAGAACTATAGTTTCTTTGGTGTACCACAGGGGCACACCATCCCAAGTGGAGCCATTGCTATCACTCATAAAATTGTGAAACATTTCTTGACATGGTCATGTAGTTCATTCATCAAAAGGATAAGGTCTCCCTGAGACATTTCAAGTTGGTATAGGAATTTTTTTGTCTTTGTTACATTTTTAGCCTATCCTAAGTTTCATGGTCACCTCCATTTATGTCATTTCATGTCACATCAGTCCTCATATGATGTCATTTTTCATTCCCCATGCATTTAAAATAAAAAAGGGAACTTTTGTGAGTTTTTCAAGTTTTCATAGTGTTTTACACAACAAAACAACAGGTTTCGCTACGAAACTGCCTAATAGTTTCGTAGTGAATCTGTTAGAGGCTAAACTAACTTCACTACGAAAATATGTTTTCTAACCTGTCTTGTCAAATTCGCTATGAAGTTTCATTCTATGATTGGAGGAGTTAGGGTGGAGGTCATTCAAGTTTTTTATGATAAATTCAAAGGTACTTAGCCGTGTCTAAGGTCATCATTACCTTTTTGGGCATGTATGTGTCATGATTGAAGCATGAGCTCTCAGTTAAACCATAAAACCTTACCCAAATTAGCCTTTTGTCATATTGCGCTTTATATTTGCATGTAATTTGATCTCTAGAGAGTTGCTTCATCGAGCCAAGAAGGTTGCTGACATATTTGAACTTTGTAGGTGTCATCGAGCAAGCGAGGTTGTGAAGATATAAAATACCCATGGATGCAAGAAGGAAAAAAAAAAGGTGGTCATTGCCACAGGTATGAGCCCATGGACATGAATTTACTCAATGAAGACCCAACTTCCATGGAGGTTTTCAGAAGAATTGGTTACTTTCCATTATGTCAGAGGTTGCAGGGCTTTCATCTATAGGTTTCCTAGGATTTTTCTATCGGCTTCATAGGAACAGCTTCAAAGGTTGGAATTTTGAACCTTATAGTGACACTACAGACCATATCATCAACAACAGGAATCCATAGAGGAGGGGAACAGTGGTTTAAAGGCATCAAATTCACAATGCAAGATTGAAAAGAGTGCAAGAACACAATGAAATTGATCTGACAAATGTTATCCTTAGGAGTTTCATGAAGGAAAATTATTCAAAGCTGCTGATGATCATCCAGAAGTATTTTACCTGTGAAGGAAGGTTTCACATGGTCTACTCCTATCATATCAGGCTTCTTCTGCATTTTGTGGGTAAGAGGTCACTTGACTTACCTTTCTATTTATACAAAATTCTAGGGAAAATGTATGATAAGGTTCAAATCAAAACAAAATGCAATGAAACTTCTCTTTTTCATTATGATTTGATTAAGTTGTTGGTGTTAGAGGAATTGAAGAGATTAGATAGAGATTGGACTTCCTTCGTGTTCATGAGTAGTTATGAAATTGATTCTTCCACTCCTAAGAAAGCCTCAAAACCTAGAAACATTTCATCACCAACTGTGGCAGAGGAAGTTGAAGAGGGGAATATATCATCTCCTCCAGAACCAGTGAGCATGGAAGAAGAACCTTTGCAGAAGATTGGCACACCTAAAACAACACCTTCAAAAGAGAAGTAGACAGTCAGAAAACAAGGCAACAAGAGAGTCACTAGGAGCCAGACAATGGCTAAAGGAAACTTAGAGGATATCCTGCATGCAATTTACATTGAAGAATGTCCCATTGTGCAAGCTGAAGACATTGAAGATGGAGGAAGAAAGTTGAAGAAAGGTAAGACTGCTAAAAAACTAGAGTTTGCAAGTGATGATGCTGGTTTTGTTTTTCAACCTAGGAAGCCAATGACCAAACATGCAAGGAAGGTCATGGAAAGTAGCAAAGAGACTAAGAAAATTAATGAAACTTCCTAGCCACCAAGCATCATAGATTTGTCTTCACCTGCAAAAGAAGAATTGGTTATCAAACAAATAAAGGGTAAAGAGAAAATTATTGAAAAAACAGAAATTGAAACCCTCAAAGAGCAGTTGAATGAGGCAGGTAAAGAGATATTAGTTTTTAAGCAAGAGGCAAAGAAACACAGAGCTGAGAAGGTTTAGTTTGAACAAATGAGGAAAACCTGGGAAGATCAAGTCACAAGTGTTTCAAAAACCTTGGACAATACAGAAAAGTTGATAAAGTGGACTCGAACACTAAGAGGAGAAGTCAAACACATAAAAAATATAAAATTATATTTGCAATCCAAAAATAGGGCATTAAAAGACAAAGTGGAAGATCTTCAGGAGAAATTGGATTTGATTCATGTGGAATTGGAAAAGAAAGGACTGGAGATTACAATGGTAGAAGAGCCTATTAGTCAATTGATTGTAAATGAGGAGGAAACACCACAGGAGTAATAAGTTGAGATGGAATATGTTTTAGAAGGTTCATAACATGCAGAGAACCCAAATTTTTCAGCTGGAGAACAGTTTTTGAAGACCATCTTGAAAACAAAAATTTCTGTTTTTTACACAGTTTCGTAGCATACCTCAGGCTTGAGTCCATAAATACGCTACGAAAATTCCTGTAGGTGCTTTTTTGATTTAAAACTCAGTTTTGGCATTTTCTATGGAGGGATATCGATGGTTTGCAAGGTGTCATGACATAATGAAGGTTTTGGAACAACAAAGAAGTTAAAAAGATAGATGGAAAAGACATTTTTCACACACTACTAAAACTCGCTACGAAATTGCCTAAAACTGCCCTGTTTTAGTAGCGAGTAATTTTTGAAGAATTTTGAGCATCTTGACAGCACATCAGCCAACTGGAGACCTCCATCGTGTTAGTGTAATTTATCAGCAGATATTTATGACTCAAAGGGAGTTCCACACAACCATCTCATCATCCAAAACAATGTTAAAGATGAAGGTCATCCAGTCCTAAAAAGTAGGATTATGTTCCACAAATCTAGGGATGTTTTAAAGATGTAATGTGGTGGTGAACTAGGGTAATTTGTCCTTCGAGCATGTGACATTCATTATGTAACCATTATGTAACTATTTCACTAATAGGATAAATGAATGTAATAAATAGGAGATAGAGTCCTATTAGGAGTTTGTTTTCTTTACGGTTAGTTGTCATTTTTTTGTTTCAAGTTAGTGGCTTCATTTATGATAGGTGTCAGAGTAGAATTCAAAGATCTATCAAGCCAGGCAGATCATCCACATTGTAAATAATGTCTATTTATAGACAAAACATCAAAGAGCAAAGGGTTGGAGAATATTGCACCAAATTGTTGCTTGTATGTTTTATTCATTATTAGTAATACAAAGTGACATTCTACTTCCAGACCTGAGATTCTCATGAGGTTTTTGATGGGTTATTGATCTGTATCTTTATGTTTAATCCCTTGCAGTATATTTCATCTCTAATTACTCAGAATTCATAATATTATGCTCTGACTTCCTTTAGTGGTGAAATGACTGTGTTTTCCTATGTTATGTCTGTGAATTATCTTTGTTAAAACCCTCTATCTGCCTCAGCTTCCATGTGAAGAAAGACTGTCACTAAGACTACAATTTTTTGAATCCATAAGCCCAATGGTAGTAAGCCTTCATTTTTCAACCTACAATCATACAAAAACAAGTTACAATTCCATAAAGTTAGCCATCTAGTACTATAACCCCCTTTGAGAGAGCCCTCTTAAACTAAAGAGGCTAATATTCAGTTAGAAGTGGTTTGAAAGAGTTATATTGAGTTGATTGATGAGCAGCCAATCAAGATCAATTTGGTGATAACATGAATAAACCAAGATATTCTTCATGCCTAAACAATGACCTCAAATATCAATAATCAACTATCAGACATCAAACATTTCTTGATGATCATCGATTGTCTAATGACATTATGTAACCATACTCTCCAACTTTTCTTCATGGTCATCAACATTCTAATGACATTATGCAACCATATTCATAAGTGATCCACCAAGTTGGAACCAATTCCAACACAATTCCAACCCGATGCCAACAATATCCCCTTTTGGAATTAATGGAAACCACTTGCTACAACCAAATTTGTGACTAATGTCTCTTTCCCCCTTCGACATAAATGGCAAAGGGTAATCATATGTTTTGATTCCAGTGCATATCCAAGTATAAAGGCCATAGAATCTACTAACTCCTTTCCTTGATAATAATTGTTACTCCTGCACCCTTGTGACACCATTTCTAGGGGATAACAAAATCACTTTCTCCCCTAGATCATGTGGCACACTCACAAATCAATCATTAAAAACCATAAATATTGTAGCTAACTTTTGTGGATCTTGCAAAATAATGTGACATCAATTTTAAACAATTCCAAAAAATTATTGATCCAATATTTTGCTGGGTATGCTTGCCCTATGTTCATGCGGTATCCTTCCATGTTGATCTCCTGATTTTTTCCTTGCTTTTGAGAACAATTCTCGTGGACCTGAATGAACATCACTCTTCTACTGCAACTTCATCAAAAATTATTCTTCCTTGAGAGTCCATATTATGATCCTCCTGAGACTGTTCCAATCTTTATTTTCTCTTCATTCGATAATTATCCCTGTGTCTATACCAGGTACTAATGGACTGCAAATGGGCCCTACTTCCTTTACTTAGAATATGAAGAAGAAATTTCCTTCAATCTCTTATTTCTTATGTTACTTATTTTCAACACATATACCTTGCTAGAGTTTTGATTCCTTTTACTATTAAATTTTAGTGTCTTCTTCTATAATCCTACATACTATTGAATTGAATATGACTTAATGTCCTCTATCATCTATTTGGCCCATGCTCATGATGTTATGTTGTATCCCTTCAACAAAAAGACATAGGTTGTGTATATATTGTTGCTTTCAAGGCCAAATTTATATTTTCCTATCACTTTGGCTGATGAATTGTCTCCTAGAACAACATTTTCACCTATAGCTTTGTCTAGAGACATAAATATGATTTTATCACCAGTCATATGATTACAACATCTGCTATCTATGTACTAGGAGTTATCCCAATCCTGAGCATATAGAGAAAGAATGCATGTCTCTTTCTTCTCTTCCATGCTTTAGTATGATGAACTTTGTTAAATGGATTGTCCTTTTATTTCTCATTCAATTGCTTGTTCTGTGTAAATTCTTTCTATTGATTGGATTGTCCTAATTCACTCATGCAATATTATTCCATGTGTCCAAACTTATTGAATGGATAACATCATCTGTGACTAAAAGAGGGGGAAGAATAATCTTATATTCTAAAAACATTCCACATATGATCTTTTCCTCATGTTCCTTTCATTTCCATATGATCTAGAATCTATAGCCTTATTACCTAATAAGTTACATGAAAAACAATAACCATGAAATATACTTGCATAGCTGGGAACAAAGGATCTTCTTGTGGGTAGTGTTCTTCTTTCTTTAGAAACCTGATTGAAAAATATGCTTCCACAATTAGTTTCAATGTGTTCATATTTGTGGTGGATAAATAATTCAACACAATTCATCAAAGGAGAAAAGGCATTGTTGTTCCTCTTTTGGAAGATTGTATTTATGCTATACTCAACCCTGGGAGAAAAAGGTATTCTTCTAAAAATCACTCTTCTTGGCTGTTGATTCTGGTGCTTGCTTCCTTTATTGCTAATCTCCTTATTTTTTTTGGGTATTTTGTTGTTGCTCATTTATTTACCATGCTGTTTAGATGCTACTTTATTGTCTCTTAGACTACTTACACATGCTTGTGAGTTGGATTATCCCTTAGTTGTTTCATGAAATCCAAGCCCTGATTTGATGGACGGAGACCTTTGGTAGATGATAATATTATCCAAGATTTTGGAACTATCATGAATTTTCAGTTGTTTGGCCTTTTCTTCTAAATCAATTCTTAATGTGATAACCACTGTTTCTAATTTTTCATAGTGATCCTCTCTTTCTTTTATTTGATTGCTTATTACTTATTCTAGTCTTCTTGCATCTTCTAACTAGGGTTTCAACTTGATAATTGCATATTATTATTCATTAAATATCTGGAGTAAATTCTTATTTTTTTCATTCGTCTTTTCTAGACCAGTCCTTAGAGAGAGGATTTCAGCTTCAAGTCCCTCATGGTGACTTTCCATTTCGTTAAGCTATTCAATCACTACTTAATTGTCTCTATTAACTTCTTATAGAATGTTTTGTAGGAATATTAAAATTTTCTTTGATTTATCCGCATCCTAATCACTATTACCATATACCTTCAACTTCTCCTTGAGACTCTCAATCTTTTCTAAGGTAAGGACAAGTTTCCTTCTAAAATCAATTTCCCTTTCTAACCTTTATTCTTCTGAATTTGTAACACCAAATGACATGAAAGAAACCAATTCTTCTACATGTCCACACTCATATTCAAATAGAATACAATTTTATTCTTTAGATACATTGAAGATTTTGTCATTCCTATGCTCTTAATCATTGTTTTTAGAACATGAAAAAACAATATGGCCCATCTTTAGACATTTACGACAAAATACAAAATTTCCTGGTGATTGAAATTCTTCTACATCTACATTTCTTTCACTTTTATCCCCTTCATGGAAGACTTGCATCCTGTCCCATAAATACTTTGTATTTTTCATCTTGTCCCATACATCCTTTGCAGTTTCATTATGCTTAATATTCTTAAATTCTATCTTAGGTAAACTACAAAGAATTTTACTCATAGCCCGAGCATCCTTTTGTAATTCATGACTCGATGAGGGACTTTTTTTATATCCATTACACACTAAATTCCTATTGGGATGCATAATTTAAATGCTGTTGTACCTATTTTCCCTATCTTTTCCTACCATTTTGACTTTAAAATCCATGCCCTTTCACTTCGTCACCCATTACTGACTAAAGTATGTTTCCTTTTGTATTTCATCCTTATTATCTATTTTTTCTTGTAATTTGACATAAAAATTAACTGCTTTAAGATATTTTGTTAATGGATTGGTGAATGTATGTTTCAAGTGGCGTGGCTTGTTGAGATGCTATTAGAGGAAAATATATCCCCAGTTTTTCCTCACTAAACATGGAATGAAGACTCTGTTGACTTTGCTCATATGACACCAAGCTTATTTTGTATTTATTATTTTCTTCTATGACTAACAACAAAGAATGATCTGGGAATATACTCATGGAAAACACACCTAAATTGCTTGAAACAATTAGTATTTCCAAATGATAAATCATTGTAATTTTGAAAAATTGTTACAACTATGTTTCGATTAAAACAATTTTTTATAAGAAATTTTTTGTATAATCTCGATTTGGATCACATGAGATTCGAGATATTCTCATGATGATATTATTTTTTTTAAATAAGCATGTAATATGAAATTATAAAAAGATGTACTCTTTTCTCATGAGCATGCATAGATAGAGAACATGGAAGGGAGTGCCAACACTGAATCTTGTATTGCAACTTTCATTAATGCAAATCTTTACCATTTATGGCCCCATATATCTTTCCTAATTGTCTTGCGTGTTTTGTAATTCACCAGCCCCTGTTATGGAGGAAGGGACCTCCTTCTTAGCAGGGATAATTAGTTACAATAGGTATCATAACTGTACAATTATTCTCTCTCGATTGTGATTTATGTGTGATTTATTATTACAGTTACATATCTTGTTCATGCATTGAATAGTCGCAGGAATTTAGCCTCTATCATTTGTGTAACAACATAGGTTTAATATTGTTCCTTCATTTGTATGATGGTTATTCAATTACTATTAAGGTTCTTAGGTTTGTTTATTTGATGGGTGTTGCAACACTTGTTGAGTGTTGAATGGTTTCCAGGAGTGTTGTCTATTTTTGAATAATAGTGATAGTGTGATAAAGTGTGATTTATTTTGCAATGTGTGTTGCTTTTCCTTTTGAAGTGTGAGAAAGGTTTGGAGTGCAACAACAAGTTTTTTGGAGTGCTCATATTGATACTTATAACGATTGGTTATGAGGTTTGGTTAGCGCTAATTTCAATTTTTTCTTGCATATATTTTTCACAGCAACCTTGAAAAAAAAAACCTATCCAAATTAACAATTTATGTGTGATTCATATTGGAAGTTATGAATCAAAAGGAAAATTTATCCACCCAAAATTTTATAGCCATTGTCGGGAAGGATATTAGAGGTGCATATGTGTGACTAGCTTATTTATGGCATGCATTGATTGAAATTAGGGTAGAAGTGTTTCTAACATTGAGGTTCCATGGCAGTAAGACAAGAGGTAAGGACCTATGCATTGCTTCGACATATTGAAGTGGGATCGTCCTTGAGAGGAGTAAGGGAACATATGATTGCATTGCAAGAATAGAGAATAAGAAAAATACGGTGATCATAAAGAAACTAACTATGTAGATATAAGACGATGTGGGAGTATGTAGAAGAACCGGGATTTGGGAAGAGTAACATATACAAAAAATATCATATCATAAGTTGAAGCAAAATCATCTTCTCAAGGAGAAACACCTAGGATCAAAGGATCATGTAAAACTACTCTACATTGGCCAACATCCCCTGGGCCATCTGCGTTAGCTGCCCATATTAAGGAGGAATTTTTTTATGAACCTTCGACCTCAAAGACAAGCCCAAGAGTTTCTAGTCCATCTGTATCAGTAGAGGAAGGATATCAAGGCTTGATAGAGGGAAAAGGTGGTATGTATTAACATGATTTAATATAAATTCCAAAAGAAGAATCAAGTCCAAAAGAACAACCACTTAATCAGTTCATCCCATATTTAGGCAGTGGTATGAAACAACCTATTGATCATTCTGTTACGGAGAGTGTTGTGAAATATTTAGGACCAAGTGGACAATATGAACAGTTTGAGAAACCTGAACATCTCAAAAAACCTAAGTATCCCCCATCACTAAAAGGAGAGAAATATCCTTCATTAAGGGAGTCATCTATAATAACTATATAAAAAGCTCAAGATTTTAGGAAAAACCAAATTGAAAGGAGCTCAATTACCACCTTTTATTTCTCCATTGGAAATATCCAAGGACAAGTCCCAATTAAGAATATCCCTTTATCTACACTTCCTAATTTTTAGGGTACAATTATCGAATATATGGATACATTTCTCTTTGAATTCAATTTACTCTATAGGAGTAAATATTATACCACTAATGAACAAAAAATACAATCATTCCCAGCTACACTAATATGGTTTACAGGACTTGGTGGGGCATCCATTACCTCCTGGGATAGGATGAAGAAGACCTTTTTAGAAAAGGTATCAGGAATAATATCATTCTAGAGATCAAATGGAAGAGATATTCAGGATAAATTCGACACCAGATGAAAATTTGGAAGAGTATGTTGAGCACCTTTAGTACAATCTATAGAGATCTCAACATAGAAGTTTGGACAAGGAAATAATTAAAATAATTTTGATGAGAGGATTGCGAGATGTTTTCCTTCATATGCTAAATATTATGGGGAAAGGAGATATATCCAAGGAACCTTATGATGAAATTTTTCAACTGTTTTGAAGGAATTTTGTAGGATCAACAAGAAACAAGACTATGAAACTTGATTCTTCTACCGGGATTTTAAAGTCAACCAATAATGGAGCAACGAGAGCAGAAATTGGAAACCTACTGGAGTAGTTCAAAAATGACATTATGAGCTCATTGTACTCTCAACTTGATGTGTTGCAAGTGAAGCATAAACAAATTGAAGTAGAACAAGCTTTGTTATGTTCCTCTCTCGGTGCACAAAGAAACATCCTCTAAGGAAATTCCCACTTAATAAATGTAATATATGTGAGCAGGATCATTCTACAGAACAATGCCCCTCATTTCCTGAATTAAAATCAATCTATAACATTACAAGGGAGGATACTAAAGCAACATATTTAATTGGAACCAAGAAGCCCTGACAGCATCGACCATCATGTATGGTGCAAGAACCCTTATCTTATTTTAATTCTCGGTATGGTATGTATAATACTCAAAAAAATCCCCAAAAAATGATATATCCAGTAGATCCATGGAAACCTCTTAATCCCCCTTTAGTCTAATTCCTTACGCCTTGGCCTCAGTGGTCTTCTCCTTCATTGCCTCAACCATGGAGAGGGACTATTCTTCCTAACCAAATGATTGTTCGAATACTAGTATAAATAAAACAATTACAACTTCCCTCCAATGTGCCTATGAGTGGTTTTACATTATGCCCCCAACTACTTGTACAACCTAGACCTAACCCAAATTATAAGGTAGTCCAACAAGTTGAAACACAAATTCTTCCTAGCTATTGTATCTCACCTATGGAATGCAATTAAATACGATTATGATGAGGAAGGATAGTAAACCCCACTATTTCCTCTGTCATTACAAAAAATGAGTAAGAAAATTCATCAAGAGAAGAAAACTTAATTCAAGTATCTTTAGAAAAACAACAAGATGTAACAACTGATGTGACTAATGTTGGAACAATTGACGATATTCATGAGGTTGTAATAATTGGTGCTACTATTACCACTATAAAAACCAATGATATCTCAAATATCACTATAACAACTGATGTTACCCTAGTTGTGATACCTATAACAACTACTAGTAATTAGACTTATTTACATCCCCCTTATCCTGAAAGATAAAATGAATTAAAAAATACGCCCTCAGTCTGAATATGATTTCTTAAAGGAGTTGAAAACCTTGCATGTATAGATTCCATTACTTCAAATGATCCTATATGTTTTGATTTATGCTAAAACAATTAAATAATTATGTGTAAAAAATGTAGGTAGGAAACCTCGGGACCCTCCTAATATACATATAATTGGAAAACTATCAGAGTTAATGTTAGGGGATAATACACCTACTGAATATGAATATCATGGGAGCCCAAAAATAGTTGTTCATATTGGAGGAATAACTATTCCAAATACCTTGATTAACTTAGGAGTATAAATTAACATAAAAACCAGGAAAATGATTGATCTACTTGGGATTACCAATTTGAGACCAACTCCCACTATTTTGAAATTGATAGATAGGTCTAAGATCTAACCTAAAGAAATATTGTAGAATTTTATTATCTCAATTGACTCTTGGAAGTATCCAATATATTTTGTAGTGTTACAACCTAATACACACCTAAGGGGACATCCTCTAATTTTAGGTAGGCCATGGCTAGCCATTATGGATGCCTTTATTTGATGTAGATCTGTGTGTGTCACCATCTCTGAGGGTAACACTACCAAGGATATTGTTCTTTACCCTTCAGCTAAATTGAGTTTGGAATATGAGAATCCTTTATGGTCTAAGTTTGAACAAGAGGAAGCTAATACAAATCCAGTGCTCAATGTAGGAAAAGCCTTACATTTTAAAATTGAGACTAAGGACAATACTATTAACATCTTCATTAATGACCCTTATGCTGTTATACCATCAACATATCAATTGTTAATTTTTGTGATAGAAAAATCCAATGAGTAAGAGACTCTAGATGATCCTATTATAGAAGAAATACCTATGACCCCTAGTCTTCAGGGTATTCCAATGGAGATAGACTTAGGGAAGACATTAAATATTAATCCTAATTGATCTCCTAGACAAAAAGAGAGATTAGTGTAGTTACCAAGAAAGAACAAAGAATTATTTGTGTGCGATTAAAATGACATGAAGGGTATCCATCCTACTTTGTGCACTCATCACATCTACCTAAAGGAAGGATCTCAGCCTGTCTAGCAACCTCAACACAGAATGAATCCAAACTTGAAAATTGTTGTCAAGGAGGGAATTCAAAAGATCTTAAATGAAAACTTCATATGTCCGATTTTTGACAGTCAATGGGTATCTCCAATTGTTATTTTTGCTAAGAAAAATGGAAAGTGGAGAGTCTGTGTTGACTATAGGGAGCTTAACAAAGCCACCCAAAAGGACCATTTCCCATTATCCTTTATTTATCAAGTCGTAGATACTCTATCTCGTATTTTTTTTCTCTTTTCTAGATGGATTTAGTGGCTATAACTAGATTTATATCTCCCCTAACGATCAGGACAAGAATACCTTCACTTTCCCCTGGGGTACATTTTCCTATAGGGTCTTACCTTTTGGACTTTGTAACACACCTTCAACCTTCCGGTGAGTAGCGTTAGGAATATTTTATAATATGGTCAATGAATGTTTAGAGATATTTATGGATGAATTTACACCCCATGGGGATGATTTTGATGAAGACTTTTACAAACTTGAAAAGGTACTTGAGCATTGTATACTAACCCACCTCTGTATAACTACTGAAAAGTGTCACGTGATGACGACTGAAGGTATTATTTTAGGTCACTATATCTCTACTGTAGGTATATAGGCTGATCCAACAAAAAATGAGGTAATTTTGAGTATTTTCACTCCTAAGACACATAAGGAGGTACATATATTTGTTGGACAGGCATGTTGTTATAAATGATTTATAGAAAATTTCGTTAAGATTGCACTTCCATTTTTTGCACTATTAACAAAGGATAAATATTTTGTATGGAATAACAAGTGTAGTAATGATTTTTCCGAGTTGAAAAGATGTGTAACAAAAACTCCCATTTTATGAGGACCCAATTGGAGTCCGCTATTTCACATCTCCACTGATTCTTCTGATACAACCATTAGGGTTGTGTTGGGACAACATGAGGAAAATAAACCTTACGCCATCTACTATATCAACGAGAACTTGACCCCTGCAGAGGTAAATTATACTTGTTCATGCTATCAAAAAGAAATTTACCCATGAAGAAAAACAGTTTCTTTTACTTATTCATGCTATCAAAAAATTTAGGCATTACATTACTCGTTGCAAAAATTTTGTTCAAATTGACCACTCTTCTATCCAATTTTTAATGAATAAACCAATTACTAATGCCAGGGTTTCTAGGCGGTTGTTGTTAATCTAGGAATTTGATATTATGATTGTAGATAAACCTAGGAAGGATAATGTTGTTGCAGACTTTCTTTCTAGATTGAATAATTTTATTGATAATATGCCTGTTGAAGACTCTTTCCCATATGAGTATATCTTTGCAGTGTCCACTTATTCACCTTGGTCTGTAGACATTACCAATTACCTTACTGTAGGAAATCTTCCACATCACATTTCTCTTAGAGAGAAGAGAACAATTGTTCAAAAAAGTGCTCAGTATTTTTAGTTGGATGGCTACCTCTTCCACACTAGTTTTGATCAACAAATTAGAATATGTGTGAGGGAGGATGAGATTCATGATATCTTTAAGTTGCCTTGTCATGATGGGACTTGTGCAAGAAATTTTTTATATAGGAGAATAGGTCATAAGGTGCTTCAGATGGGCTATTTTTGGCCTATTGTGTTCCGAGGTGCAAGGAAATATGTGCAGGGGTGTGGTAGTTATCATAGGATAGGCCAACCTAATCAATCAGATGAAATTCCATTACAAACTCAAATAGTGATGGAGCCATTCAAGAGATGGGATTTAGATTTTGTGGGAATAATTAATCCTGCACCTTAGAAGAGTACCTATATTTTGGTATGCACAGACTACGTCACTAAGTGGGTGAAGCCAATAGAACTCACTAGGGATACTGAGTGTGTTGTTTAAAAAATTTTATGTGAAGAAATTTTTGGTCTATACAAAGTGCCAAAGGATATAGTTATAGATGGAGGAGAAAAATTTACCTCTCGGATGATAAAGGACCTTTTCAAAAAGTATAGGTTTCATCATTGAGTCACTTCACCTTACCATCAATAAGAGAATGGGCAAGTGGAGATTACCAATAAGGTGTTTGAAGCTATTCTCATGAATATTGTGGCAGGACACCGAAGAGACTGGTTTGAGAGACTTTTAGAAGTGTTATGGGCTTATAAAAATACTTGGAGGAACACTATAGGATTCTCTCCCTATGAGATAGTATTTGGTAAGAGTCTTATATTTCCCATTGAATTTGAGATAAAGACACTCAGAACTACTTTATAGGTGAATTTAGACTTGACTACAACTCAGAAACATTGAATAGAACAGTTGAATGAGTTAGATGAGAAGTACTTGGTTGTTGTGCAACGAACATATATCTTTCAACAACAACATGCTACGTGACATGATAAATTTATTAGTAAGAAGGTGTTTCAAAAGGGTGATTGGGCTCTATTATATGACTCTAAAATTAAATATTTCAAAGGGAAGTTGTGCACCAGGTGGCTAGGTCCTTATGTGGTAGATACAATATTTGACAATGAGACTATGAAATTGACAAGAATTTATCAGTCTAAGTCATATTTTCTTGCCGATGGACACCATATTCGGTTGTATCATAAGCCCACTTTTAAGGATTCATTTGTCAAAATTATCTCAAATGTAGATTCAGATCTTGAAGTTGTTGGGGCAAGGGAAATTTTTCCTGGACTACCAACCACTTATTTTTCTCATTATTTAAAAAAATAAAGAAAAATAAAAATAAAATAAAATGTCTAATGGTGAAAACCCCTATGGGGAATCATTGGATGAATGTGGTGGCTGAAAATAAGCTTGATAGTGACCAACACATCTTTTTCTTCTGTAATAACATCTTCTCTTATTTGTTTGCAAATGGTTTACTATTTAAATTTGATATTTCTACAGACTCAATATTCATCAATTATCATAAGATACTACACTTACCATAGACTTACAATCGAAATCTTATATGACATAGTTCTACAGATTTTTTCTGAGACAACTCGACACATTTGTAAGCCACTTCTATAGCTTCACACAATTCTGCTGATAAAAATCATAGACATTTTTATTTGTTCACCATGACAAGATCATATATGTGTTCTTGCATTCTCATGGTTGACAACTATAAATCTGTGTTGATACACTGGATTTTGATGACAATTAAGTTCATGTCACTATATCATCATAATGGAAGAATTCACCAATGGGCATATGGAATGAATGAAAAATTACACAAGGTCAATCAAGTCATTATCACTTATACAATTTCCATGTTAACATAATGGTAATCTGACGACAGTTACACTTTTTTTCATTTACTTGCATTTCTAGATTTAAGGTTGACATGACCCTCTGTCACATACACTTAGGACAACTATTATCATTAAGTTGTGGAGGGGGGGGGGGGGGGGAAGTTGGATCATATCTATCATACAATACACCATATCACTATCCAAATTTAGTAACTACTGAATATACCTTGTATTGATAGCAACCAACTATTGTTATTCCTACCATTACCCTTAAAAATCCGATGTGATAAGTTGAAATAATTCCCAATACTTGTTAATTATGGCATAAAAATGTTGAGAGCAACATTCTTTGCTCTAACGAAAATTTTCATGAACCAAGTGTCGAACTTGTAACAAACTTTTGAGCAGCCATGGGAGGAGCAACAATTCACCATGAACCTGACTCTATTTATGCTCTATTACACCACCTGAAGGCCTTATAAGTATTTCAAAATGCAAGCTGGTTGGCCTATTTCTAGAAGTTGCAGGAATTTATTGAGAAAATTACTTTAGAATTTGCACAAGATTTGAATGAGTAGGGCTCAATAGTTAGAGGATTTAGGATTGTTTTTATAGAAGAAGTAGTCTCTAGGGTGACTAGTCTATCTCAATGGGAATGCATTGGCTCTTCTGGAAAATAATAATCCCAACAAATAAAAGCCAAATTATTGCAGAAAGGTGAGAAGGTAAGGCATAAGGGTAGAGGGGCTGATAGAACATATCTTCCTCATCCTTGGGATGATGTGGCCTATTTTATTCAGAAATTTATAACATGTGAAGGGCATTTTGGGATTGTATTTCACTATCATTTTTAGCTCTAGAAAAATTGCACAATGGATAGATAATCAATATGGCCTATTATTTTTTATAATCATTACAACATATGGAAGAAGATGTAGGTATGGCTAAGCATCTTGAAACCTTCCTAACTAACCATGGGCTAATCAAATTGATTATAATTGATTCGATGCAACAAAAAGGAAGCACATGGACCAAAATGCTAGCAAAACCATGACATTTACTAGCCCATGAGGAGGAAAAGAGTGAAGCTAAAGAACAAGAGGAAAAATATGAAAAAATTCTAGAAGAAAGTGTAATTACACCTCCTAGGTCTCATTGGAGGGGTTTTTGAATTAGGCATACTGTGAAGAGGGCTTGTACAAAAGTACCAATGGATGTATTCAATCGGTATTCTAAAATAATTAGGTATGGATTTCCTATTGAGGAAGAGGCACCTGGAGAAGAGGTACATGAGAAATATATTCCTCTACAAACAAAAGTAGGGAAGAGGTCGTTGAAGAAGACATTTGGGGGTAAAAACCCTAAGAAGAGAGCACACTTGACTGTTACACCATCAACTGCCTTGACACCTGAAGTCCCTGCTGCTACAACAGAATCAAAGGAACTAAAGGAACAATATAGTGAAGAAAGGAAAGAAGAACCCATGCAGGAGCAAGAAAAAATTCCTTCACCAGGTAAGATTGAAATTGACCCTCACTTAGAAAATTAATGAATTAAAAGAAGAAAAGGAAAAACTAAAGAAATGATTTTCCACACTTAAAGATATATTTCAGTGTAAGAAACAAACATAATTGGAAACCCTAGATGAGGTGGAATGAATGATGTCACTTGCTGACATAGTTTAAAAAATATGGGTTGTAGACAAATCATTAAGGAGGAAGGAAGTGAGGGGCCAACCACTATTTCAGTTGGTATAAAAGAGAAATAACATGACAAGGAGTTCTAGAACGCTAATCCAAAAGAACCTATTGAAAATGTTGTTGTTACGCAAGAACTAGCAGTTGAAGTAGAGTGGGTCAGGGAAAATTAGTTTGTTAATCCACAAGAACTTATTGATGATGCTACTACTCCACAAGAACCAATAGTTGAAACAAAGTAAAATAAAATAAACCAAACTTCTTCCCCATAAGAACATATCAATGACGTTGTTGACACACAAGAACCAACAATTGAGATAGTGTAGCAGAGGGAGAAGGAATATGAATAAATATTGCAGGGAAATGCTAAGTCTGCTACTATAATAACAACAAATATATCTCAACTATAATTTGAAGATCTCTTGAAATCAACATTTTTTCTTAAGGAATTATAAAAAACAACACCCATATGTGCTATTCCTATAAAAAATGCTTTCCTACCCAAGAAACATTAGTGTATCCATGCATTCATACATATTTGGAAGTATATCCCATACCAATATTGATCATCCCATGTGAATATCTCAAAAATATGCTTGGCGACAACCCATTGGGTATGAAGCGGCTCAATCATGAATTGAATCAGGATGTTCTCTTCAAAACATATGTCTAGATGGGTGTTACAAGGAACATTAATGCCTCAATCAATTGTCGGTTGCCAAGTCAGGTTCAAAAATATCTCTACATAAATTCTTTAAATTCAATTCCATCAAGGTGTCCAAGGATTTGTATTTCCAGTTTCCAAAATCTCTCCAATAACTTCATAATATATTTTTATTTTCCAAACTTTAGAAAGTAATTCATCATGCAAACATTCTTCATCTCAAACTTCAGAGTCCAACTCCCTCTTAATTTTATCATCAGAGGCTCATTACCTGTCAATAATATATCGTCAGGATATAAAACCAAAATAAAAGGCATACCTTGGACCACTTTTGAAGTTTTAATCAACACATCTTCTAGGCTTCACTAGTTAACTATCAATGTGGACATGCCAGGCTCGGGAAGCTTTCTGTAAACATAATACTAACCAAACCAATATGCTCAGATTCAAAAAAATTAATACTATGCAATAAAATCTACTAAGTTTGTTTATCAAGCCTTAAATTCCAAACAAAAATCAATATTAAATCCATAAAAGTTTCTACCAATATCATTAATAAACTCTTCGGACCAGGTACCAGGAAGAGCTCACACCAAAATACCAGGTTACAACCTTGTCTATTTTTCATGTTAGTAATTGTCATCAAGCAATATCAAACTTCATCGGGCCATCCACATAATCATGATATGAAATATTTATATCATTATACATCAAGGACAAGTCGTATAAGTTTCATACAATCATTGTGAGAATTTTTCAATAAAAATCACTGCATACTGAACCACAACTGTTTACACTTCAACCAATGTGCCAATTCCAATGATCTCAATATAGAATTAATAATGAATACCAATATTAATCACTGAGATTCACTATGCCCATACTGTCTTACCACATCAAGGAAAATCATCATTTCAAAATATGATCAAAATGTAACTTGTTATTATTGTGAATCCAATCAATCCATAGGCCAAAACATATAATGTCAAAATTTCAATACTTCTCATTTATACTAAGTCAAGCCAATAAGCCAAATATTTTTCAAACCTTTACAACATTTATGAAATACTATCATATACTAGCTTCAATGATAGAATCAAGGCAAATCACATATTGATATGCATATTATAGACCCCCGCAAACAAAATATTAGTTAAGTCATTCACTTTCTCTGTAATAAGTCAAACATTGTGTAAATATCAATGTTCCTTAAAACTCCTCGCTCATAGAACTCTTTATCCTTCACTTCATATATGTAGGTTTGTCATATTCATGGAACGCTTCTGATTTTTATGCATCGGTTTTATTTTTTGAATCCTACAAGCTCAACCGCACCCATAGGCCTTCTTATGTGAGGCTAGGAGTCCTATAACCACACCCTTAATCCTTTCTCCCAATGGTTGGTGTTTGGACTAGGAGAAAACTTATTTGTTCAAATCATAACTTTCCAAAACCTCTTCAACAACATCATATGGTTATTCATGTCCAAAATCTTTCCTTCAATAGTGAAGTGTATTCTATTCATTTTCTGCAAATAATAATAGGTTTTGGGATCTTATGGAAAATTTATCTCTTTGAATGGGAATCCACTTGAATAAAAATTAATATTAACCTGTCTATCATAATACTATTATGCATCAACAAAACAGTTAGATCATAGAGTCAAACTATATCAGTTTCTAAGACATATATTCATCATAGTCATAACAAATCATCATCAATTGCTTCATTGTCACATATGGACATGTCATCAAATATTCATCAAAGGTTAGTGTCATATAATTAGGTAAATTGACAAATATATCATCATAATTCAAGGATAATAATCACAACATCACTTATTTATCATATTACTCAACAATCAAGGCAGGGCATCCAATTTCACCACATTGCCAATTGTACTAAGCTTATTAACACCTACCAAGGTCAACAAGAATATCTTGAATATCAATCTTATTGTTACACTTTTATCATCAATGTTACCATGATTATCACAAGAATTATCAATAGTATGGAATTGCCATATATCAAAATCAATGTATCTAGCCTTCTTTATGAGATGAGGAAATCCATCATGTCTAAAATGTAAGATGTTATGCCAAATATCAAGAGTACCTATATATCACATGTGCCAGAAATCAAACCTACTTTCATATGCATGTGTGAGTAATTTATGAAGGTAATATTATTGACATGCCTTAGGGCTTAAATTTCCATCCAATCTTGCAACTAAATCAATATACTATACATACCTTGTAGTATTCATATACCTGTGCAACTTGTAACACTTATTTGTCATTGACAGTTGTAATACTTGTAATTTACAAATGATCCTTCATAAACTTTCAAAAATTTTCCTCAAGTAATTCTTTCCTTTTCCAACACCAACTCTTCTCTTCCTACACTAGCTTTGTTTTCCTGCACCTTAGATGATCCTCAATAAGGATCTACTTATCACATCTTTGTTGGGTTTGTGTTATATTATTTCCATGACTAATCACGCAGGGGGGGTAACATGGGGGGCGATAGCCCCCCATGTACATTGTGCTGGGTGAAACATACAGGGGGGTCATGGTCAGCACCCCAGAAAAAAATTTGGTCCTTATTTTCTGGTGGGCGGACCCACCCATGGTTTTGTGCATGGGTTTGCACATAGTTCTTGGGCATGATGGTTTTCGGCCCCTGGTATTTTGTAGATCCGGTCAAGGGAACTACGGTTATGTTCTAATCCAGGGTTAATGGATTGGGGTTTATGTATGCTTCAGCATGTATATATATGTGTTGTAACACTAAAAGGAATATAATGAAAAATCAAGTTGGTTGTCCCAATTTTGGATCCAGGGGAAAATCTCTGTGTATATTTGGATTATGTTTTATGCTCTCTCTATTGTTTATTTTCTGTTTTTAAGATTCATTTGCAGATAATTTCTGTACAGGGTTAAAAACTACATGTGGTATCAGAGTAGTTTCGGCTTCAAGGGGAAGTCTTTGCTGCTGACGGGTTTTTTGTTCGGACCTGAGGTAGACCCTGTTCAGTGGGAGATCTGTGGGATCGATTCTTGCAGTGAAATAAGATGACGAGCGGCAGGAAGATAGGGATCGATAAATTTAATGGTTAGAGTTTTGAGTTGTGGAAGCTCAAGATGGAGGATCTACTGGTGGATAAAGATCAGTGGATCACGGTAGATCCAGGTACTAAACCAATGGAAATGTTAGATGAAGACTGGAAGAAGCTAGATCGGAAGGCAAAGAGCACAATATGGTTGTGTGTCTCAGATTCAGTATTGTTGAATGTATTTTTGGAAGCTACGGCGAAGACCTTGTGGGGAAAACTAGGGACTTTGTACCAATCTAAGTCTCTGGTGAATAAATTGTTTCGACGAAAAAAGTTGTATAACCTGAGGATGAAGGATGGAGAATCGATGAAAGAGCATCTAAATGCCTTCAATACTATGGTAAGTTAGTTGTCATCTATTGATATTAAAATATTAGATGAAGATAATTGCATCAGTTTGTTGTGTTCTCTACCAGACTCGTGGGACTGTCTGGTTATTGCAATAGGTAGCAATACAACTACCTTTAATTTTGATGATATTGTCTCAGCCTTGCTGTCAGAGGAAATGATACGGAGAAATATGGAGGGTCAGAATGGAGATGCCTTATCTATACGAGGAAGGCCCTAGAATAGAAACAAGAATAAGGTTTTGAGTGGGAGATCTAAATCTCCTGGAAAGTTTGTAAAGGTGTGCTGGAAATGTAGAAAGGAAGGGCACTACAAAAAGGACTGCAGATAGAAAGCTCCTGAGAAAGGAAAGGGATCTGATGATGCTCCTTCTACAGAGGCAAAAAACACCTCGGATGAAGGTGGGGATGTGTATTTGGCTTCTTCTTCAAATACACATGTAGATCATGAGTCATGGTTGATTGACTCGGGTGCATCCTTTCACTTCACTCCTCATAGGGAGTGGTTCTACGAGTATGAGAAATATGATGGCGGTGATGTCTTCTTAGCTGATGATAGGAAGGCCAGAATCGTCGAACGTGGAAAAGTAAAGTTGAAGCTACAAGGTGGAAGGATTAGAACACTTCTTATTGTTCTGCACATTCCTGCATTGGCCAAAAATCTTATTTCTGTAAGCAAGATGGATGATGCAGGTGTAAAAACAGTGTTCAAGAAAGATACCTATAAGATGGTTCGGGGAGCACTAGTATTAATGTGGGTAGTTCGGTTTGGAACTTTGTACAAGCTTCAGGGTAGCACTGTTATTTATGGGTGCAATAATTTTGTAGTTCCCAAAAGTGAAGTGGAAAGTCTAGCAGTCTCTAGAGAAAAGACCATGTTATGGCATCAAAGGCTTGTACATATTGGAGAGAAGGGCCTTCGGATATTGCATGGAAATGGTATGGTAGAAGGTATGTCTAATATCTCTCTGGATTTCGATTTCTGTGAACATTGTGTATATGGGGAGCAGTATCGGGTGAGTTTTCCTTTTGGTTCTAAGAGGGCGAACAAGATATTAGAGCTTGTGCACAGTGATGTGTTTGGACCTGTGTTGGTTCCATCACTGGGTAAGTCTGTGTACTATGTTTCATTCATAGATGAGAGGTATTTTTCATGTTATCTAGGGGGCTCATATATCTTCCTCCCTTGTTGTCATTTGAGTGTCACATATCTACTACATGATTTTAATCTGATGTGGCCTAACCATCGTATCATGTCTATGTCATTTGGATATGTGACTGATTAGTAAAAAGGTTTATAGGCTAGAACCATGCCACATGGATTACTGGGGAGAGGACCAAGTGGTATCTGATCCCAGTCCACCTCAGATCCCTATTTTTCACTCATAGAAGTATTTTTCATTACATCATGTACTCTCACCATATGTATTTTTACCAATCCACCCTTTTAATGCAGTCTAGACATATGGATTTTTACCCATTTATCATCCCCAAGACCCCACCATTTGTCTTGATCCCAGGACTTTTCATCTGCATGGATATCCAAGATACTTTCTTCTAACATTCGAAGCATATTGTAGATCATATCCTACATCTGAGCCCTTAACTAGAAGTGCACCTCACCTTGCTCAAATTGGAAGAGATGTTAGGAGTAGGAAAATGAGGTGCATTCGAAGGTGTTAGGGCTATGTTAATATGGTCCTAGGTAAGAATATTGAGATTTCTCGCATTGTGGAATATGCAGGTAAAATCGTAGTTATTCGATTTAGTGGTAAATTGGTGTGGGATTCGAATTTAGGTTGTTGGATTTCAGAGTTTTGGAAGCCCATGATAGGTTATGTGCCCTCTTATCACATCTTGATTAGGGGTTGGATGGATTTTGTCTTTCGCAATTAAGCAGATAGTTCAAGTACTCTGGGCTTGGATTGGAGTTGGGGTCATTCATGATTGACACTGCATAGTTGGATTTGAGATTTTGACCCAACATTAGAGCTGGTTGATGTGATGAAGGTTTTGGAAATACTTATATTGTTTCCTCTATCCTTTTATAATTTTTATATTTTAAGGGAAGTTGGAAATAAATTTGATTCCTTTGTTAGCCTGAAAAATGAATGGAAATCTAAGAAATATTGTAGGTGGGCATGGAGATAAATTTAAATGAGCTTAAAGGGAGGTCTTGTGGTTTAATAAGAGCTAAATTTGGTGGGGTTCATATGGAATCAAAAAGTGAATTATTGGAAGCTTCCTTTACGATGCTTTTGATGCCATGAGATTTTTCATATTCAGGCATAGTGTGAAATGATTGGTCTCATTCCTCCTATTCATGGAAAGATTATAGGTTTGAAGGTTTTCATTTCTCTTGTCTTTTCGTTTCTCTTGTCTATCAAGTTGCATCAAAGGGGACACCTCCTTCAGCTCTAAAGTTTCCCACCTCCCTTCTGCCTCTCTCTTTATTAGGTGTCTCAAAGGAATGTTTAGTCTCATTTGGAAAGGTTTCTAATCCCATTTTTTCCCCTTATTTGTTCTCATTTTCCTCTTCTTCCCTTCCTTTAGGGTCCTTAAATTTATCTTCCTCTAGGGTTATTTTCTTGGTGACCCCCCCCCTTAAGTTGCCACCCCTTATTTTCTCTTCTTCTCCCTATCCATAGGTTCCTAAGGTAGTTTTCCCCTCATCCCATAGTTTGGTCCCCTTTTCTTATTCTATGGGCCCTGCTTGAGCTCTTAAAGAAAAGTGTTGGGTATGTGTTATATTTTTTCCACGACTAGTCACACGTGAGGGGGTCACAGGGGGGGAAGCAGCGCCCAGAAATTGGCCCTTATTTTCCAGTGGGCGGACTCGCCCATGGTTTTGTGCATGGGTTTGCACATGGTTTTGGGGCATGATGGTTTTCAGCCCCTGGTATTTTGTAGATGCAGTCAAGGGAACTACGATTATTTTCTAATACAGGGTTAATGGATTGGGGTTTATGTATGCTTTGGCATGCATATATATGTGTTGTAAGACTAAAAGGAATATAATGAAAATTCAAGCTGGTCATCCCGATTTGGGATCCAGGGGAAAATCTCTGTGTATATCTTCTTTATGTTTTTATGTTCTTTCTATTGCTTATTTTATGTTTTTAAGGTTCGTTTGCAGATAATTTATGTACAGGGTTAAAACCTACATTTGGTATCAGAGCAGTTTCGGCTTCAAGGGGATGCCTTTGCTGCTGAGGGGTTTTTTGCTCGGGCCTAAGGTAGACCCTGTTCAGTGGGAGATCTGCGGGATTGATTCTTGCAGTGAAAGAATATGTCAAGCAGTGGGAAGATAGAGATCAAGAAATTTAATGGTCAGAGTTTTGAGTTGTGGAAGCTCAAGATGGAGGATCTACTAGTGGATAAGGATAAGTGGGTCGTGGTAGATCTGGGTACTAAACCAATGGCAATGCCAGATGAAGACTGGAAGAATCTAGATCGGAAAGCAAAGAGCACAATACGGTTGTGTGTCTCAGATTCAGTATTGTTGAATGTATCTGGGGAAGCTACGGTGAAGACCTTGTGGGAAAATCTAGGGAATTTGTACCAATCTAAGTCTCTGGTGAATAAATTGTTCCTACGGAAAAAGTTGTATAACCTGAGGATGAAGGATGGAGACTCGGTGACAGAGCATCTGAATACCTTCAATACTGTGTTAAGTCAATTTTCATTTGTTGATATTAAAATATCAGATGAAGATAAGTGCATCAGTTTGTTGTGTTCTCTACCAAATTCGTGGGACGGTCTGGTTATTGCAATAGGTAGCAATACAACTACCTTGATTTGATGGAATTGTCTTAGCCTTACTGTCAGAGGAAATGAGACGGAGAAATATGGAGGGCCAGAATGGAGATGCCTTATCTATACGAGGAAGGTCCCAGAACAGAAACAAGAATAAGGCTTTGAGTGGGAGATCTAAATCTCCTAGAAATTTTGTAAAGATGTGTTGGAAATGCGGAAAGGAAGGGCACTACAAAAAGGACTGCAGATCTAAAGCTCCTAAGAAAGGAAAGGGATCTGATGATGCTCCTTCTACAGAGGCAAAAACCACCTCGGATGAAGGTGGGGACGTGTATTTGGCTTCTTCTTCAAATACACATGTAGATCATGAGTCATGGTTGATTGACTCAGGTGCATCCTTTCACTTCACTCCCCATAGGGAGTGGTTTTGCGAGTATGAGAAATATGATGGCGGTGATGTCTTCTTAGGTGATGATACGAAGGCCAGAATCGTCAAACGTGGAAAATTCAAGCTGAAGCTGCAAGGTGGAAGGATTAGAACACTTCCTGGTGTTCTACACATTCCTGCATTAGCTAGAAATCTAATTTCTGTAAGCAAGATGGATGATGCATGTCTAAAAACAATGTTCAAGAAAGATACCTGTAAGATGGTTCGAGGAGCACTGGTATTAATGCAGGGATTTAGGATTGGAACTTTGTGCAAGCTTCAGGGCAGCATTGTTATTGATGGGTGCAAAAGTTCTGTGGTTCCAGAAAGTGGAGCGAAAATCCTAGCAGTCTCTGGAGAAAAGACCATGCTATGGCATCAAAGGCTTGGACATATTGGAGAGAAGGGCCTTCGGATACTGCATGGAAATGGTATGGTAGAAGGTATGTCTAATATCTCTCTGGATTTCGATTTCTATAAAAATTGTGTATATGAGGAGAAGAATCGGGTGAGTTTTCCTTCTGGTGCTAAGAGGGCGAACAAGATATTAGAGCTTGTGCACAGTGATGTGTTTGGACCTGTGTCTGTTCCATCACTGGGTAATTTTGTGTACTATGTTTCATTCATAGATGACTTCTCAAGGAATACATGTATATATTTCTTGAGGAAGAAATCTAAAGTCTTTGACAGATTTAAAGAATTTAAGGCTGCGAGTGAAGAAAACCGAGATGAAGAAGATAAAGGTGTTGAGGACGATAATGGTGGAGAGTTTTCGAAGAAATTTGAAGAGTTACGTCATCCTCAGGATAACGTGGAGAGACTAATCCATGCCTGTAGGCAGGCTGGTTGAAGAATGAATAGAATGCTGATGGAAAAGGCAAGAAACATTCTCAGTGGTACCGGGTTAGGACAAGAATTCTGGGCAGAGGAAATGGAGACTGCATGTTACTTGGTTAACATATCACCTTCATTAAATGGAGGATAAGACTCCACATGAGGTATCGACTGGTAAGAAACCCTCTCTTTCACATCTGAGGGTATTTGGATGTGATGCATATGTACATGTTCCAAAGGAGAAAAGGATCAAGTTGGATAATAAATCTGAAAGGTGCATCTTTATTGGGTATAAGGATGGTTTAAAGGGTTACAAGCTTTGGAACTCGGAAACAAGGAAGGTTGTGTACAACCGAGATGTGGTGTTTAGAGAGGTGAAAGATGTTGTTAAACATGAAGTCCTACCAAAGGAACCTAAAAAGATAGAGTTTGAGCTAAAGGAGTATGAATCAGACTCTACAACAGAAGAAGACTCAGAAGAGGAAGAGCCACAACCTCCAGCAGTGAGAAGATTAGTTTGGGAAAGAAGACAACCAGAAATATGCTTTCTGTTCAAATTTTTCTTTAACCATAACTGTTGATGATCCCAGAACCATCAGGAAGGCCATAGATTCAGAGGATGGAAAAATATGGAAGGAGGCCATGGTTGATGAAATGGAATCCTTGCATAAAAATGAAACATGGGATCCGGTGGAGTTACCGGCTGGAAGGAAGCCCATTGGGAACAAATGGGTGTTTAAGAAGAAGATGAATGTAGAAGGCAAGGTGGAGAAGTACAAAGCTAGGTTGGTAGCAAAAGGTTATTCCCAGGTGCCCGGAATTGATTTTGGTGATATTTTTTCTCCTGTTGCCAAAGTTACTTCTATTAGATTACTTTTATATGTTGTTGCTGCATTTGATTTTGAGGTAGAACAGATGGATGTGAAGACAAAATTTCTTCACGGGGATCTGGAAGAGGAGATCTACATGAAACAACTTGAAGGCTTTATGGTGAAGGGGAAGAAATAGATGGTATGCAGGTTAAATAAGTCTCTATATGGGTTAAAACAGTCAACAAGGATGTGGTATCAGAAATTCGATACCTATATACGAGGACTTGGCTTCACCAAAAGCAAGGAGGATCACTATGTTTATTTTAAATTAATTGGTGACCATGTTATTTATTTGGTCTTGTTTGTGGATGATATGTTGTTGATTGGAAATAACAAAGAAATTATCTAAGATTTTAAGACCCAATTGTTCTCCAAATTCGACATGAAGGATCTTGGTTCTACAAACTATATTTTGGGCATGGAAATTAAGAGAGATTGGGAAAAGAGGAAGATCTGTTAAACCAGAGGAAGTATGTCGAGACTATATTGTAGAGGTTCAATATTTAGGATATTAAACCATTGAATGTTCTAATTCCTGTAGGTAAAAATTTGTCTGTTGAATAGTTTCCCAAGACACAAGAAGAAGAGGAGAATAAGTCCTGTATTCCATATGCAAGTCCAGTGGGTAGCCTGATGTATGCAATGGTATGTACTAGACCAGAAATTTCACATGCAGTGGGAGTATTGAGAATTTTTATGTAAAACCCAGGGAAGGAGCATTAGACAACAGTGAAGTGAGTTTTCAAATATTTGCATGGCACTAGTGATTATGGCTTGTGCTACCAGGGAAGACCAGGATTGGAAAGAGTGTTGGACATTCGTCGTTTTGTTGATGCAGATTGGGCTGGAGATCTGGACCAAAGAAGATCTACAAGTGGGTATGTGTTTATCCTATTTGGATGTGCAATCAGTTGGATGAGTAAAAGACAGTCTGTAGTGGCTCTTTCAACTACAGAGGCAGAATACATGGCAGCCACTCATGCAAGCAAGGAAGCAGTTTGGTTGCATATATTGTGTTCAAGTATGGGGTTGGTGTAGCAAGCTATAAGGATAGACTGTGATAGAGAAATTGAAATTTTATTGGCTAAGAACCCTGCTTATCATTCAAAGACAAAGCACATTGATGTTCAATATCACTGTGAGATATATGGTTGAGGCTAAAAGGGTGTTGCTGGTAAAGGTGGACACTTTGAAGAATGTTGCAGATGCATTGACGAAGTAAGTGAGCACTCAGAAGTTCTCTTGGTGCAGAGAAATAATGGGTGTTGCAAATTTGGGCTAATGACTCATCTCTCCTGTGGCCCCCTACGGAAAGAAAACAACAAGTGGGAGAATGTTGGGTATGTGTTATATTCTTCCCATGACTAGTCATGCATGGGGGGGTGATAGCTCCCTTGTACGTTGTGTCAGGCGTAGTAGGGGGTCACAGGAGGGGTGGGAGTGCCCCGGGAAATTTTTTTTGGTCCTTATTTTCCGGTGGGCGAACCGGCCAATGGTTTTGTGCATGGGTTTGCACATGGTTTTGGGGCATGATGGTTTTCGGCCCCTGGTATTTTGTAGATCCAGTCAAGGGAACTACGATTATGTTCTAATCCAGGGTTAATGGATTGGGGTTTATGTATGCTTCAGCATGTATATATATGTGTTGTAACACTAAAAGGAATATAATGAAAAATCAAGTTGGTCGTCCTGATTTGGGATCTAGGGAAAATCTCTGTGTATATCTGTTTTATGTTTTATGCTCTCACTATTATTCAATTTTTGTTTTTAATATTCCTTTGCAGATAATTTTTGTACAGGGTTAAAACCTACAATCTCATCTAGAGGTTATAAGTACTCAGATATTCATGCAAGAAGTATGAAAAATAATAAAAACAATGAGTCTAATATCACAAAGAAATAACATAAGTTTAAAAGGTACTTATATTTAATGAGAGGTGATCAACTCCCTCTTGAACTAGCCTTCAAGCATTAGTATTTTCCATATCCATGAAACAATATCGCCTTCAATATTGAATTCATCATCAACCAAGCCTAATTGAGGTTAGACCAACTAGGGTTACATCAAACCTGTCACGACATCTTCTCATTGATCATGCTAGGGTTTCAAAACAAAAAAACTCAAGCCTTTATTTTATCCCAAGGTTTCTTCCAAACCCTAACCTCATGACGTCCATCAACCCCTGTTAACCAAATTTCCTAGGGTCTCCTTAAAACCATACCATTCTTTAATATCTCCTCCATATTCTCTTGATTCCATCAAAGGTGTCTTCTTAGGGATCATTTCAATGACTTTTTGTAATATTCCCAAATGGGAAAAGCAGGAATATAGTGCAAAATGCTGGAACAATAGTGTAAATCATCATATAAAATCAAGAGGCCAATATGGAGACCTTTCATATGTTATAACAGCAACAAAATATACATAAATAATGGGCCATAAGATGTACAATAAGAAATAACAAGCCTCCAGTGGACAAAAACCCTCAAAAAGAGGTGTTGCTACTATATATAAAGATTGGAAGGCTGATACAACATTGTTTTAAAGGCACTGCTATAGAAAATGGTTATACAACATATCTAAGGCTGATATGTGCCTCAAAATATAGATCTACTATAAATCTGAGCACTATACAACCTCCTTTGAAGAACCCCTTAAGGGTTTTCAGCAAAACACCATATACAATATGGGGATCTAGGTCCTAGGGATGAAGATCTACTGCAAAATATAGATATGGAAAGTGTGGCTGATATGATATAAACAATATAATAGCCTCCTCCAATAGATCCTCTAAATGAAAGGCAAATCCCTTTCACTAGAAAACCAGCTCTCCAAACGGTGTGCCAAACCACCCTGCAACTCCTCCTATAGAAATAACGCAAATCTGGAAATAAAATGCGTTGTAGGGATAAATAAATGGTTGGCCTAATGCCAAGATATGAAGATATTCACAAGGGCCTTCCATACTATCCTCCCAATGGAAAATAAGCCTTATCCAATGAAAAACATATCAGAAATCACCCAGATCTAGTCTCCACTACTGCAACCTGCAAACCTACTCAACCCTCAATAGGATCTGTGCTATAAATGAAAGATGAAGCTTGGCCTTAAGCCTAATAGTGGACAATTTAGTACAAGTATCCTCCAAGAGCTTCTCAATGGAAGAGGTGAGATTCCCAATCAGGAACACCTAGTGCTAAACAACACTCAATCTCAGCTAAACAACAAGAGAAAGATATATGTCTAAACAGACCATATATTCAGAAATATCATATACATCAACATAATGAAATATGGCTGCCATCCTCTTCCTTAAATAAGATATGAGCTTGAAAACCCTAATTCCCATCCAATAATAGCACTACTTCCATGAAAATCATCTCCATATAAAACTACATTGTCTCTGATTGATGACCACTCCTCCATGACAGTGTTGTTGATTTGGTCAAAGTTGACCTAGTCAAGGTGTTCCAGCCCCTTTTCACACCTAAGGGTGCTCAATTAAGCTACCAAGATCTATCTCTTTCACATTGGAATTGATTTATTCATTATTAAGGATAATTATGGACCTCCATTGTCATCTTATTCATAAAACAAAGCAGTGAAACAAAAATTAATATTCCAACTAGCTCATGGCTAATTGGGAATATTACACTTTTCTTCAACTCAACTTTGATTCCATGTTAATTTTTCTTAGGGCTATATTGTTCTTTGATTTATATAATTGTATTTCATTATTTGCAAATTTAATTCACCCCACAATATCATAACAATATAATCATCAATTCAACAGAACATAAAGGAATAATAGAAGAAAATAATTCACAAATAGAGACACCAGGATTAGTCATCGGGCCAGGACAAAACCCCACAAAGGGGAAAACCCTTTGAAAATTATTCTTCTTATTAGATTTCCATAAAATTTTCGACAAAGAGAGAGTAGAATGATCCATTTCTTCAACTACAAAAATATCGATAAAAATCAACTAAACAACATCCAAGAGATGAACCCAACAATGATAATAATCAAAACATTAATTCAGAAACCTGCGGTCAATTGTCAAGATTTGCGGTCAACTATTGAAAATTGCTGTCAACTAATAAAATTAAACCCTAGTTTCCAACCACATGGAGGGAGTGTACGTGTGTGCGGTTGAAACCCTCCAACCGCACGGATAATCCTGCATGCCTACAATTACAACTAAAAATTCCCTGTGGTAACCCTGCGGCTGCAAATCAAAACCATATATCACATGTGTGAGCTTCAAACCTTGCAATTTCGAACCTGTATGAACCAATATCCATGAACCACTTCAGACTTGTGCAAGCCAAACCAAAGAAAGAAGAATGATTGATGATATCCAAATGAGGGTCACTTGACTTGTATTTATAAGCTTCCAAAGGTGTCTTGATTTTTCTTAGGGCAAACCTGTCCTTTTGTGCAGATGTGGGTTTCCACATTAAAATATATTTTTACTTAACCAAATTAAAGTCTTCCAAGGGCTAGTAGGTGTTTTCCTTAACGAGGAATATTTTCCAAAGGATGGAATTTGCCCCTGATATGCCAAATTAACATAGGAGGAGGGTTTTGACCTTCAGATCAAACCATTTCATCATGTGGGGCCGAATTTTACACTTTAAGTTGACTTGATCACTAATGAAAAGTCCAAGTCTACCGTATTTTCTAAAAAAACCAAAATATTTACTTATTTCCTTCCTTAACACTTCGCACTTTTTAGGATGATACCTAGTGAAAACCTCTTGATATGTAAAAGAATTGATTCATAAATCTCTTGCAAAAAAACTCAAAGCACTCAGCAACTTGAATTAGCCCACTAAATTTAAATCACTAATATATAAATATAGAAAATGTAATATAATATTTTAAACATAATCCAAATCTAATTATAATTATAATTACATCGCATTTTGTAATGAAAAATATTAATCTAATTCATTTTAAACATAATTTATTAATATGTCGTAATATTTGATTATATCATTTATAATAAATGTAATAACTATATTTTTCTAAACATTATCAAACTAAAAAGTGGTAGTCTACTATTCTATTACATATCTCACTTCAAGACAAAAAAAACAAAAAATCAACAACAATTAAATGAAAACTTACATGGTTTCAATTAATACAAACAATATACAATGGGCATAATGATATGTAATACATCATAAATAGAATTTGAATGATATATAATGAATAGATAGATTCTCATATTGTATAATAATTCAAATATATTAGACATATTCAATTTACTTATGTTTTTTTTTGTTTTTTGTTTTGTTTTTTTCGAAAACCTTATAGTTGAGGAAAATTTGAAGGGGTAGTTCCTATGGAACCTTAGTAAACCTACCATCTATACATCCAAATTTATCAATCCCCTCGGCTCTACATTGAGACTTATCATGTTTAATCATATCAATGCTTATTACACCTTTGTCACTGGGAAAAAAGTAATAGGAGGATTGCCTACTAATCCATGACCTTTAGTAGAAGTAATAGGAGGACAACTTCCTAATTCAAGAACCTACATAAAATTTCCATTTTGTGATTTCTTTCGGCACCCACCAATGCTACAAGTTCCACTCTTTCAATTTTCAAATGCTTTGTTGTTATCACATTCATAAAGGTCATTTTTATTACATGCCCTTTATTAATCACCACTTTTTCTTGATGGTGGAGATTCTCAAGAATATCACAAGTCCATAACCTCTCAATCACTACAATTGCAAACAAACGATATTAATAGTAGTTGAATAAAATTATGCCTCTCTTCAATGTTTCATGAATTGGAATGATTACGTTATTCTTTAGAATATGTATATCTATACCATAGAACCATACATGACATGCCAACATACTACAAAAAAATACACCTACTAGCCAAATTAATCGAGTTATGATATTTAATTAGATGTTGCAAATGCATGGGATAAATCCATATAATATCTCACAAAACCTAAGCAACTCAAAGATATACTGATCATTTTGATTTGTAAACAATCATGACTTCCATTTTAACCTAAGATACATTTATTTATGGTTTTAATAAAAAATATACACTGAATTAGTTCATTAGTTGCTTCCCTTATATGCTTCATGTTCCCAAATAATTCAAGCAATATTTTGACAATAATTCCTGTATTGTAATTTGGTGCAAATTTCTTCTTATGAGCTTGCTTTCCCTCTTATTTTCCACACAAAAAGTTTCCAATAATGAACAACATCTAATTCGTAGAGTCTTATTCTCACTCAAAGAAATATTTAGGTTCTCAGAGAAGGCTTTAATTATTTACATTTGTACCATCCAATTGGTTAAATAAGATCTCATTAGACAAGGCTGATAGGTATATTATGTTTGATATCATGGTAGGTTTTTGGGAAGATATCCCTCATCAACTTAGTGAGTTTCCACCCATTTCTAGCATGGTCATCATATCTTTGATTAATTATTCCAACAAGTATGGGCAAGGTCATAACGATTCCTTCTTCTTCACAACTCCTTTTACACCATTAAGATCATCTTAGAGATAAATATGCTTGACTAAGATTTGAAGTTAAATTGGAAGGTAGTGCATTGGTTTTATTACTAAAATATTTTTGTGACAATGATATAAATTAAAGTATTTTACAACTCAAGGTGAGAAATAACCACCACGTGTTATGTCATCAAATCTGGCTAGAGGACTAATCTTTTAGGATGCTCATATTTCACTTGAGATTCACCAAATAAAACGATTGCATAAGACCCATTTTTTAGATATTATAAGACATCACATCAGCTTGTGGCCTACCTCCCCATGAGCTCACGATCTTTAATCTCATACTGAATTTCTAACCACTACCTTAATCTTATTCCTCCACTACCTTAATCTTACTTCGACACCACCATCCAAATCATTAGTACCACAGTCACGAAATAAGATCTACCAGGTGATGGTATCACTTGCAAAATTTTCTTGTTTCACCACATCATATGTTCATACTACAATGGTTACATCAAGGTGGAGCCAAAAAATATAAGTAACACCCTAATGTAGTGAAATTGAATACAACAATCCATGATTTTTTTTGGAAAAAAATCTAAAATTCTATTAATATGTAGCAAAAAACATTACATGGTTAGATGCATACATTATTCAGATGGATAATAGCCTAAGAGAGGTAGATTCCCTCAAATCATCACAATAAAAAAACATAGGAGTCTCTTTCACTTTCCATGTCCTGGCTACTTGTCTATACAATAATATCTTGACTATATATCATCCAAAAAGGAAATTTCTATTTACTCCTGTACAAGGTTCATATCAAAATAAATGTTTAAAAACATCATTGAAAAAGCATCAAAATTAGATGGAATTTTGGTTATTTCCAAGGGTTAAGAATATATTCTTGTTGTTGTCCCAAATCTTTTTTTCTGACCTTCCACGTGTCTCGGACCACATCTAGTCCAACTTCAGAGAGGGAGCTTGCATCTATGCTCCTATGATTGTAAACATGATCAAAGGATATCTCAAAGGAGTCTATGCAATGAAATAATTTACAAAACATAGTAAAATAAAATAATATTTTAGCTGAGTTGTTTCCAACATCCACTTTATTACTATTTGGAAATCCCCATATATATGTAGTTTGAAAATCCCCTAGTATCTTACCAATTTCAAAATGAGTTTTAGATAAAAGAGTTCTGAAAAGTTGTTTGAGGCTAGTCCAATGTTTTTTTATATATTTAATGAGGTATTATGGCATAGATTTAAAATTTCACTGGCCCCTCCCTTGAGTTAGATTGTTAAAAAAATCCCATGGGAAATCAATTTGTATGGTGACTTCTTGTGGTTGAGGATGATACTTTCCTTTTGAATTATGTTTTAATTATTTGGCTATAGTTAAATTGTTAATGGTTGATCTTATTGGAATTGGATTCCTATATTTAAAAAGTTCATGATTTATTTTTATCTAGATTCCATAAGCAACCATGAGAGGAAGGGATTTATGCTTTGGGTTTTGTGTAACTTGAAATTGTATTTTAAAATTTTCCTCAACATAATTAGTGTCCCAGAGGAATTTTTAGCTTTCCATTTGACTTATTTCTTTCCATACTTCCTTATTGAAATATCATTGAATTGAAAGATGATTGATTAATTCTAATTCAACCTTGCACAAGGGATACTAGCCTGAGCAATAGAAGGATCATTTCATCAAATTGTCCCAATTAGGGGCCTTGTTTTTTAGGAGTAACCACACAAATAATTTATACTTGGGAGGGAAATTTAATTTCCAATCCCCCACCGCCACTAGGGGAGTTCTGAAGAATAATTTGATGCAACAAGGGTTTGGTACCCTATTTTTGGAGCATAGAATGCACTTAGACTCGAGGTTCATATAAGGCTATATTCATAATTATTGATGGTAACATATGAGAATTTTAATCCTTGGATGTATATTGACTAGGATTCAACATTATCACCTTCAAGATGTAACTTATTTGCAGATATCCATTCGTGTTGTCCAAATATGGTTGTGGTAATTACCAACTGATTTAAGGTTTGCCAACCCTCTTGATTAAGAGTGTGGATAAGTGGATCTAAGAGCTTATTCTAGTGATGAATGTCTATCTAGGGGTATGTACCTATATTTATTTGTGTGCCCTTCCCTACCTTCCAACAAAGGAAGTTGTCGATTAATGGAAAAAATTTGATGAATTCCTTCCACATTATGGAACCATTTTTTGCAGGTTATCTAATCCAATATAGAAAGGAAATGTGTTTGATATAATTTTTTTGGGTGATATATTAAGAAAGACACCCCCCCCTCTCCCCCCCACATAGATAATCTTCCACACCCCTTTAGTAGCTAGGGCTTTAGAGAACTAGTGAGGTTCCTTAAGCCCCACCAACCTTGGTTTTTTGGAATGGCTATATACTTCCATGTTGTGAGAGAAAAGTTCTTTTTGGCTTCTCTGCTTTCCTAAAGAAAATTCTTGATTATCTGTTTCATATTTTGGATAACTCCTAGAGGGATCCAGGTTAACAAAGCCTAGAACACTGGGATCGATTCCAGAAAAAATTTGCACAAAACCAATCCCCCTACCCTAGAAAGCCATTTGTTGGACCCGATACAATGTATTTTTTCCACCTATGCCAAGAGCCATCTCTAGCCCGATTTTAGATAGTTAATAGGTTTTAGTGTGAATCCAAGATATTTTAATCTTGATTCTAACATATTGACATTTTTGAAGAAATTTTTTTCCACAAAGGATTTCACCCTTCCTGGTAACCTCCATCCAAAGATGGATGGATTTTCATTGCTTATTATCATTCTTATAGAATCTAAGAATAATGTCAACAAATATTTTAATAACTGGATATGGGATATGTTTCCTTAACATAAAATAGGAATGATGTTTATAAATAATAGATGTGAGAGGATGCATCCTTGAGAGATAGAAATTTTTTTGAATCCCCCTCTTGATTTTGCATCCATGATTAATTTTATGAGGGCTTCTACAACAAGGAAAAACAAACTGGGGGAGAGAGGGTAACCCTATATGAGCCCTATTTCTGCATGGAAGAAAGAAGACACCACTCATTTAATTAAAATTTAAAAGGATTCTATATCGATGCAGTTCATAACCAAGTTACAAACGAGTCACAAAATCCTAGACGAATTAATAGGAGCCTTACATAGAGCCAACTAACCCAATAAAAAGATTTTGAAATATCCACTTTATAAATAATTTCTCTTTTCTTCTTAGGTATGTATAGAATGAAGGACTTCTTGGGAAATTATGATGGCATCATGGATCTAAAAAATTTGTAAACACACAAATTGTTTCGGACAAATTTGATCTAGCATGATGTCCTCGAGGTAGAGAGTAATGAGTTTTGAAATGATTTCGTAGACAGAGTTACAAAAACATATCAAATGAAATATATCAAAGGAAGTAGGAGAGTCTAATTTAGGGATAAGGGAAATAAATGTGGAATTGAAGGGGGGGAAGGATTTGACCCAAAGTCCTAGGGTATTCCACTACAGAGAGCAGTTCATCTGCTATAAAATCATAACATTCTAGGTAAAAATCTATAGGAAGTATGTCTAGCATAAGACTTTTTCCCTTCTAGAAACTGTGTAAAACCTTTGAGAGCTCCTCTTTTGTTACCTCAACCATTAGAGAGTTGTTCTCTTCTTGATTTATGAATCTCTGGAAGTTATTGGTCACATTTAATACCTATCGAATGGTGGCTCTATGAGGAAGGGAATAAATTTGTTTAAATTATTTGTACCCTTCTTCTGATATATCTTTGAAGAAGGTTATTGAGGATACATCTATATTTTTAATCTCCTAAGTAATATTAATGTATTTTTATTGGTTTGTAACACCATGAAAGTACTTGGTGTTGTTATGCCCCGCTTGAAGCCAAATGGAAATTTCTTTCTCTTATCCTCTAGGACCTTTATCTCTTCCTTTTGGTCCATCGAGGTATTATATGTAAATTTTTTGTAGCATCGGAAGTGCTCTAAGACCCAAAATTTGTGGAGAGGCTTAGGCACATGTGTTCCAAAGAACCCATAAATCATTTGTGAAAATTCCACTCAAAATGTATTTTATTAAAATAATTAATTATTTTATTGTGACCCTAAGTTTAAACTAAGGAAAATTAAATAATTAAAGGGTATTAATAAAACATATTCCTTTTGGATGAGTATGATCTCAAGGTGTTCATAGAATGTGGTTGTTGTGCCTACAGATTCATATCAGAATAAAAATTACAAGTCCGATATGGAAAAGGCCAAGAAAATTATCCTTGATGGTGTGAAGGATCATATAGTCTCTCATATAGCTGGAAAGAACACACCTATGGAGATATGGGAGGCCTTGTCCATGTTATACGAAGGTACTTTCAAGCAGTGGAAGATGTACATGGAGAAAAAGCTCCGGATGATCCAGATGAAGAAAGGGGAGCACATTTTTCCATTCCTAACGAGACTTTAGGAAATTCATGATCAGTTAGCGAAAATGGGATCTACCCCATCTACTAGTCTTATGGTGAGACTGGCCCTTAACGCGGTCACTAAGGAGTGCAAGTTTTTTTCCAAAGTATCTTGGGCAGGGTGACACTACCGAGTTGGGAGGCGATGTGGGAAACTCTTTAGGAGGAGGAGCTGAGAAGAGATTTGGTCACGTGTAAACTTGACGGTAGCAGTGGGAGTGGATCAAAGAATCCCGAGGAGGAGGAGAATGAAACCCTCACATTGAAGGGGTAGCAAGGGCAATCGAGACACAAGAAGGACATCTCCAAGGTGAAGTGTTTCATATGTGGCGCAATTGGCCGCTTTGCATCACAGTGTCCTCTGAAGAAAAAGGAGAAGGATGAGAAGCACGATCCAAAGGTTGCAGCCACAAAGATCAAGGAGGATGAGTATGTCATGAGTGTCCACGCATCTCCAAGAGGGAGATGGGGTGACATGGAACTATAGTTCACCTTGAACTTTAGTTGGTCAGGATCCTTGAGGAACCCACCTCATGGATCATCACCTTTCTACGGGAGCCCATGATCAATAGCAACAGGATCGAGGAGTTTTCAATGGGAGCCAAGGAGTGATGCAGTGATAAATGCAGTGGTTATCAATGCCAGAATCTGACCAACACATAGAAGAGAGGCAGAAGTACGTAGAGTCACAGTGCAGTAGCTTCAACAATGCAGTGGCTTTAAAGGGAAATGTGGGACTAGCAGCAGTCAGATATTCAGCACCGAGGTGCATCCACTGAACACTTGTTCAGTTTTTGGATGGTTTCAGTTGCTTCTCTCAGCAACTGAGTTGCAGTAAATATGTAGTGTTAGCAGTGGTAGTGCTAGCAGCATAGTAGATGAAACACTTGAGAGGGAGCAGTAGTACGAATGTAGCATTGGAAGTGGAAGTGTCAAGGGTAGTTGTACATTTACAAGAGCATCACAGTGGTTGGTGGAAAACTTTTCAGACATCAACAGTGCAAAGGATGCTTCAGGTTCAGAGCAATGTGTAACGGGAATTTTGTTAGAGCACTTTCCTTGCTAAGAGGGATTGTTGATTTTTGGTAGCATCAGAATCGCTCCAAGTCTCAAAATTTGTGGAGAGGCTTAGGCACATTTATTCCAAAGAACGTTTGTGAAAATTCCACTCAGAATGTGTTTTATTAAAATAATTAATTATTTTAATGTGACCCTAAGTTTAAAATTAGGAAAATTAAATAATTAAAGGGTATTAATACAAAAAGTGTGAATCTTCTAGAGAACATGGATCAAGTCAAGTTATAATATTAACTGGTTATTGGAGATCTAATCTTGGTCGTTGAAGTCTCAACGAGAAGGCTATAAAGGAAGGCTTGAGGTTCATTTGGAAATACATACCGAATTAATCTAAGTGATCGATTTTATGAAGTGAGCAGTGCTCAGAGGACATTTCGATCTATGTTATTCCAGCACAGTGAGGGGCAAGGATAGCTTCTAGAGATATATTTTATCAGCCACAAAATCATCAGCAGAGAGAGGAAGAGATTGATCCAGAAACTCTCATGCAGAACCAGATAGAGGAAGCGCAAAGGGTGAGAAAGAGTCTGAGATTTTGTAGAAGAATCAATTTCAGAAGTCAAGAACCAGGGTGTGACACTAGGATGCTAAGAGCAATGACTCAAGGCTATATATCTATCTCCTAGATGGGTGGCGTATTTCCTAGAGAGGTTGAAACAAGGACTGCATAGGGACTGCGCAGGGCCTACCAGGGGAACTTCATCTAGTGACCGAATCAACCGAGATTTTTTGAGTGATTGAGTGAGGTAAAAATAAAAATATTTCTAAAAAAAATTCTATCTTTGTAGCTGAATTAACTTTGTGGTATTCAAAATTTTCTATTGCTTAATAAAATAAAACCCTCAGAATCGTTGCACCGATTTTTCCTGCATTGGATTTTTCTGGGGACTTTCGTCCAAAAATAACGGTGTCTTGTGTGTATATTTTTCTTTGCTCAGTTTCCTTGTTTTAGAATCATAAGTAATTAAGTGTAGTTTGCTTCAGTAATTTTATTCAATATTTCATGAAGAAATTTGAAATAATTCTGTAATGTAATTTACAAATAGGAGAAGTAAATTCAACTGGTTGCATTAGGATCCTGGAGATCATTTAGATCTAGGAATTTTCACATGGTATCAGAGAAAATTTTAAAATATAGCACTAAAGCAAAGGTCTAATTGTTGCAACAACAACATATTGAATATGTAGAGGGATTGCGCAGTTCTAGCCAGAAGGGCAGAATTTTTGAGGTGGTATCTCTCTGAGTGAGTTGACAGAGAGGTAAGACTTTTGGATCAAGATCTTGCCAAGGAAAAGGGATTAGTGCAGAGCCTTCACATAGATCCAAAGGGACATGGTTTTTCTAGAAGGATTTGTTGGGCACAGAAGCGTCAGACGAAGAAGAAGAAGAGCACATAGTTAGGGAATTCTTCCTCAATGATTTCCTTGTTGAGGAATTCATTTTTCCTCATTTTATGGGCAACAGAGGAGCGACAGATTTACCAACTCCATCAGGGAGTGTGTAAGCCAGAATAGAAGCTACGTAGTATGGAGAAAGAGGGAGCAGTTCTACATTTTTTGGATGATATGGAAGCTCACAGAATTAGAGATCATGATTTGTTGGAGGGATCCTCCAACTATATGATCTGGAAGGAAAGAATCAGATTCCTTCTGGATGAGTATGATCTCAAGGCATTCATAGACAACGTGGTTGTTGTGCCTATAGATCTAGATTAGAATAAAAAGTACAAGTATGACATGGAAAAGGCCAAGAAACTTATCCTTGATGGTGTGAAGGATCATATAGTCTCTCATATAGCTGGCAAGAACACAACCATGGAGATATGGGAGGCCTTGTCCATGCTATACAAAGGAACTTTCGAGTAGTGAAATATGTACTTAGAGCAGAAGCTTCAGATGATCCAGATGCAGAATGGGGAGCACATTGTTCCATTCCTAACGAGACTTCAAGAAATCTATGACCAGTTGGCGGTCGTGGGATCTACCCCATCCGCTACAACTATGGTGAGACTGGCCCTTAATGTGATCACTGAGGAGTGGCAAGTTTTTTTCCAAAGTATCTTGGGCAAGGTGATAATACCGATTTGGGAGGCAATGTGGGCATCTATTTAGGAGGAAGAGCTGAGAAGAGATCTGGTCAAGTTTAAACTTGACGGTAGCAGCAAGAGCGGATCGAAGAATCTGGAGGAGAAGGAGAATGCAGCCCTCGCATAGAAGGGGCAAAAAAGGCAACCAGGATGCAAGAAGGATGTCTCCAAGGTGAAGTGTTTCATATGTGACTAAATGGGCCAGTATGCATCACAATCTCCTTTGAAGAAAAAGGATAAGGATGAGAACCACAATCCAATGGTTGTAGCCACGAAGATCAAGGAGGATGAGTATGCCATGAGTGCCCACACATCTCCAGGAGGGAGATGGGGTGTCGTAGTTCACCTTGAATTTCAGTTGGGCAAGATCCTTGAGTAACCCACCTCATGGATCATCACCTTGCTATAGAAGCCCATGATAAGTGGTAGCGGGATGGAGGAGTTTTTAGTGGGATCCAAGGAGTGATGGAGAGACAAATTTAGTGGTTAGTAGTGCCATAATCTGAGTAGTGTAGAGCATATAGGCATTAGTGCATGGAGGCATAGTACAATAGCTTAAACAATGTAGTGGATTCAATGGATAGTGTGGGACTAGGAGCAATCAGATCTTTAGCATCGAGGTGCATCCACTGAATGCTTGTTCAGTTTTTGGGTGGTTTCAGTTGCATCTCTCAGCAACTGAGTTGCAATACATATGTAGTGTTAGCAGTGGCAGTGCTAGCAACATATTAGATGTAGCACTTGAGAGGGAGATGTATTACGGATGTAGCATTGGTAGTGGTAGTGTTATGGGAAAAAATACATTTATAGAAAAATCTGACAGTGGTTGGTGGACAAATTGTCAGACATCAGTAGTGCAGAGAATGCTTTAGGGTTAGAGCAATGTGCAATATGCATGTTGCTAGAGAACTTTCCTCGCGAAGAGTGAGTGTTTATTTTTGGTAGCATCATAAGTGCTCCAAGTCTCAAAATTGTTGGAGAATCTTTTGCACATGTATTCCAAAGAACCCATAAAGCGTTTGTGGAAATTCCACACATAATGCGTTTTATTAAAATAATTGATTATTTTAATGTGACCCTAAATTTAAACTTAGGAAAATTAAATAATTAAAGGGTATTAATAAAATAAAGAGTGAATCTTCTAGAGAAAATGGATCAAGTCAAGTTATATTCTTAGTTGTTGATTGGAGATCTAATCTTGGTCGATGAAGTCTCAACGAGAAGGTTATAAAGGAAGGCTTGAGGGTCATTTGGAAAGACACACTGAATGAATCTAAGTGATTGATTTTATGATGTGAGAAGTGCTCAGAGGAGAATTCGATCTAAATGATTACAGCGCAATGAGGGGCAGGGATAAATTTTGGAGAGATATTTTCATAGTCGGAGAATCATTAGTAGAGAGTGATCCAACAGCTCTCATGCAGAGGCTGACGTAGGGCCATGTAGAGGCAACGCAGAGGGTGAGAAAGAGTCTGAGATTTTGCAGAAGAATCAATTTTAGAATCCGGGAACCAAGGTGTGACACTGGGAGGCTGAGAGCAGTGATTCTGGGTTGCAGATCGATCACGTAGATGGGTGACGTAGTTTCTAGATAGGCTAACGTAGGTACTGCGCAGAGGCAGCGCAGGGCCTGTCAATGGCACTTCATCCAGTGACTGGATCAACCGAGAGTTTTTCAGTGATTGAGTCAGGTAAAACTCACAATATTTCTTTCAATATTTCTCTCTCTATAACTGAATTACCTCAGTGGTATTCATATATGTATTAATAATTTTCTACTACTTAATAAAATCAAACTCTCAGATCTATTGCACCAGTTTTCCCACATTGGGTTTTTCCGGGGACTTTCGTCCAAAAATAATGGTGTCCTATGTGTATATTTTTCTTTTCTCAGTTTCCTTGTTTAGAATCATAAGTAATTAAGTGTAGGTTGCTTCAGTAATTTGGTTCAATATTTCATGAAGAAATCTGAAATAATTCTGTAATGTAATTTACAAAAAAGAGAAGTAAATTTAGCTGGGTGAAGTAGGATTCTGAAGTTCATTTAGATCTAGTAATTTTCATATTATGTAGGATATTTTACTCATAGTATAGTTTCAATTGGGTTTCTATATTTTCTAGAGATTTAGTGTCAACTTCCTTCTTTTTCCCTTCCCCAAATAACAATCAATGCTTTTGACCTATTTAAATTTTGGTGGAATTGTATGGGAGGGGATTCAGGCATAAAGGAGGAGATGGGAATCCAAATGGATTTCAAGGCTTCAAGAAGTGAAGGGTCCTTAAACCAATATGGATTTACTTTAAAGGGCTTAGGTGGCTTGAAGGGGAAAGGGTATAAACTCAAAAGTATAGGATTATGGCCAAAGGCCCCCAAACTAGAGATATTTGACCAAATCTAAAGGAAAATTTGAGGAGGACCTTCGAAATGAGAAGAAAATCCAATATTTTAGCAATTTGATCAGGTCCTATCCTATTATTTGACTAAGTGGGTGGAATATTAGGAAGAAGAAAATCACATAAGCCCAACACCCCTCTTAGTTTTGTGAATAAATTCATGAGGGGACCAATCCTAGTAGAGGGTCACCAGATCTTAGCTGTTGCTAATGAGAAATTCAGGTACCCACCCAAAATTACCCTTCCTAAGGACAAAAGGGGGAGCATAGGAAGATTTGACTAGAAAACCTAACAGTGTGAAAACGGGCACATTAATGCAAAGAAATGCCTTTTCCATCTCCCTAGTTAAAATTTCAATAACGAGTTCTAATTTAAAGGACCAAGTCGATGTCAATCGAACACATCTTGTGTCCCATCCTGAGACAATTCCCATTTATCTGCCAATTGCATATAGAGAAAGAAAATCCAATAAGGGGAGAATTTATTTAAGAGAATAAATGGCCTTTTCTCTTTCCATCATATATTCCTATAGGATTAACAGGATGTGGGGGGAATGAAGGTACATCAACCATTTGATAGATAATTTTTTTATGGGGTTGGTTACTCCCTTGCAATTCAATGAGAATAACTTCATTTGGGGGAAACAACAAGGGGAAGTTCTCTATGACCTCGACTAATGCATTTTTTCTTTCCATATTTGATTTCAGAATGAACAATTTTTTTTGTAATGGATAAGGAGGATTTTCTGCCTCAGCAAGAGAATTTATAATTCATGTCTGGAGAAGAGCCCAGAACTCCCCTTGGCTCAGGTAGAAGGAAAGTAGAAGAGCATAAATTATACTTGGGTGAGTGAGCCGGAGGATCAAGTAAGGGAGGTGAACAAGTGGGTGAAAGAAGAGAAACACATATAATAGGGATAAAAGAGGGGATGAAGGAAAGAGTCAAGGAGAGGAATATGATAGAGAGGAGACTGAGAGATCTAGATTTTAGAGCTTAGTTAGGGAGGTGTTATTTCGATAGGGAGAATATGTATGAAAAGTATTGAAAGGATTCAAAAATAGATCAAAATAAGATGATAAAGGGGCTTCTGAAACCAGTGCCATAAATTTGGAGGGTTCACCCTCCTTTGAAGATATAAAGTGGATTTTAGGTATTGTGCCAACATTGGGAGAGGGGATGAAGGGTCCTGATGGGGTCTCCAACAAGTTCAAATCCTTTTCAAGCTAGGGTTTGCATGATGACCTTTATTATAGAGGATAAAATTGACCATATTTTGGAGGCAAGGGAGGAGGAGAAACCACATACAATTAATCCTTCTTGATCCATCTCTTTCAATAGTTTCCTATTGAGGAGTCCTTACTGAAATGACCATGCATACAACATCGATCACACTTGTAAGGAACCCCCTCATAGTATAGAATTTACAGGTGCTTCAAATCCCTTGATGTAATAGATATTGAGGATATAAGTCCTTTGGTGAGGTTCAATCTAACTAAATTTTAGCCATGCCCTTATAATCTATTTCTAGAAGGAATAATCTTCTTCATAAAATAAACCTAGAGTGTTCCAAATTTCCTTGAAGACATCCTCAAACTAGAAATCAGGGGAAGTGTTGGAAGCTGAACCCAAGTAGGCATTGCTTCCTATTTCTCTGATTTCATGTCAAATTATATTGTCTAGGGTTCTATGTATAATGTCTGAGAGATCCAAAACCATCCACCGTTAAGGAGTCTGTGTGCATCCGCTTCCACCTTTTCCAACCACCTTATCAACCCCTTGGCTAATATTAAATAGTTTGGTGCATATCCAAGAAACGATTGAAAAATATAATCTATCCACCTCTAAAGTATGACCATGAACATTTTTTTACTAAAACATCAACCTAGAACTAATGTCTTCTCCATACAATGAATCACATTTAGTCGCATACCTAAGTACAAGAGAAACCTCTTTAGCCGTTCTTTTAATTCACTTCCTCTTGTGCCATGGTGGGTCATCGGTAGGTGGAGGTGAGAACCTAAATGGAAAATAGGGTTTTGATCCCCTCCTCTAAGAATGTCCGAAGTGAGTAAATGTTGTAGCCCCTACAATAACCCCGACAAAATTTCCCTTGCACATTTAAAAAAAAATTCCCCCCCTTTCTTTTCATTGTTTTCTTGGTCATTTTTATTGCAATATTTTTTAAATAACCTACCCACCACTGAATGTTATCTCAAAATGAATCTTTGTCATGGCTTATTTAAGAAATAAGTACATATCCATAGCAAACTTTTCATGGTAAATATTTTATTGAACATCACCATCATATTCCTCTGGAAGTATGCTTTTTTAGGATCTTGTTCATATTATTTGACAATTTTAGTCATTGATGATGGACAAGTTTAAATTTGGAACTCTAGGACTCAACAAGATGAGGTTATTCTTCACAAGAGCCACAAACATCCTTTAGGTCATGCAGTCAAATTTGGAATAATTCATGCCATTTGGATGCCTCATAAATTAAAATATATCTACCTTTTGGAAACATTACAACTGCATTCTGGACCTGGTTGAATTATGGATGATTGCAGTTCTTATATAGAATCTACGACTGTAGACAAAAGTATCTTCCCTAGACTGGGTGGCCTAACCTAGAAAAACATAAATAAAAAGAAGCTAATGTTTCCCTTGAAGTAAATAGATAATGGGATGAATCCTACCTATAATCCGACGTATGATTCATTCCTTTCTTGGCTTGAATGCTCCAATCCTAGCTCCCATTTCCAAAATTATAACCTGCACAATCAGACAACCCAAGCCAACAATCTGCAAAATATATGTAGAATCATCCAAATAATGCATTAAATGGGTCATCATGGCATCGAAATACATGAAATAATAATTAAATATATAGGAAAACAAATAACCCTTTGCATTAATAGAAATAAAGTGAGTTACAACCAAATATAGGAGTTGATCTTGTAGAAGAGATCCTCCAAGTTGAATTGTTCCTTATTTTCCACAAACTGCACCTCTAATCACCCTAATTCATGGAATAATAACTCTTCACAATAACAACATGAGGGTAGAATCTATCTCCAAAACCCAACCTCTAGCTTTTGGATGGCCACAAATATATAGAATAGGATGGTAAGTTGGGAGTCCTTATTCATTTACCAGTCTAGGATTTAGATCCACTCTTGATGGGAGGATGGGATCAAAGGATAAGGGATGGAAAATCCAAGGAGGTATGCGATAGGATTTGAGAGTTTAATCTGAGGTAAATAGTTATAACAAATCCTGGAAGCTTATAAAAGAAGAGGCTTCAAGATTCCCTCTCTTTTTCCAAAATTTCTAGAATCAACACATCCCAACATGGAGCAACCTACTGGTGATCAACCCTATCCAGCATGGAGAAACCTATTGGCAAACATTGTCCAGTAAGAGGCCAGGGACCATTGGTCCTTAAAATTATTGAAACAAGGTGTTTTCAAGCAAAAACTTTGGGATATGAGAGTGTCATGCATAGGGATTTGTGTTATGATGATGTCAAGGGGTAAAAGGATATTTATTGATTTAGTTTACAAGAAAAATAAATAGAGTGAAAAAATGGGCTATAACATATTTTCATTTAAAGAAAAAATTCAGGAATGTTGAATGATCACTAAATTGCTTGACCTTGTGACAATTCAGGATCAAGAAAAAGAAGAGAGATCATATTTTGTTACAGTAAATTTACATCATGATAGCTTTTCTAAGGGAGGCATACCCATGCTCAACACATAAGGTAACATTACATGTACAATGATCAAAATAAATGTCCACTGATGAAAAATGGTGGACCCATGACTGGATGAATGTCTATATGATCATAGATATCATACATCGTGATATTGTATTAATCCTGAAATCACATCCCGAATGGATGAAACTAGATCTGGGGTCTTCTATATCGTTTACACGACCGTCCAAATGTATGAGTCTAACCATGTGAATCAATGAGCTATAGTTGAACATGGTAGACACCATATGATTACCGACCAACGATGTAATTCATTAACAGACAGGATAGAAACCACTGATGATGTTAATGGATCTCAAGGTACTGCAATACAATCCGTGTGGTGTGAATGAATGAGTTGAATTCAAACATCACACATAAAATTTATTCGAAGGCCATTGATGTAAACTTGTCATCGAGAGTGAGGAAAATTTCCATTGATGTATACCAGCACCAAGGTACTGAAGGGTTTTTTCTAATTCAACTTCCTGGATAATAAGTTGATGTCGACAGGAAGTGACCCATCGCAAGAGGGCCTTGATGTATCCCCCATCAATGTAATGAAATGGGTATCATGTTTTCAGAAAGAATGATGGTGATACATAACTGGATTAGGAACAACAAACATGTAATGAAGTCTTAAGAGTATTGTAGTAGATATTAACTAAATGAATTATCTTGAACATAGCGAAGACACTGAATGGAATTGGAAACATTGACCCTAAACCGAAAATGGAGGCTTTGAAAATTGTATGATGAACCAAATACAAGCATATTACCCAAGAAAACATCCATGGAGATGAGGTGGAAGAGTGTCGTGTTCAAGAGTGACTTGTTTTCATTAGAAAATGGAATACCCTATTTTCCAAATTTCCACAACCATATTGGTGAGTACCTCTTTATTTTTTAACAATCTTGAGGAGGATAACATATGCTTGATCTGTAAGTTCACCCTTCGGATGAATCCACTTGAGTATTTTTAATGAACCCTGAGAATAAGTGGTTCGACCTTGTCATGTTCGACAATTCCATCCTTGGTTGATATTTTAATGAGTCCAGCGAAGGTAAAACAAGACATATTTTTCATTTTTAGAGAGTTTTAAAAAGAGGCAAAAAAAGAAAATTCCAGATGTTCCTTTTCCGACAGATAGTCCCTCGAGTCCGAAAAGGTAGAAAACAATACTCAAGAGAACCTATTAGCCATGTTCTACTAAGGTATTCCTTTTTCATAAATAGGTTATCTGAATAGTAGACGTATTTTCATTTACTTTAACGAGTTTCAAAAGACAAGTGCTCCAATATTTTAATATTTTTGGAGTCTGAAAAGAGTTGAAATAGAACTCCACTTGGAGGAACGAGTGGTATTAAGGGTAGAAACTAGTTCCAGTCTTGATGGAACTTCTCAAAACATACAAAGTTCAAGAGGTTGGCTAATAAGACCACTCATCACAACAGTTCCTTAGGAAAGGGTAAAAATACCAAGTGAAAGTGTATGATTGGCAAAACAGATGGTGACGATGGAATGAGAAAACCAAGGATCATCTCGCAAAAATAGGCTAATAAAAAAATCCAAATCACGAGAGATCAGATGAGAATGGTTTCATTTTTACACAAGCTTGGAACATGGGAAACTATGCTTGAAAATAAGTTTGTGTTCCCCCAGCATCATGACTGAATTTGAGGTACATGCCCCCCAATATTCATTTCATTCACCTAAGTAAACTATCGGTTGCTAACATGTGGATGGAATGAAGTTTCATTTACAAGATCAATATGGCATCGAAATACATGAAATCATAACGCCATTTATAGGAAAACATAGAACTCTTTGCATTAATATAAATGGAGTGAGTTACAACCAAATATAGGAGTTGATCTTGTAGAAGAGCTCCTCCAAGTTGACTTGTTCCTTCTTTCCCAAAAAGTGCACCTCTAATCACCTTAATGAATGGAATAATAACTCTTCACAACAACAACATGAGGGTAGAATCTATATCTGAAATCCAACCTCTAGCTTGTGGATGGCCACAAATATATAGAAGAGGATGGTAAGTTGGGAGTTTTTATCCATTTACCAATATAGGCTTTAGATCCACTCTTGATGGGAGGATGGGATCAAAGGATAAGGGATGGAAAATCTAAGGAGTGATAAGATAGGTTTTGAGAGTTTTATTTGAGGTAAATAGTTGTAACAAATCCTGGAAGCTTCTATAATAATAGGCTTTTGGATTTTCTCTCTCTTTTCCCAAATTTCTAGAATCAATGCACCCCAACATGGAGCAACCTGCTAGTGATCAACCCTATCTAGCATGGAGAAGCCTGCTGGTGATCAAACCTTCTAACATGGATAAACCTATTGGTGAACGTTTTCCAGTAGGAGGCCAGGGAGCGTTGGTCCTTAAAATGACTGAAAAAGGGGTTTTCAGGAATAAACTCTGGAATATGAGAGTGTCATGCATAGGGATTTGTGCTATGATTATGTGAAGGGGTAAAAGGATGTTGATTGATCTAGTTTATAGGCCTACTGACCAGATGTGACAAAATGGACTATAACGACAACCAAAATATTTCTCAAAGTTGTTGCAAAGGTTTTTGAACATTAACATGGAACATAATGGAATGGATGAGGATGGAAATATTTGAAATATAAATGGAAATGACATATATGGAAATGTTGTCTATTTTGAAAAATAATGTGCAATGGCACCAATTTCCAGTAATGGAAAGTAGTCTATTCAACGGAGCAATGCAATAAGGGAACACACAATCAATGATAAATGAGGAAGAAGAGTTAAAGGAAGTTGAAAATGGGGTTGGGAAAACATCCTTTGAAGGTGGGAACAACCAAATATATGTTTTCCCTTAATATGAAATATTGGATCCTACTTCTTACCTGAGTGCATTTGCTTTTGAGAATTGAAGTATACTTCTCTACGAAGAAAACGATCCCTTTTTGTTACAAATAGAAATCAAAGATATAGAGGATTCATTGGATATTTTCAAGTAGATAATGTAAGCTTGAACATGAAAGTATTGTGAATGAAATATTATCATCATACAATTATGATGCCTTCTCAATAGAATATTAAGGAGAGGATACATTGGTGTTTCAAATGTAAAATGACCACAAATGGTTTGTAGCATTTATAAATGAATTTCAAAAGAAGTTATTGAAACCATGGTTAGAAAAAAATTGTTATAAAATGTGATAAGGATAATTATAATGCTCCTATAACATGTAAGCATGGGGCATGCTATTTAGAGGCCACCACATCTATCCCACAAGGAAAATACTATGTACCTAAAAGCCACACATGTTGTGAAAGCTATGAAATTTTCAGTAGAAGGAGAATCAAGAAAACAAGGCCAGGCCATTACTGAGATTATTGAAGTCAAATAGAGAACAAGAGCCAAGGAAAAGCTTCTGAAACATGAATGAGAATTTAAACACAAATATCAGTTAAAGAGGCATAATTCATGTTGGAAATTTGTCTCGATTTCAACGGAATGTTGTCTTGTGAACCCCTATTATTTTTCTGCGTTTCCAAAAATCAGTATACTACCTCTGCTCAATCGAATTTTTATCAATGTCCTATCACCATAGGCATTGGGTTTCCTTTCATTACTAGGCCTAAACTCATGATAGAAAAGGATATTGAAAGATTTTAAAAACCATCTTGCCTTCGAGTGTTGATACAAGCATTAAGATGCAAGCATCACGACTATTTTAATAATTTTACAATTCCTGTTGCTGCTGGAGCTGGTGATAGTAATATTTGTTGGGGTAATATTTTAGTGGAAAATGAAACTAGACATAGGTATGTTCACATTTGTTTGAAGTATCTATTATGTGTTCTATTGAATCCTAATTATGTGCATTCTCATTCATATCCCATTAGGTTTATGGAGGTTAAGAGATTAAATTTTTTTGGTTCAAATTTCCATAAACTGGGACTGATATATAGTTCTCTATAGGCTAAACATTTAAATCCTAAAGATAGGATAAAATTGAAATTTAATAAATTTTGGAAACCAATACATTAGGTGTTGATCTTGGGAATGAGTCTACGAACATACGTCAGAAGAAGGTGTGATAGTTTTGAAGACAAAATTACATCAAATAATCCACAAACTACTGAGGGAATTGTTATTGGTAAATATATGAATACATAGACATCATTGAGCCTCAACCAACTAATATTGTTCACATTCACAAGTATGTTTGAGTCCCATAGTATGCACAATTTTTAACAGAAGTACTTAAGAAAGAAAATTATTGCAAAAGACCCTACAAATTAATTTAGTACAGGTTGAAACAAAGATAGAATAAAACAAGAAGTTGAGAAATGATGTCAAATGTTGATTTTCAAAGCATTTGCAAAAGGTGCCTCCAACAAATTTTCATGCAAACGAAAATTACTTGAACTTTCATGGCTCAAACTCATCTTGTTATGGAAAAAACATAGTTGAAGGGAGTTTACTTGCATAGCAAGGGAGAAGGTAGCATATATGATGAACTCATCCATCCTATTTCTTTTGTCAAATAAATATTATTTTGTCATAATTATGAAAATGGAGAAATACAAAAAAATCATGTAAAGTTCAATTAGAATATTAAAAGTCACTAGGAGGTGAATAGGTCATGAGCTAGTTCAATAGTCATGGGAAGGTGAAAATCCACTTACCCATTTGTATAAATATATCCTCATGCATATAGAAAGGGGATTTTAGAATTTAAGTGGTTGTTAGCACTTAGGTATCTATGAGTACTCTTGCTCTTAGTATTTTGGAGATTTAGTTGTAGTGAAGCTAGTAGAATTATTTTGGGGATGATATGAGAAACCCACCTTCCACTACTGGATATTGATGGACTCTTGATGCATGTACCACATATTTAAGCATTATCAATGAGAATATCTCTACTCTTGGAAGGATCCTTTTTCACTTTCATTATGGTTGTAATGGCTATCTGATACTTCTATTATGCGTGCATTGCATTTATTATTTGTTGATGAATTAATTCGTGGCTTATGACTCACATGCTTTCTTATGAATCTATTCTTTTTCATTCTACACATTACACTAGTTATTAGTTGTGAACTACTTTCCAATTAGTTTCTAGTGTTGTTTTACTCTTAATGTCTTGGATGGTTTTAGCTAAGTAAATCCTATGTACTTGGTCTTATTGTTGTGTTATTATAATTTTGTATCTTTTTCTTCAAGTTGATCATCTGTGAGTTAATTCATATTCACCGTCCATGTATTTCACACTTTCCCTCACATTAACATATCTTCAAACAAAACCCAAGGTAAAATTATGGTGGCAATCCGACCCACATATTGGATGGGATTGATACCTCAAACAGTGTGAGATATAATTGGCACTTCACACCAAGGAGATCTACTAACTATTGGTGGTGCATTTTTTCTCGTCAACAATAGGTTACACAAGAAAATGGAAATGGGATAATAGCCCAACAAGAAAAGAGAAGGTTTGGAAAAGATGAGTTACAATACAGCTTCCAAGAGTTTGAGTTAGTAGCATCGAGCAGGGATCGAGGTGAAGAGGGTGCAATTTACCAATAGGATGAGTCTAGAAAAGGAGGAGGGGTTGGCTTGCCACTGTTCAGGGAGAGTTACGCATTTGGAGGAAAGTCAACCGTCATTGTTGGAGGTGGGGTGGTAGTTGAGGATTGTAAATCCTACCAATCCCTCAGTCCTTCACATGCTGAGGCTGTTAGCAACTTCCAGCCTTCCATGCTAGGCTTGTTGAAATGCATTCATCTATCCTGAGGCATTTAAGATTGCACCATTGGATGAAATGATGCCACATCATCCAAGGACACAAACTAGAATGCTTTAGCATGGTTGAAAACTCCTAAAGATGCTTAGATCTCACCATTACTAAACTATTGTGTACATGTCCAATTGAATATACTATATGGTAGCTCTATGTTATCATCTTTTTTTACATGATTTTTTATAGTTCATAGGAAATAATTTAATTAAATAAATAATCCTACAATTTTATGATGGTTTTTCTTGCGAAATAAAATGCAAATATATATATATATTTCTTTGGAAATTCGAATGTCTAGAAATCTTCACCATTTTCACTTTCAAAATTCACACTTTTCTTCTCCAAAATGGGTTATACAAATCATTGATTTTTTCCTCAATGTGGTAACACAATCGACCTCATAAATTTGATAGTTCTGTGGAAACAAAGTTTTTTCCGATAGAAGAAATTTTCCATGTTAATAAAACACATTTTAGTGGATAAACTAGTGTTCATTGATTGTTATATTTTTATTGAATATATTGTCAAAAAAAATATTATATAACATTTTCTTATGCATAACACATTTTTTTAGGGAATGAAGCCACTCAAATATTTTAGAATCTATGCACCATATGTAACCGACCATTTGTACATATATTTGATGCATTAACCATACTACCACATCTAGCCTTTAAATAGAGAGTTATCAAAGTTAAATTGTACCTCAAATGGTACCACACATTTGAAATGGCTACTTGTTGAAGGTTTCTTGACTGCCATTAAGAGTCATCAAAGGATATAGATGAAATAATCCATCGTCTCCTTCCTCTATTATCTCTCAAGAAACATATTGATGGGATCTCATGCTCTTTCATCTCTCTTTTCTTCTACCATGGGGGGTTGCCAAGGTAGATAAGAGTGATCATATACAAGTGAAACTAGCTCAAGGTTCTACTCTTAATACATTGACCTCACTAGGGATATGAATTGAGAAAAAACAAGGAGAAAATTGATCCAACACCATTTTTGGGTTGTATAAGGAATGGAATGCATGAAAGGAAGGAGAGGAAATGGAGCACACACACATATAAAGATAGTATAGAACATACTAATACAATTAAAACCAAAATATATATTAATGAATAAAATAGTAGAATGTTGTCGAACAAAAACTAGATAGAATGGTGATAGCTTATCTCTTAAGAGAGATGTTGGTTAATGCTCATTTGAAAAAAGCTATCACAAGAAGCCAAAGAAAGGGAATTTAACATAACACAAGAACCCCCAAAGGTTCAAAAACCTAAAATTAGTAGTAAAAAAGCTAAAATTTTGTGGGCCTTGAGGTGGTCAATTGATACATCAAATTCCCAAGGGTGCAACTTTTACATATAATCTCCATTTAGGGTAGATAGTGGCATATTGGAAATATATACCTAAGAACTATAATTTCTTTAATTGCCTTGATATGTCAAAGTTAAATATAGGCTCCTAAATTTCTCATAAAACATTCTTTAGGGCCTCAAAATAGGCCCAAAATTTTAAGACCTAAAAAATCATAACAAAACTTCTAAGATGGAGAACCATGTTGATTTAATGGAAGAGTTGGATTATCAATGCTATCCATGTGGTTAAATCATCCCACCTTAGGATTAAAATCAAGTTATCATAGTAAACATGGGAAATTTTGTTGAATCTGGAGCTTGGTGAGCCACTTTCCCTGCTAAAGAAGTTGTAGTGTTTTGATAATGAGATAAATTTATATGTTCTACAAGCAGGCACCTTTTATTTTGGTGTCAGTGATATGATCCACTATAAATTTCTCAATGCAGTCAAGATTTAATTTTATAGGGTCCAAGTGCTCAACCACATCTAGCATGTCCAATAGAGGTGGGAAATATAGTTAAAGTATGTCCACATTAAATATTGGGTGCAAGCCAAGGAAATGAAGAAGACTTAATTTGAAATCATTTTCACCCATAACCTTTGTGATTGTGTAATACCCATAATGGATTGATCTAAGATTCTTGAGGGGGGAGAAAAGGAACTATTTTTGAAAATGAAACTACAGCTTAACACCAACATGAAACTTGTGTGGAACTTGATGCTTGTCATGTCATTGTTGTACTTAGGATTGGAATTATACAAGATATCATGAACCTATTGTTGGAGGTCTTGGATTTGTTCAACAAATTTGACTATTATATTTACCTCAATCTAAGAGTGGGAGGACTTTGTTGGTGAATATGCACAATAGAGCCACATCATAAAGAGGATATGGCTAGAAACCCAAGCACATAAGAAAATGGATATGACCAATAGTTATGGAGATATCTATTATAGATATTTTTAACATATGGAAGGATCTCATCCCATGTATATTTATTCTTAGAGTTATACAAGTGAAGAATATGCACAATCATCATGTTGATCACTTATGTTTGTCCATATATTAGGGGGTGAAAGGTAGTCAATTTGGTCAACTTTATTTCCATCAGTGACCATAGTTGGATTAGAAGTTACTAAGGAACCTCTTATACATGTCTAAAATAATGGTCCTTGGTTTTCTAAAATGAACCCAAACATGCTCAAATAATAATTTAGTTATGGCTTAGGTTTTGATACTATGTTTTTCATGATGCTAAAATTACCATCTTAGAGAATTGATCAACAAATAAAAATTCGCAATCATGACCATGTTTGGTGGAGGGAAAACATAACATGAATTCCATGGAGGCTAATTCTTGTGGCTTGTCTAGGATAGGTCAAGGAGTATACAACCCTTCTTTCCTTATGGACAATTTAATGATGGTAAATCTAGTTCATTCTCTAATGTATTGGTTGATGTCCTATTGAAGCTTTGGATAATATAAATTCTTCTAAAATACTACTCGTATATTCTCTACATAGAAGTGCCCTGCCACTCAGCTATAATGTGCCTCCTAAATAGCTATTAACACTCACTTGAAGGAATATAGATATGTCCTAAATATAATAAGAGTGCATGCTAAAGGTGTAATTCTAGAACTTTCTTACCTTTGCATTGATACCATAGTTGGAGGCACTATATCAATCTCAAGAAATTTTTTCAAGTCTAGCACCGTGAGGATTGGTGCAGAGAAGAGGTGGTGTTTCATATTCTATAATGCTTTCTACTATGACCTAGATCAAGCAAACTTGGACTTAGTTCCACCCTTGGTCACTTTAATTAATTGCCAAGTAGTCTCAATGAACCCAAGACAAACCTACGGTGGAAGTTGGAAAGGTCCAAGAAGCTACAAATCTCTACTCAAGTTAACAGGGCTAGCCAATCATGAATGACCTAAATGTTAGTTGGGTCCACATGCACCTCATATTCGCCCATAATGTATCCTAAATATTGAATTAATTGCATTCCAAATGATGATATATTTATATTGGTGTATAACTTGTGTTTCCATAGGGTGCTTAGGACCCATTGGATGTGCTGCAAATGTTCTACCCAGGTCCAATTAAAGATAAGGTTGTCATCCAACAAAATATTTTCTGAATGGATACAATAAATAATCCATCATCATCATGAATTTCATTGGAGAATTAGTCAATAAAAGATGCATGACTAAACACTCAAAGAGGCCTTATTTATAATTGAAGGTTTTCTTCCATACATCAGTTTGTTATATTGGAATATAGTGGTAGCCTAACTTCAAATCATTCTTGCTGGAAAACTTGGCACCCTTCAATCAATCAATTTTTTATTTTTATTTTGGGGGATAAGGTATGGATTCTTGATATTGATTTTTTTATGGCTTTATAATCAGTATAGATTCATTGTGTCCCATTGTTCTCATATATCAACACATTGGGCTCCCACAAGGTGAGGATCTTGTTCAATTTTGGCCCTTTTGGATAAGATCATGAATTTGATGCTTTGTTTTTTCAATCTACATAAGGGTACATTTATATATTATACCATTGGATAAGGAAGCACCAAGTATAAACTCAATGGAATGTATGACTTGGTGGTGTAGAGGATTCCATGTAGATGAAGCAAATATATCTTTGTACTCCCCTAGAATCATGTCCAACTTCTTCTGTTTTGTAGAATGAACCTATGTTAGAGTTATGGTGGTCATAATGAAATTCCACCAACCTTCTAAAAAACCATGAAGAGAAAACAATTTGTAGTCTAAGAGATTACCTTTTGGCATTTTTTTCCCAAGGTATATGAAATTGAAATAGCCAAAATACCAATGCTACCCTATAGAGATGACCTTCCGAAGTAACATTGGCATTACAGGTTTGGGAGACACAAACAACATTTTGTTTCCAAATATAGGGTTACCCTAAAATTACATCACAAATTTCAAGTGGGCCAAAATAATAGAGTACCTAATAAGTTGAAGGGATTGATGTCATAGGAAAAAAGACATGGATAGTTGATGCAAATGTCTCAACCTTGGTTCAATTTACAACTGGTGTATAGTTGGGATTATGGCATTGTCATTTTCTTCCCCTATCAATGGAGTTGGTTTATTTCAAGTTCTTATATCTCCCACTATCAATAATGAAATGTAATCAACCCCCCTTCAACCACATCTATGAATGGAAAAGGAACACCCCCTCCTCAAGCTCCTCCTCCTCTTCTAGTTGGATCTTTGCGACTATGATGGTAGCAATGGGTTATGCATTAATTATATTCTTTCCCTTATCTTTCTCAGAATCATAATTTGAGCTAGGGTAAAAATATTTTTCTTTTTTTTTTAAATATTTGTCAGCAAGGACTATTTTTAGTGGCAATTGTTAGTGTTGTTTGAAATGATTTTGTTAAACTTACACCACACTCTAGTTTTTTTCCTCAATGTCCCCATTTACTTTCTTTACATGTGGCTTGGACTGGTTTTCTTGAGGTCAAATATCCTTGATTTTACTTGTGTTATGCAAGTTAGGGCTACTTTTACCATGCTTCTATCATGGCATATTTGTAGACACAAACTCTCACTTATACTTTTGCTTGATGTTTTTCTCAATTTTGGCAGCATATCGATAAGAAATTCCTAGTCCAAGATATTGTCTCTACGAGACACTCTTTCTGAAAATGCAACCACAACTTATGAACAAATTAAAACTTGTGTGGAACCCAATGTTAGTCATGTTGCTACTTGTACTTGGAATTGGTCTTTTGTGAGATATCATGAACCTATTGTTGGAGCTGTTGGATCTGTTCAGAAATTTTTGTTGGTTTTTCTACCTTAGTTTGAGCATGGGGGAATTTTGTGGTGAAGACATAATGGGAAGGGTTACATCAATGGGGGATAATGGATGGAATGAAAATGGTTGTGTCTAATAGAGCCATGGATATATCTATTATTTCTTTGTTGAACACATGGAATGATCACATCCCATGTATGTGGATTCTTGGAGTTTTACATACACACTTTGCACTAGTACATATGGCATACTTTCCGATGTCATTCCAACAACAATTCAATGATTACTCATTAGATTTTTAATTATCATGAATATATTTCTTCACATCCATGAAGCTAGTATCCCTTATTTATTTTTGTAATGAATAGAACTACCACATGTCATCCATGGAGTGATTTAATCACACTAAAATTTTGATAAGTATTATTATTGAAAATCTGTGGAAAAAAAATATATGCCATTTGTGCAATGGAATAAAATTTTTGTGTCATTTTTGGAGTAATTTAATTGCAGAAAACTTTTGAGGACTCGTTCCATCAGAATTTTGCTGAAAATAACTTTATGTTGTTACTTCGACACAAAGAACTTCCACATGGAATTGTTGGGTAGGTATGATCCAAAACTATTAAATTGAAGTAGTCAGTCATAATTGCAATGAAAATTAAATTATTTTCTTGTTTGGAGAGCGACGATATTATAGGTATCCTTCATGGGAATAGTATCGAAGGGGTGGGAATGCACGATGTAGATCATTCATCACTGGAATAAAATTTACAATGAAAGGAAAAAATGATTCTATACACTAAAAGCATTGGAAATAGGTTCATTGACTGGTTTTGAGGCACACACATTTGTGATAGATTTCATGTTGTGTTTCATCGTAAGTGCTTGATTACTTTGAGGAGTCAATCAAGCCCACATACTGGTGAATATTACCACAATTATATATATATATATATATATATATAAGTTTTGGATATGATAATATATAGATCTAAAGGGAAAATATATGACCTAAAGTTAAAATAAATTAACTATTATAAATATATATCATAACTACTATGTTAATACATATGTACTATTATATTTATCCTAGATAGATAGGGGGAAATTACATGTTTCAAATAAAAGTAGAAGCTTAATTACTAAATCAAATAGATTAAAATACTTCATAGAATTCAACAAATAATAAAGCACAAATACAATATATTAGAGTATTCATAATAAATATTTACTAAGAATTAATGCATGTGTTCTTGTATCTCATTAGTTTCTGTTGTAAAATTTATTGAAACAAGAAAGAAATTTTATGAATTCAAAGTGGAAAATTAAATTGAATACTTACAAGAATATAATTAGACAATCATAAGTTCACATAATCAACCTCTACAATAAAAATCTACCCTTAAAACCCTATTATTCACTATTAAAAGTACAACTATTTGAGGTTGACAAAATTTTAAATTGCTAAATGCGACTAGCAAATGCAGACAATGTGAAGATTAAATTTTTATGCCTTCAACTAAAAAATTAATCAAACAATATTTAATAGTGAAGTGAAATTCAATATTTTACTTTCACTATTCATTGATTCCCATAGAATAGTAAACATTGAGAAGGTTTTCAAGGCATATCCATGGATCACAATAAGAATAAAAAAAATCATTTGCAAATGGATTCTATGAATATTTTAGAGGAGGACTGAATTCCAATTTTATCATAGTGGACAACTGTGGATATAATTATTGTTAGGAGGATGCCTATATAAAACTTGTCAAAAATTAATTTGTTGAAGCATCACAAATATGGTGTTCATTTCTCAAGGCAAGGCATGCATTTCCTTAGGAAAGGCTTGGATTTGCTTAAGCAGGGCATTCATTTGTTGAGGTAGGGCTTCCATTTGTTGAGGCAACATTTCTTGGATAGGTTGTACATTTTGTGAGCCAAAACAATCTGAAAAATGGGTGGTCAAACCATGTCACATTTATGAGTATCTTATTTTTATGTAGATGTGTTGCTCAATTTTACTTGATCACTACCCTAAGGGTGATAGTCTCCCACCTCTCCCTTGACTCAAACTATTTAGAGCTTATAAGAACCAAAAACACACCGATAAGTTTTGAGCTCAGGAGATAGAAAGGCGTTATTTTATCATATTTTTCTACCACTCATGGATAATAAGAGTCAACCTATATTCTTAGAGACACCTTTAAATTCTAAGTGTATTTAATTGATCTAGATCACAAGGTGCACAAGGCCAATAACATTCTTTGCTTTTACAAACTCTTAAGATAACTTAGTAACACAATCTTTCTATTTCTAATAAGAATAAAAAAAATTCATTGCAAAATGGATTCTATGAATGTTTCAAAAGAAAATTGGGGTCCACTTCAATCATAGTGGACAATTGTGGACATAATCATCGCTAGAGGGATGTCTAGATAAAATTTGTCAAAAGGTAATTTGTTGAAGCATCACAAGCATGGTGTTCATTTCCTAAGGAAATACATGCATTTAATAAGGAAAGACATGCATTTCCTATGGAAACACATGCATATACTGAGGAAAAGTGTGCATTTTCTCAGGTTAAGCATGCATTTTCCGATGTCATGCATGCATTGGCTAAGGAAAGGCATGAATGTTTTGTGGTAAGGAATGCATTTGCTGAGGCATGGTGTGCATTTTTAGAATCTTATGATAACTTAGTCTTTCTCTTTCAAATTTTCCAATATCACTATAAGGTAAAAGGCATACTCAATCAGACTTAGAAAAAAATCTCATATTTCTCCCTTCCTGAATGACCAAGAGGATCAACCATGCATGGGCATTTTATAAAAATTTGAATGGTTTGTAAAATGCATATTTTAGGCATAAATACAAAATTAATCATTTATAATCCTACGAGTGGAGGTATACCATACATGGATGTGGTAAGGAAGGAATCAAAATATTTGAACAAATGGATATTCCACCTCAAAACCAAGCAACGCCGTATGTATTGGTGTTCCCTCTACATATTTCCACACAAGCCTAGCAGATGAGGGTCGAAATTTTTTCATCATATGAGTGAAATTTATAACATTTCACCTATATTGGAATCCTACTACTACATGGTTGAACTCCTTGGCTAGCCATATGCCTAGATGATGCAGAGTAAGAAGTAGAGAGGAGGAGTTGTGTCATAAGAGAAAATGGAATGGGGGCTAAAGAAAATGTTGTTAAATTTATAGGCACCATTGGGAGTTAAATAAAATGTTATTAAATGAATGAAGTGCTTATATCTACGTTTTGATTCAATCTATTATTGGTCATCACATTGGTTAATATGGATTTATTTCACCCATAAGGGTAACTAGTGTTCTTATTTACAACAAAATTTATAACGTCATGTTACCTATTAATGTTGTTCCATTTAATGTCAATAGTATATCAATGGTACCACATCAACCATGTGAGTTTTTAATAAGGGTATGAATTCAACATTAGAGATGCTCTTCTGACCAATTTTTACAGACAATAATGACGGGATAATTCTCTCACATTTGGCTTGTTACCGAAAAAAATTTCCAAGACAAAATTAGGTAATATATAAATAAAGACGAGGCACATCCATATATTTTTCCTAATTAGTTTGAATTTGTGGAGAAATATGTGTGAGTGTTGGATATTTCCCATATAGCACTTGCAAGTTGAGTTTGTTAACATTAACAAACTCAAGGAAAAATGTTAGTTGCATTATTTTTTGCAGGACTTGAACACTGCCACAACAAAGGTGTATTGTGTTATGATATTGAGGGTTCAAATATGTTTTAGGAAAATGAAGGCATCTTATAAAATTGTTGATTTGGGATTAGAAGCAACTTATGACTAGGTGACCCTCAGAACTTTTGGGCTACAAGGTATAATGAATTAACCTTTGAATTGTTGATTTCCTCTTGATAGAATTATTGGCATGAAAACCAATAATTCCTAGACATATAGAGGTAGAGGAATTTCCCTACCTCGTAAGGCCAATAGGGACTGCATGTTGTAATTTTTGTCCCTATTTGTGGGGAACTCTCACCTTGGAAGGTACTAAAATTGAGTTATGGATGTGCATTTGGTAATAATTCTAGCGATATACATTATGGTGGAATAACATACAAAGAATTCAACAATAGAGTATCTCTATGGTGCATTGTCTAGGTGACTTGTGGTAAATGTTCATCATACAAAAGTATGATTATAACTAGAAGTAGTGTGGAAACATGCCCTTTCGATCCTTTACCATGGTGAAAGTGAAAAATACACGAAATTACATAGATAAGGTGCATGAATTTATCAGTAGAGTTAAGGAATAGTTACATGGCCATAAACTAATCTGCATCATCCTAACAATCATGAAATGTTGAGAAAACATTAGGCCTATGTCTAACATCGTAAGTAAATATTATGACAGTTTGGACGTTTTCCTAAAATAGAGTTTTAAATTGTTTTGGGTATGCCGAAATCCTATGGAAAGTATATAGGAGTGTTTTATATAACATACATACAAACACCTAATGTTGTAATAATATTTAAAAGACAAAAATGACCTATATATTCAAAGGGAAATAGTATCAAGGTTTGGAGAACACAAGTTTATATTTTTTTGTTTCTCCTTGAAATAAATACCATTAGTTATCTTCCATAGACTTACTCCTATAAACCCATATGAACCTAAATGCATTGAGAGGATAAGGCACTGATCCTTCATTTTGCATCACTTTTTAACTTTTGTAAATCACTCAAACTATTTTTCTAGGTTTCCATTCTCCCGAGAAATCTTGTAGTTATGATGTTTAGGGACATTCCATTAGAACTCTAACCTTAATTTATCTAAGAAATGTAGCAATCCCATATTCCACCTAAAACCATGATTTATAAGAATCTTTGGAGAGATTTTGAATTTGTATGGCCAAGATATTAGATCTCTAGTATCTATAGGGAGAATTCCACTTGATTTAGAGAAGAATTGGCCAAGAGTGAGAAGAGGGTTTGTGAGATGATAGTGGCTCCCTCTTACTATGGGACTATCACTTAATATTTTGGAATTTATCCCTATAAGTGTGATATATTTTTGTAAGATGGCTATAAGGGGAAACATGTTTTAGGTATGTTCAAATAATCATGTTAACTAAAGCTAGCCAGGGATCCAAACACCAAATTTGGATGGATTAGTGAATGAGTGATCTCCCATAATTTTCAAGACACATAAACATAGTTAATTGATGTTAAAAACATAGTTTTGTTCTAATATTGAAGATACATATTTTCTCATCAATAACACTACTAGGAAATGGCATCAACAATATCAACACAAATCTTCAGAATCTGTGCACACACACAAACTGAAATGGAAAAATCAGTACTACCAATCCATGTACATAATATTGATGAGTTAGGAGCTTGTACAACCACATCATACATATCCTAGTTGTCAACTGCATTTCCATTTCAAAGTTTCACACAAAGAAATACAGAATGAAAGGTTTTCGACTAAATAATAATTAAATAAATATATAGACATATCAACATGTATGAGACTCTATAAGGGCTAAGTTGGAATACTTAAATAATATTCTATTTATTTCAATAATAGTCTATTATTCATTGAATAGGGCCAACCATGTGAAGGTGGAACCTCATTTTTCCCATCTCCCCCTCACATCACTCTTAATTCTCCATACCCAATCTACCTACTGGAAAATAATTGAATGTGACATAGTACGATTCATGCATAGAAAATAATAAAAGAAAAATTAAAGTTAACTATAAAAAATAATCTATGTGCATATATGTGTTTTGTACATATAAAACATCAGGTTGATGCATAAGAAGGTAGAAAAAAAAATAAGTAGCAATAATTAATTTGTATTAATAAATTTTATCATCAAAATTTGTTTCAAATTACATGTGTCTCATATTAAATACAACCATCTCCTTTTCGGTTTCTCAATCCACTTCATCAATTGTTGGGCCCTCTCTTAATACTAATTGAATATGAATGCTTTGACACATTTTACATCTAGTTGTGTACTCTTCTGGCATGGTGCACTAGGTTGCTGGAAAGGGGCATCAACTATAATAATATAAAGGCTAAAATTAATATGGTTAGTTATTATTCATAGAAGTAGTTCATTGATACAAATATCATTACAATGTTTTTTACCAAGTTGACTAGTTGAGACCATTGGTTTGAATACCATCTGTTCCTCCTCTTGGAGACCATCCTCATCTACATGCTCTACCATTGAAATAAAAAATGTTATAAGAACACTATTTACAAGTAAATATTAATAATTGTAATCCATACTTTTGATTTTATAGCCATAACACCATGGTGGTCGAGTTGCACACACCACCATCATTGGGCTCCATCGTCAATGAGATATTATTCACTATTGAGCCTCATTAATGTTGTTTCTCTCTTGTTTAAAACAGTAAGACATAGTAATTTATAGGAAAAATCAAATCGTGAATTGAATTACAAGTAATCGACAATTAAATTCCATTGATTTTATGTACCATGTTGTTCAAATAGAAAAAAATTGTTTTCCCCATTCTTTATCGACATTCTACCATGACTTGGAATATGAACTTAAAACTAAGTCATATTTCTTATTTATTGGTTACAATTTTGAAATGATACCCTTGCATTGCATAAGATAAAAAATTTGGATCATTAGATACAATTAAATAAAAGCTGGATGATGATAGGAATGATATGGTGTTATTATTTGTTACTTACAATTCATGCTTTTAGTTTCACATACCCAACCTAGTCAAGTTTTTGTTTCTTTTTTTTCTAGTATTTCCTTGGTTTCTATTGACATATATGGGAAGGCTACGAAAAGTTTTAAACTGGTAAGATATCCTAATTTTATGTATAATTAAATAAAAATAAATATATCGTACACCTTCTTGGACTAGGTGGTATATTTCCTTCTTTGCATCATCGAGTAGATTCTTCCACTCACTCTTCCAAATAATTGGATGATGATCATACCTAAGGTTTTCTCACAAATGAACCCTATATTGATCCCTAAAATATTTCAATTATGTATTGATCAATGAGGTGACTTTTCTTTTGTTGAAGGAATTACCAAATAGCTTAACCAAGTGATCAACAAGATCCTTTTTTAAATTGGAGGTTTGAGAATTCCACCATGTGTGTATGGTGGGCCCAAAAATATTTAATTCCTTTTCATTCATAGACCCTTTTTTTGTTTCCTACGAAACAACATGTCATTAATTTAAAATAATTGAAGAGACGTGTGTTTCAAGAAGATAATAGAAAATGATTAAGACATTAATAAATACTTTTTGTATGTTGGTTAGAACCATGTTATAATCCATAAAAAGGGTACCTGGGATTCTTCCCTTGTAGGTAACATGTTTTGATCCAAGAAAAAAAATTGTAGAATCACTAATTGGTTCATATCCATAATCATGCACACAAATTTTGATGCACTAAAAGGGTGTGTAATGGGCCCTAGAAGGTGTAGTTTTCAAAGTCTTGAGACTGTTAGACATAGGTGGATGGGAAAATAGCCTTGTGTGTATGAGGATGGTAGGATGTGGTGGTGTTGGTGCATTGTTGCTATTAACATTGACCTCATGAGTAGGATGATGCAAAAATCCCAAAAAATCATATGGAAATAAAACTTTTTTTTCTTAGATCATATATACTAGCAAACCAAAATTCATAACTGGCTATATGCGATAAATAATATTTTTAAAATATGGAACTTACCCCAAAATTCTGCACCTTTTTCTGTTCTCTTTTTTTTTCTCATGCCTAGCTAATACAGTAAGTTCCTAGTATGTATTTCTCAAATCCTTTTAAATTGTCTTTATTAAGTTGATGGATTCAAACAATTCATCATCATTGTGCACATTGTTAACATCAAGTGTGGACAACTGCATATATCAATAAAAAAATAAGTAAATTTAATTAGAAAAATAGTAATAAAATTCACATTAAATGTATATTGTTAGTCATTTACTTGCTCTGAGGCTAGTGCCTTCCCATGATTAGCCTACCATAATATATGAATCGTGGCATATTAAAATATCACCTTATAATATATGAAGCATGAGATATTAAAATTAATATTAAAGATAAAAAATAATTCATTAAATGAAGGTTCGATGAAGTTATGATATCAAAATCCATCTTATTCAATGGATCAACATCCATTTTCAATCATCTCCCTATAAATGGATACCTTTCCTATGAGCATAAATTGTCTAAATACATTTCAACATTATGTTTTCAAGAAGTTATCATGGAAATCATAACATGATTCCATTTTTTACTCTAGGGCATATTTTACAATGTGCCCATTTATTCATGTAGAAAACACATAATTCAAATTTTGAGCATGCATTTTCTCCTTAAGGCATACAAATATCATCTCAAGAAACACATCATTCAATAGCATACATATCTATAATCTCATCCTTGGTAACCTGTCATGGGTTATAGGAGTTGGACCTTTATATTTACATGTTTTAAACCTTCTCTAACACTATAATACAATGGTACATGTTTCATACCATACTATAACATAGTTTTGTATGTGTTCTCTCTTGTCTTGGTGCATAGAATTCACCCTTTTTGGATTTTAGATGCAATCCTAATGGTTTTAAACAAAAATCTAGGCATAATGTTTTAAACCATAATCAAGCTTGTTATTGAAAAAATAGATGAATTTTTCCATAAGACTACCAATTACATCCAACACCTCCTTGTTCCATAGATGAACCAAAAAATTTGGAAGTATAACCTAGCTGGGGTTGTGGACATTTAGATTTTCCTCCATGTTTTTAAAGAAAACAATGAAAACCCCCTTCAAACATAAACTTACTACAAGAAATTTTCCCCATTTATAAGGTCGTGATGATAAAATGACCCTATTTATATTTGACTAATCCATGTCATCAAAAACAACAATGGAAATTCCTCTCACTCAATTTTTTTCTTGGCCTCATAATTTGAAATGGTATCTTTGTCTCTTGGTTATAAAGAGTGGAAGAAACAAGCGAATAAGAAAATTTCATGGCAACTAAACAATAGAGATTGGATGCAAAAATAAACCTTAGAAACATACCAATGAAATTGTGGGGTCAATCCCTCCTTGAACATGGATGTGGAGTTGTTGTATCCTTTGATGGGTATACTCCTTTGCACACTCTCCATACTGATAGATTGGATAAATCCAATGAAAATTTCAGTGGGTTTCTCCTCTACATACTTTTCTTACTGGCACTCATAGTTGGGGTCGATCCAATGCAAATTTAAATATATTGATCCTCTGCACATTGACCTTAATATAAGATTGGATTGATTAATGTAGAGTTCACTAAGTGTGTGAGTGTGTTTATTTGGTTGGGTGGTGTGGCGCCAAAGAGTTTTGTATGTTTAATTTTTTTTTATAAGTGTTATTTATTTGTTTTTTTTATTTTTTGTAATATATTTTATATTTTGATTTTCATACAATATGTGTTATATAGTTATACATAAACCCCAAACCCCCTAATCCCTTAACCAATTAAACACATGCTCAATATGGGTTATGAGGTTATAGGTTGGTGGGTTAAGAGAAATCAAGATCATTGAATTCTAACTAAATAATGAACATACAACATGGTATAAAACTTCACAACACATAAATAACCCATATACAAAATACTTTAAAGATAATAAATTATAGAAAATATATAATCACATAACTCCTACATTTTAACAATTCGATATCATCAATTTCTTCTTTATCCAACTCCACATTTGTATCATCCATCTCAAAATCAATGTAAACATCATCATCAATGCCATTTTCAATAATTTCAACATTGATATCATCATTGAGAAAATTGTCATCTACATCTATCTCAACTTCTTCTACTTCTTCGTCCAACATATCTAACTACTTCAGCTCTGCATCATATTCTTCTTCAATGCCATCATCTTCTGCTACATTATATTTTAAATCCTTCCTCTTGGATCATATCTAACAATGCATGAAAAACCCACTTAACCTGGAACCTCTAAGTAAAATACTTGCTCACATTGGATCAGAAGAACATAAGGATTTGTACCTAATTTTATCATCCTTGTATTAACCATGGTACATCCATTAGCATGCTTAATAATAGTTATTTTAGGATCACATTGTTTCATTCATAACATGTACCATTTGACCTCGAACATGACTAATTCAAAGGATTTAAATTCACACTCAAATATATCTTCCAAATAACCATAATATCTATTTTAAGATACCTATGAATTCTTGCTTCTTGAGGAAACATCAGTGACATAAATTATTTTATTTATCCTATAATCAATGGTTTTCTTCTTGTCATCCAACTTTTTATGTGAAATGTATGGCCATTGCACCACATGTTCTTGTTGTTTTTCAAATGCAAAATTCCCAACATGTAAAAATACATTTTTAATCAATAAAAATATTTATACTTAGTAAATATTTTAAGAAAAAGTAGACCGCATACAATAATATAGTGCAAAATAACTAAAAATGTGGGTGAATATGCTTTCTTGTTTATTGTTGAAATTTAATTTCACCCTAAGTCAGGTTTATTCCCTAGCTAGGAACACAAACACACTAGAGATTCCCAAAAAATAAATCGCTTTGCACAACGAAATATATAAACAATGAAATCAACAATAGTACAGAAGCTACATGTCCCAAAACTTGATGTTATCGTTCATCAATCAGAAAATCATAGGGCTCATGTACCGTAGATCATGGCCTTTCATAAACTATGATACAATGCTATAATGCAATAAAATACAAGTTTTTTCTTTAACAGTTACAACTAGGGTTGAGGCTTAATTCTTCAGGCCCTCCTCTACCCAAAAAAACAAAGACAAAAATAACTCAACATAATTGTTGTTTGCAATACTTAGCAATCAACCCTTTCAGTCCTCTTTTTCCATGATCCTCACTGACCTTTTCTGTTAGGTCCCTATTTTACTAGTGTAGTCCCTTATTTTTGTTATTCTATCCCCCCTATTGTTATTGTTGTACCCCTGTAACCCCCATATTGTTATTATTGTTCCCTTACATTATTATTGTTAGGTCGACTAGGATTATATTGTGACCCATGGACTCCTATATATAGAAAGGAGGCTTTTTCATTTGTATCATCCAATAATTGTTCATTTATGTAATGTAAAGGAGGTTTCCCCCTCAAAGTGGCTTATTTCTAAGGCATTTATCTCTCTTTTCTTCTATTTTTGGAGTTATTTGATAACATTTGGTATCAGAGCTTTGGATTTTATGGTTTCGCTGCTTCAAATAGGTCATCGTGGAATTTTCGTTATAACTTTTTTTCTACAAGGGTTCAGACCCTAAAACAAAAAAACCCATTTCGAAGAAATCGTAAGGAACTTCATGTAAAATTTTCAGATCTTGGTTCGCAATATTCTCGAAGATATGATCTATGGAAGATAGGGTTTTTGTAGGCTCCTGAATTTCATCTGAAAGAGGTGACCTTGGGAAAGTCGCCATAACTCTTTCTATGTGCATTAGATTGGAATTCTATAAAAAGTGGCTGAAATCACACAGAATTTAGTTTCTGGTGTATTAATTTTAGAGCTGACTGAGGAAATAGTGACATGTGGCACGTCGTACAAGTTCGCTCTACTAAACCAGTCCATAATTGGGTAATTGTGGGAGATTGGATATAACTTTGCCTTGAAGAATCCAAATCAGGTCAAACCTGTGGCATTAGAAATAATATTCATAGGGCTACTACAGGACCAAATTTCATATATTGAAGATCTAAAATCACAGAGATAATTCAATTTCAATATCAAGCTCCTTAAAAGCAAGAAAAAGGTGTGTATTTGTTGTTCAAATTGAAAAATTCTTGTTTGAAAAACTAGTTTGAACTGATTCCAAGGGAATATTGAAGCATAGATATCAGTATTGGGTTCTAAAATTCCCCCTAAAAATAAATCAACACCCATTAAGCCCTCAGAATACTTTACTATGAATCATGAAGAGGAAGAAGTGCAACATGATATATCAAAATTACAAGAGAAAGGGCACCAAATTTTTCTCTCGCAAAGAGCATCAAAAAATGAAATGGAAGTTTTGAAGAAAGGCGTGGAAGCTAAGATGGATTGTTTGAAGAAAGGCATGGAAGCTAAGATGGATGACATCGACGAAAAAATGAAAGACAACATGGAAGACATGAAGAATGATATAAAAGAAGACATGGAAGGTTTGAAGGAAGGTTTGACAAAGTTGATACAATAAATGATTCCTAATGGTGAAAATATAGTAGAGGAAACTCATGACGAGAACAAAATAAATGTTAATCGTGATTTTATAAAATCTAATGCTGGATTGAAGACCCACCATATTCCAAATATGGATATGAAGAAGTTTGATGGCAATGATCCCATAACATGGATATTACAGATGGAGCAATATTTTGATCTCCATAATGTGAAAAACACACAAAAGGTACGCATTGCAACTCTACATTTATAACAAAATACATTTGTATGGTATCGATGGCTTTGCTCCCGTAACAAAAATTGTCACTTGGTCAATTTTTACGGAGGAAATGATAGCACATTATGAGGATAAAAATAGCAACACCTTCTTTAGCCAATTGATAAATCTCAAACAAAAGGTTTCAATGGTGGAGCACATTGAGGACTTCCAAAAAATTAATATAAGGGTAGTTGATATTCCAGAGGAACACAGAATTGATGTCTTCATAGGGACTTTAGAGGATAACATCCAACATGAGGTTTGCCTTTGGGATCCTGATTCATTGGAGAAGGCATTCAGGTTGGAAACAAAATTTGAATATAAAATTATGGCGACAAGGAAACCTACCACTCAAATCTATAAATATGGAAGTGTTGATACTCCTAGACTTCAAGAACCTACAAGGTTCACACCACAACCATTGAAAGAAAAAAAAAGCAAAAGGGCTTTGCTACATTTGTGATAGAAAATACACTAAAGTTCATAAGTGCGCTGAGAAGAAATTATTTTACATAAATTGTGAAGAGGAGGAAGAAAATGAACAAGAAACTTCAAAAGAAGAGGATATACACCAGGAAACAACCCTAGAAAAATAAGAAATGAGTTCAACCATATACTGTAATGCATTGGCAAGAATTACCCCTCCTCAAACTCTCAAGATAGAAGGACATATCAAGAATAAAAAGGTAATAGTGTTGATTGACTCGGGTAGTACCCATAATTTTATTCATTGTAAGGTAGCCAAGGAATTGAATTGCTTCCTATACCCATCACCAGAATGTCAAGTGATGGTTGCAAATGGAGGAACTATAAATTGCTCTGGAAAATGCCATAATATCAAGCTAACCATGGGGGAATATGTATTGAATATTCCAATGCTTTCCATTCCAATGGGAGGTGCTGATGTTGTACTAGTAGTAAAATGGTTACAATATTTGGGGACGGTAACTTTTAATTTTCAATAAATTTTCTTGAATTTTTTTTCGAAAGGAAAGAAAGTTGAATTACGGGGTATCGCAGGGAATCCGGGAAAGATAATAAGCTCTAATGTCATGACACATCTTCTTAAGAAATAACAACAAGGCGTAATTGCACAATTATGCTCACTAGAAGTTCCAACATAAAAATAATATATTTCTCCATATCTCCAAAAAGTCTTGGACAATCATTCCAAGGTGTTTGAAACTCCCAAAGGACTCCCACCTATTTTTTATCATGATCATGCTATTCATTTAATTATAGGAATTTTTTGTCCAAACATTAGGCCTTATAGATATCCTTATGTCCAAAAGAGTGAAATTGAACATATGATTGCAGAAATGTTAGAGGCTAGTATAATTCAACCTAGTCAAAGTTCTTTCTTTGCTCCAATACTATTGGTGCACGAGAAGGATGGATCATGGCGCATGTGTCTGTATTATAGGGAGCTCAATAAGCTCACTATTAAAGATAAATTTACCATTATTGTGATTGATGAATTATTGGATGAATTACAGGGAGCAATTTATTTTACCAAGTTGGATCTTCATTCAGGATATCATCTAATTAGAATGTAGACTGGAGATATTGTGAAAACAACATTTCGAACTCATGAGGGTCATTATGAATTTTTGATCATGCCTTTTGCCTTATCAATGCACCTTATACATTTCAAGGGTTAATGAATTCCATTTTCAAACCCTTCATTAGAATATTTGTGTTAGTACGTTTTGATGATATACTAATCTACAATAGGTCTTGGAAGGATCATGTTGAAAATTTTGAGAGGGTGCTCAAACTATTGGAGGAGAAACAATTATATTCAAAAACCTCCAAATGTTTCTTTGGAGTACAAGAGGTGGAATATCTGGGTCATATTGTATCTCATGAGGGTGTTAAGGTAGACCCTAACAAAATTAAAGCCATTAAGTAATGGAAATTCCCCACAACCATAAAGCAGTTGCAAGGATTTCTTAGGTTAACAAGGTATTATCGCAAGTTTGTCAATAATTATGGGAGAATAGCAGCACCTCTAACAACATTATTGAAGAAAGATGAATTTTCATGGACTCTTGAAGAAACTAATGCCTTTGAACATCTTAAAGAGGCAATGTGCCTAGCACCAGTCTTAGCTATGCTAGACTTCATAAAAACCTTTATTATGGAATGTGATGCCTCAGGAAATGGAGTTGGTGTTGTTTTAATGAAAGAAGGAAGACCCATTACTTTTGAAAGTCATCCAATCAAAGGAAAGTATTTACAGAAATTTATTTATGAGAAGGAAATGTTGGCAATACTACATGCACTAAATAATTGGCGACCTTACCTACTGGGAAGACACTTCAAGGTAAAAATTGATCATGATAGTCTTAAATAATTTTTGGAACAAAGACTATCATCAGAAGAGCAGAAAAATGGGTCACAAAGATGTTGGGTTATGACTTTGAAATCATCAACAAAAAATGGAAGTTAAATGTTGTTTCAGATGCACTCTCAAGAAAGGATGAAGAGGTGGAAGCATTTCCTCGTGTCATTTCTATTATCCAACCAAATTGGATAACCGAAGCAAGGGATGAATGGAAAAAGGATGAAGAAGTGTGGACACTCATTCAAAATTTGCAGCAAGATCCTAGTACATATGATACATTTAGTTGGAAAAATTATTCCTTATGGTACAAAGATCGCTTATATCTTTGTAAGAATTCCAAACTAAAACAAAATATTCTTTTGGAATTGCACACTTCTCCCTTGGGAGGACACTCAAGATTTTTAAAAACTTACCACAGGGTGAAGAAATATTTTTTTTGGGATGGCCTTAAATCTTATATTCAAAATTTTTTGGTAGAATGTTTGGTTTTCCAGCAAAATAAAGTTGAGACAATTAAGACCTTGGGTTGTCTACAACCTATATTCATTCCAAGTCAACATTGGGAGGAGATTTCAGTGGATTTTATCATAGGTTTACCTAAGTCCGAAGGAAAGAGTGTCATCATGGTGGTAGTTGGTAGACTTACCAAGTATGAACACTTTTGTGCATTATCTCGTCCATTTAAAGCAAGTACAGCTGCTACTGCATTTATGGAAGCAATTCAAAAGCTACATGGAAACCCAAAGATTATTGTAAGTGACAGAGATCCCATTTTTACTTTAAATTTTTGAACGCAATTATTTTCTTGTTTGGGTACTCAACTAGCTCATAGCTCATCTTATCATCCTCAATCTGATGGGAAAACTGAGATAGTGAACAACTGTTTGGAAGGTTATCTTCGTTGTTTTGTATCTGATAAACAAGCACAATGGGTCAAGTGGTTACCTCTGGCTGAATGGCGGTATAACACTTCCTTCCATACTGTAGAAAAAATGACCCAATTTATGGCACTTTATGGATATCATTCACCGTCCCACACATCATCTTTAAGAAAAAATCCCAAGGTTCGAGCAGTGGAATATCACATCGAGCATCAACAAAAATTTCTCCAACTCTTAAAGGATAACCTAAATTTGGCACAAAATCGAATGAAACAACAAGCATATCAACATCGCGGCGAGAGAACTTTGGATGTAGGAGATTAGGTATTTTTACGGCTACAACCATACAAACAAATGTCCCTCAAGCAAGCTAAGAAGGATAATAAATTATCACCAAAGTACTATGGTCCATACAAGGTGTTGCAAAATATTGGTACTATGGCATACAAATTGAAGCTTCCTGCTTCTTCTCGAGTGCATCCAGTTTTCCATGTTTCATGCTTAAAGAACGTTATAGGTGACAAACTTCCAGTTCAAACAATATTGCCAAAACTTTATGAGGAATGAAAAATCATATTGGAACTTGAAGCAGTCATGGAAACAAGAACTCGACACTCATGAAATCGGTCAATTTCAGAGTATCTCATCAAGTGGAAGAACTTACCCACTGAATTTTCTACGTGGGAGGATGATAATTTTATACAGAAGCATCCAGAGCTACTCAAGTGTTGAGGACAACACTTTTTTGAAGGAGAGGGGCATGTTAGGTCCCTATATTACTAGTGTATTCCCTTATTGTTGTTAGTGTGTCCCCCTTATTGTTATTGTTATACCCCTGTAACCCCCATATTGTTAATATTGTGCCCTTACATTATTATTGTTAGGTCGGCTAGGATTATATTGTGACCCATGGAGTCCTATATATAGAAAGGAGGTTTTTTCATTTGTATCATCCAGGAATTGTTCATTTATGTAATGTAAAGGAGGTTTCCCCCTTGAAGTGGCTTATTTCTAAGGCGTTGATCTCTATTTTCTTTTGTTTTTGAAGCTGGTTCATAAAATTTTCCACATAATACTACCCAAACAATTCTCTTTAGGGTCACATTCCACCTCTTCCCACCTGGTAGCTCCATTTATAGCTCCTTAAGCCTAGGCTTATCCATTTAGCCCTCAGAATTCTTTTTTTTCTAGTGTAATAAAACTAATCTAACCTCCTTATAGCCTAGGGCCTCCTTATTGATCTTTGTCCAAGCCTTTCTAGGCCTTGGATGCCCTCTTGTAGTCCTCAACCTACTCTTGACATCCCTCATTCTGACTTCCTTACCCTACAACTTTGCTCCTAGGTGATGCAGGGGCATTAGACACTAGCCAGCAATGTAGGAGGTTTTGTCCACATGTTGTGGCTAGAAGGGTTCGAAATCATTTGAATTGTAATAGCTAGGTGTCAATACCTCAGCTGCCTGTTGCATTTAGATCAGTTAGGATTAGTAGAAGTCGAATAGTTAGGTTCAGTCCATCTGTCATGTTTCTGTTATTCGAATAAACTGTAATTAGGCTCTTGATTTACCAATAACGGACCTCACAGAGGAACCGAAGAGACATATGTTGATGTATAAATGTATTCCCCAGATGCATTGAAGGGAGGATATTTCTACAATAAATTCTATGTGTTAAGCAATTGCTTCCGGTTGAATAAACTTCAGTCCCCGTTGATTATCAAACTGTCTTGAATTGATATTTGTGAGGAAATTTGTTTAATTGTGAGGCGATTGAACTCTGTGCGTGTATAATTATTGAATTGAACTGTTGTACAGTCTCTGCATCCCTCTGTCTACTGTTTCTCTCGAATTGTTCAAACAAGCTCTGTGAATTAAATCCCACCCGCAGACGAGGTCTGTGTAAAATCGTGGTTGTCGAACTCTGTTCTGAAATAGAGGAAACCCCGCTTAATAAAGATATAAACTTGTTTTGCTATTAATTGGAAATCCTGCCCCGAGGTTAGGCCCTGAGTTAGTGAATCAAAGTATAGCATAACCCAAATCAACTTTGGTCAATCACTGTTCCAAAACCGAGAGTGGGTTGGCGAAACCAAACCACCCATATCGCACCGCTTTTGTGGATCAAGTGGTATTTTCTATTTGGGAGCGATTCCATAGAGTGGTTGACATGTGGCATAAGGCGGGACCCCCAAAACCGCCTTTTCGCGTGCCATCTCACATTAAAGTTCGACGGAGGAGGCAGTGCGATATCGACGAACGCCATCGATCTGGAGGAGGGCTCATCGAACGGTGATCGCGTTTGGAAGTAGCACGAAGGATAATCTAAGGTATGGAGGCTACATTTTATTAACCATTCAATTATATGTGTGGGCCCAGGCCTAAAGTACATTAAGTGTTTCGTCGGGGATGTAATCGGGTGATTCACATAAACCCCGAAGCATTTAACCTTTACCATATAATTAAATCTCGAAGTTGGTGCTGATTCTATATTGGAGATATTTCGGAGTTATAAGGGTTAATATATTTAAATTTTTCCAAATTTTGCTGAATATATTTATTTGTCAATTTCTTCGAAATTGATAAATAAAATTACAAGAAATAGAGGGAGACTATGTGGCACCTACTGAGTTAAGACAAGGGAACGCTGACAGAGCTACAATTGTAGATGAGCTCTCCTTAGGGGGCCGACTTTCAGTTTTTTTTTTGTCAATTGTGGTATCAGAGCATGTTTTTGAGTTGTTTTTGCAGAGAATTAACATGGCAATCCGAGTTGGTAGAGGTGCTGGCAGAAGGAGAGGCGGACCTGTTGCCAGAGAAAAAATGTTGGGGATTTTGCAGAGGTTCGAGGCCAGAATGGATGCCATGGAGTGAAGACAGCCCAGAGATCCTGAAGACATCAGTGAACCTGAAATAGAAGAATCTGGAGAAATGGCTGAGATTCCTCCTAACATGAGACTCCTCGGAACTGTTCTAGGGTCAGCGGTTAAGCCCAATATTGAAGTGTCGAGTTTTACAAGAGGAATGAATCTAGAGGAGTTGGTGGAATGGATTAATGAAATGAACAAGTTCTTTGACTATGAATAAATGAGCAAGGATAAGAAGGTCAAGTTTGCAGCAACAAAGCTGAAGGGACATGCTGCACTTTGGTGGGATGGAGTGCAGGCAGAAAGGAGGAGAGTTGGCAAGCAGCCTATCAAAAGCTGGACCAAAACGATGGCTAAATTAAAAGGTAAATTCTTGCCTAGTGATTATCAGCTAACATTGTTTAGGCAAATGCAGAACCTAAGACAGAGGTTGCTGACAATAAAGGAATACACAGAAGAATTCTACATAGTGAGCATAAGAGCTGGACAATTTTAAGACACACCAGAGAAGACTGCCAGATATGTGAATGGTCTCAAGCTGGAGATCCAAGATGAGATTGGTATTTTGTCTCCTAAGACAGTTGAAGAGGCCTATCAGATGGCCTTGAAATCAAAGGAGAAACTCCTGAGGAAGCAGTCTGCCAAAAAGAGAGGTACTTTCCGTGGAAAGGGAAGTCAAGGTGGTAGAGGAAAGCCTACTACACCCAGGGATGGAGCTAACAGTAACTCACCTCAGAATGCATCTACAGAGGGTGATGCAAGAGGCAGAAGGGGTTCTTACAGAGGAAGAGGAGGCAGAGGAAGAGGCAGAGAATTGAGGTGCTATAGATGTCAGCAAGTGGAACACAAGCACTATGAGTGCCCAGAGAATGTGGGTGTTGGTCCAAGAAATGTTGTTGTTGCCCGGGTTGGAGAAGAGGCAGCAATTGAAGAAGAAATCCTACCAGAGAGGGGAGAGTCCTTGGTGGTTAATAAGGTCCTGTTGAAGCAAACCAAAGAGGTCACTGAGCCTGCACAAAGGAAGACTTTTTTTAGGAGCATATGCAAAGTCCAAGGGAAATGTTGCCAGCTAGTCATTGATAGTGGCAGCACAGACAATCTGGTTTCCACTGAGGTGATAGAGAAGTTGAAGCTGAAGACAAGGGAGCATCCAACTCCCTACAGGGTGTCCTAGCTGCATAAAGGGCACCAGTTGATTGTAAAAGAACAGTGTGAAATAGAGCTTCAAATGGGAAAATACAAAGACAAAGTCTTGTTTGATGTGATGCCCATGGATGTGTGTCACATACTGCTAGGTAGACCTTGGCAGTTTGACAGAGCAGCGGTGCATGATGGAAAGAAGAACACTTACAAGTTCTTCAAGGATGGGATACATCATACATTGATACCCATGGAAGAAGGAGATCCATCAAGAAGAGTGGTTGATCCAAAGACCTTGTTGCTGAGCAAGAAGGAATATCTACAGCAGATAGAAGAAGAAGAGGTAAGTTTTTCTTTATTTTGCAAACCTAAGGTAGTTCTTACTTCTACAAATATTTCTGATTTGCCAATAGAAATCCAAGAGATGTTAGAAAATTATTGTGACATTATTGTGAATGATTTACCTAATGAGCTGCCACCTGTGAGAAAGATCAGCCATCAGATAGATTTTATCCCTGTTTCAAATCTTCCAAATAATGCAGCCTACGGAATGACTCCCACAGAAAATGAGGAAATCAGGAGACAAGTACAGGAATTGATGGATAAAGGAATGATCAGAGAAATTTTTAGTCCATGTGCAGTACCAGCAGTATTGAGCCCAAAGAAATATGGAGGCTGGAGGATGTGTACTGATTCCAAAGCAATTAATAAGATAACAATCAAGTACAGATTCCCTTTGCCCAGAGTGGAGGATTTAATGGATTGTTTGAGTGGTGCTAAATATTTTTCAAAGATAGATTTAAAAAGTGGATATCATCAGATTAGAATAAGAGAGGGTGATGAGTGGAAAACTACCTTTAAAACAAATGAAGGACTGTATGAATGGATGGTAATGCCTTTTGGGTTTTCAAATGCACCTAGAACTTTTATGAGACTTATGAATGAAGTATTGAAAGAATTCATTGGTAAATTTGTGATAGTGTATCTAGATGATATATTAGTTTTCAGCAAAACCAAAGAAGAACATTTAAGGCATCTTAATTATGTCTTGAAGCTGCACCAAGAGAAACTGCTAATAAACTTAAAGAAATGTTCATTCATGAAGGAAGATTTGGTGTATTTGGGCCTTTTTGTTTCTGCAGAAGGATTGAAGATGGACCCAGAAAAGGTTAAGGCAATTATGGAGTGGCTTTCACCCATAAATGTTTTTGAGGTAAGAAGTTTCCATGGACTTGCCAGTTTTTACAGGAAATTTATAAGAAACTTTAGTAAGATTAATGCACCCATTATTGAGACAATAAAGAAGATCAAAAAACCATTTAAATGGATTGCTGAAGCAGAAAGAAGCTTCAAACTTTTGAAGCAAAAGATAACTGAAAAGCCTGTGTTGATCCTGCCTGATTTTACTAAACCATTTCAAGTGAAGTGTGATGCCAGTGGAGAGGCCATTGGAGCTGTGCTGAGTCAGGATGATAGGCCTGTAGCCTACTTTAGTGAAAAGTTGAATGACACCAGAAGGAATTATTCCTCTTATGAGAAGGAATTCTATGCAGTTGTTCAGGCATTGAAAAAGTGGAGGCATTATTTGATGTCCAAGGAATTTGTATTATATTCTGATAATCATGCTTTACAGTATATTGTACAGCAGCCCAAGTTGAATCATAAGCATGCCAAATGGGTTGAGTATCTCCAAGGTTTTAACTTTGTTTTGAAACATATAAGTGGCCAAGCAAATAAGGTAGTTGATGCTTTGAGTAGGAGGCACATGCTTGTTCAAGAAACCAATTTTGAAGTTGTAGGATTTGATTTTCTCAAAGAATTGTATAGAACATATTCAGATTTTAAGGAAGCATTTGAGGCATGTTGTAACCCTGTTCTAACATATAGAATCCAGTGGCTAGATTATTTCTTGCAGGAGGACTTACTATTCAGAAGAAACCAACTATGTGTACCAAAATGTTCCATGAGAGAAAATTTGATCAAGGAGAAGCACAGTGGTGGACTTGTTGGACACTTTGGTACTAACAAAACTTATGAGCAGCTAAGTCACTTCTATTATTGGCCCAAGATGAGAGCAGAAGTGGAAAATGTTTTGAAAAATTGCAAAATCTTTCAATATGCCAAAGGAAGGAGCCAGAACGCAGGATTGTACACTCCCTTTCCTATTCCAGACAGGCCTTGGGACATGGTCAGTATGGATTTTGTTCTAGGATTGCCCAAGACTTAGAGAGGGAATGATGCAGTCTTTGTTGTAGTGGACAGATTCTCCAAAATGGCACATTTTATTCCATTTTATAAAACTAGTGATGCCACCCATGTTGCTAACTTGTTTTTCAAGGAAGTTGTTAGATTGCATGGGTTGCCCAAGAGTATTGTTTGAGACAGAGACACCAGGTTTGTGGGCCATTTTTGGAGGACGTTGTGGAATAAACTTGGTACCAAAATAAGTTTCAGCTCAGCTTATCATCCTCAGACTGATGGACAAACTGAGGTAGTGAATAGGAGTCTGGGAAATTTGTTGAGAAGTCTTGCAGGAGAGCATCCCAAGCAGTGGGACCATATTTTTCCCCAGGAAGAATATGCATATAATGACTCACCAAACAGAAGCACAAGGTAGAGTCCATTCCATATTTTTTATGGAATGCACCCCGGAGAAATATCAGAGTTAAGAAACCTGGGAAAGGCAGAACTAAGGAGTGTTGATGGTGAGGAATTTGCTTCAAAGGTCCAAGCCATACATGAACAAGTTAAACAGCAGCTACAAGGCAGCAGCATCAGATACAAAGGCAGAGCAGACTTGAGCAGAAAGGAAGTCCATTTTGAAGTAGGAGATCTGGTTTTGGCACACTTGAGAAAGGAGAGATTCCCAAAGAAGCAGTACAACAAACTGAAGTTCAAAAAGATTGGGCCGTGCAAGATACTTAGAAAGTTTTCTGCAAATGCTTATGAGATTGAATTGCCTCCTGATGTTGGAATATCTCCCATTTTTAATGTTTCATATTTGTACAAGTATGAAGATGATGGTGCAGAAGAGGGACTAGCAGACAAGGAACAAATTGAGTGGGAAAAGTAGCTACCTCCAGCACAACCATTGCAACCAGAGAAGATATTGGACAAAAGAATGTTCAGGAATACCAGAGGACAAGAGTACTTCTAGTACTTAATCAAATGGAAGGACCAGCCAGAGGAAGATGCCACTTGGATGACTGAAGGAATGTTGCAGAAGATAGGCAGATCAGTGGAAGAGCTCATGGACAGGAGTCCAATAAGAAAATTTCCCTCGGGAGTCTGATGCAGGGGCATTAGACACTAGGCAGCAATGTAGGAGGTTTTGTCCACATGTTGTGGCTAGAAGGGTTCAAAATCATTTGAATTGTAACAACTAGGTGTCAATACCTCAGCTTCCTGTTTCATTTAGATCAGTTAGGATTAGTAGAGGTCGAATAGTTAGGTTCAGTCCATCTGTCATGTTTCTGTTATTTGAATAAACTGTAATTAGGCTCTTGATTTACCAATAACGGACCTCACAGAGGAACCAAAGAGACATATGTTGATGTATAAATGTATTCCCCGGATGCATTGAAGGGAGGAGATTTCTGCAATAAATTCTCTGTGTTAAGCAATTTATTTCGGTTGAATAAACTTCAGTCCCCGTTGATTATCAAACTGTCTTGAATTGATATTTGTGAGGAAATTTGTTTAATTGTGAGGAAATTGAACTCTATGCGTGTATAATTATTGAATTGAACTATTTTACAGTCTCTGCATCCCTCTGTCTACTATTTCTCTCGAATTGTTCGAACAAGCTCTATGAATTAAATCCCACCCGCAGATGAGGTCTGTGTAAAATCGTGGTCGTCAAACTCTATTCCGAAATAGTGGAAACCCCGCTTAATAAAGAGATAAACTTGTTTTGATGTTAATTGGAAATATTTCCCCGAGGTTAGGCCATGAGTTAGTGAATCAAAGGATAGCGTAACCCGAATCAACTTTGGTCAATCATTGTTCCAAAATCGAGAGTGGGTTGGCGAAACCAAACCACCCATATCATACCGCTTTTGTGGAGCAAGTGGTATTTTCCATTTGGGAGCGATTCCATAGAGTGTTTGACACGTGGAATAAGGCAGGACCCCCAAAGCCACCTTTTCGCGTGCCATCGCACATTAAAGTTCAATGGAGGAGGCAGTGCGATATCAACGAACATCGTCGATCTGGAGGAGGGCTCATTGAACGGTGATCGCATTCAAAAGTAGCACGAAGGATAATCTAAGGTATGGCGACTACATTTTATTAACCTGTCAATTGTATGTGTGGGCCAATGCCTAAATTACATTAAGTGTTTCGTCGGGGATGTAATCGGGTGATTCACATAAACCCCGAAGTATTTAACCTTTACCATATAATTAAATCCCTAAGTTGGTGCCGATTTAATATTGGAGATATTGCGGAGTTATAAGGGTTAATATATTTAAATTTTTCCAAAGTTTGCTGAATATATTTATTTGTCAATTTCTTTGAAATTGATAAATAAAATTATGAGAAATAGAGGGAGACTACGTGGCACCTACTGAGTTAAGACAAGGGAACGATGACAGAGCTAAAATTGTAGACCAGCTCTCCTTAGGGGGGCGACTTTCAGTTTTGTTGCTGTCACTAGGGCTGAGCTAGGTTGCAAAAAACCCTTCTTGACTCTATGACTTCCCTATTCTAAGCTCGTGGATAGTACTTATCCACATAACCTCTGTCACCAAACCTTCTTCCACCTCGACTACTTACCAAATCATATAATATACCTATAATCAAGCTTAACCAACATCATCCCATTTATTTCAACCTTTGAAAACACTTATCTTACTTTAGACGTACCTTGGAATATTATTTCTAGACATAAATTTAACTCATCCTTCTCTAGATATATCTTCTTCAATATATACTCCTAAATCGACCTACTCTTGGAAAAATGTGGATCTCATAGGCTTTCTTCCTTTCACAAGTGTATTATATCACCCTTATGACTAACCTCTCCTTTGGATCCATATATATACCTCTTGTGTGAGTGTCTTGGGAGACACCTTTTTCCTTAAAGAGGCCCTACTTCACCACTAAAATAAAAATTAGAATACAATATTATTGTCATTGGGTTCCAAGGCCATTTATTTGGGTTAAAAAACCCAAAATTGGGTCTTTTTCCAGAAACTCAATATTTTCTGGGTTTTCTCCTCACAAGTCTAGCACCCAGGGCTTGTAGGCATACCTCCCAAGCTACCCAGTTTTTAACACTCCCTCTTAGCGAGAGAGTTACTTCCATTCCTTAGAAGTAACTCTTCTTCTCAGACTAGAACACCATCCTATTCCACGAATAATCTTCACCATGAAACATATGCTTAATCATCCATCACAGAAGCAAAACCTATAGTATGAAAAATACTCTTCTTGGAAGTGTCCCTACTACTAGAATATTCTTCATCTTCCTTTCCTAATAAGCCTCTAGTCCATTCAATGGATCATCCTTGTTAGGTATGGAAGTATCCTTTCTTCCCTCTAACGATCCACTCTTCTTGGGTTGTAGATTCTCCCCCTAAATCTGTGAACTCCCTCTCAAACTCAACTCCCTTTGAGTCTCATGAACCTTCTTCTTTCCTTGGTCAATAGGCTTTCCCTTCAACCTATGCATACCATTATCTCTGAATCCAAGAACCGCTCTTAAACTAGAGTTAAATACATTGGTCTTGAGAAACACATTTTGATCTTGGAAAATTACTTCAAACCCCTTAGCATCAATCATTGATATAGAAAACTTGTTGAACCTGAGATTTGGTACCCAACATATCCTAGACTCAAAAAAATCCTCCTGAATCCATCTTGAATGGTACAATTACTGCTCCTTTCACTGTTTTCTGACTCTTATCACCAATCTTCACGTGTAGATCACCCTCCCAGTCAGTAGGTGTTGGAGAGGTAAATCCCCTCTACAGACAGAGGTGATCCCTACTAGCCCAAATCGGGTCTAGCAACAACCGAGTCACGCTAAGACGCAAGTTCCTAATTGAAAAAGACCAGGATGCAACAAGAGGCCTACCTTAAGTCCTATGCTACTGTCATTTGTGGAGAAGATGGCGCTTCCATACCTTGCTTTGGCAGATCACAATTCTCCCGCTCAATGCGATTGAACACCTGCACGTACAAGAAGAAACAACAAACACACGAGCGTAAAACCTTATACATGCAATTATGTATCAGTCAGAGAAGATACAACACATAACATAAAACATAAACATCTGAGTGGAACCATAATCAAATTCGTTTATTATTAATCAGAACAAAGAAAGATACAACCTGAGCTCTGACGTTGGATCTTCCTTCAGCGGGTCGACAGAGGAGTACGTCTCGGTAAAGCTCGTCGGGAATGGGACAAGTCTCTCTCTCTTCGGTTGTCTGATGATAATATCCTTACTATTGATTCAGATCTATTCAGGCTAGCTTGCAAAGGGAAAATAACAAGATTATATAGATGGTGGAAGGCGAGTTGGGATTCCTACAATGGTGGGATTGGCCCTATCCTTAAGGAAGCTTCCATGATAGGTGGAAAACCACTTCCCCTACATGGAGATCCGGAGACAAACCTCCCAGCTCATTTTAGAGACTCATTCAGGATTTGGTTGGAATCAAACTTCTGCCATTTATTTTTTAAAAACAATCCTTATTAAGCCTGGCGCAGGTGATACACTAGGACAGAGCGCCATTTGGCGCTCCCTCTTTGGAGGATTTCCCCCATTGGCGCGAGGGCTGAACTGGCTAGTCGCACCAAGGCCAAAAGGGCTATTTTTAGGGCTTTTCGCAGGAAATTGTCTTCAGGGGAATGATTTTCCTTGTCAAGGGGGATGCCATGAAAGTGGTTTCAGGTCATTTCACTGCTCACAGGTCACAGAATAAGCCCTCCAATGTGCGGGACGGGGAATTGCAGGGACAGTGACAAATTACTGTGTAACAGATGCCCCCTAAAGCATGAGGCACGAGAGAGAGAGGGGTGAAATGCTTTACGAGAACGTGTCCAACTGAAAACACTGCCGTCGGAAAACCTACGTAGACAAGTACAACTGATATCTCAAATACATGATATATGTGGTATGGACGCAGCCATCCATAACAGAGTATACAATAATCTAGATCCAAGGCATGGACGCAGCCATCCAGTGAGGATCGATAAATAGACTCAGGTATGGTCGCAGCCATCCAAGAAATGAGTCATGTAACCAATCATGATAATCCAAAAAATCGCAACCTAGATTCCAACAGACAAAATCCAGGGTCTTGCACTCCATCTCGACCTGAACAAAGTACAAGTTCTAGCATGTGCATAAGTGAGTTGAAGTCGAACATGCAATAACATCGTCTTATTACCATCCAATGATGAAAGTTGTTAACAGATGCGAGAGGAACCACCAATAATGACAATGGTCCTCAAGGTACTATAGGTACAATCCACGGAATGTGAATAGTGAGCTGGCATTGAACACCCGTAGAATCATCCGATCGAAGGCCAATGATGAAAACCTTGCATCGAATGCGAAGAACCTGCCATTGAGGCATGCAGGCTCCAAGGTACCGGAAGGGAGTCTCTAGATCAGCTTCCTGGATAATGAGCTGAAGTCGATAGGAAGTGACCTTGATTGAAGGTGGGCCATAGTGTTTCCCACATCACCGACGCGAGACAGAGGAACATAATGTTTGTGAATCAGGATCAGATGAGAATCAGAGGAAGGTTGAAACTTGCAGAGGTCAGATTCTCTTGAACATATTGGTGGCACGACAGTGGATTTGGTAGTATTTGACATCAAAAGATCAGAGGTCATGATAATGGGGCAAAGAGCAGATGAGAGGTCAAAAAGGATTACCCAAACCCACAGAGGCAAACAGAGAATGATATGAGATGTCCCCAACCTGACACGAATGCAGACAAGTTCCATGTTCAAGAGCGACATACTGCCGACACGACGATGATACTGGTTCCATTTTTTCCCCACCATTTCTGGCGAGTACCCCAATTATTATTGGAGACAAGCTTGAAGGGGATAGCATATGCTTGTGATATAATTTCATCCTTTGGACAAATCCATCCTAGTACATTTAACGAGCCCTAGGAAGGAGGAACTCGAATATCGTCATTACGAATGAATCTGATGTCATCAGGGTTTAACGAGTCTGACAAAGGAAGAACTCGGTGTCTTTTCATGTTTAGAGAGTTTGAAAAGATAGCAGAAAAGTAAACTCCAACAGTCCCTTTTCGTAGATAGCTCCTCAAATCCGAAAAGGTAGAAAACTATGTCTAAGAAAACCTCCTAGTCGCGATAGGCTAGGGTATTCCTTTTTCGTAAATAATCTATCCCAGCCCGAAAAAGGAGTAAACGTATACTGGGTAGATGTCGTTTCGCAGCCACTTTAATGAGATCAAAACGACAAGTGACTCGGAAATCTTTTCATGTTTAGAGAGTCAAAAAAGAGCTAAAAGATGACTCTTCCTGGAGGAACGAGTGGTGTAAAGGGAAGCAACTGGTTCCGGTGATGGTGGAACTGCTCAGAACAAGTAAAGGTTAAGAGGCTGCCTAACAAGACCACTCATTGCAGTGGTTCCTCAGGAATGGGTAAAACAACCAAGTGAAGGCATATGATCAACCAAGCAGATAATGACGACGGAGTGAGAAAACCAAGGCTCATCTGGAAAAAACAGGCTGATAAAATGGCAATCACAAGAGGCAAAATGGGAATGGTTTCATTTTTACACAAGCTTGAAATTAGTAAACTCTGCTTGAAGTTGGTTTCATTTTTACACAAGCTTGAAAGAAAGATAAACTATTCTTGAAATCGGTTTCATTTTTACACAAGCTTGAAACGGAAACAAACTGTGCTTGAAAAAAATTAAGCATGCCCCCAGCATGGTGACTCAATTCGAGGTACATGCCCCCCAAGCTTTAGTCCATATGAAAGGAAGATGGAGTGAAGGTTCAAGTTACGAGATCAAGATAAAGACTCGACTGGGATTTTACGAGATCTTATCAAAGACTTGAATTGAACAGGAACGTGTTTCATTATTTTAACGAGGTTGACACATTAAAAGAACTATCCTCAGAACACCTTGTTTCATTTTTTAACGAGCTTGACACAGGAAAATGAACTCTGCTCTAATGACCTTGCTTCATTTTTTAAGGAGCTTGACACAAGAAAACGAACTGTGCTTCGGAGAGCTTGTTTCATTTTTTAAGGAGCTTTACACAAGAAAACGAACTCTTCTCCGAAGAGCTTGTTTCATTTTTTAAAGATATTGACACAAGAGAAAGAACTCTGCTCCGACGACCTCATCATAATGAAAAGAAGTCATTGCTTCCAATAGTTCCACTCCCGATGGAAGGAAAACATCCTGGAAGTCAGGACCCAATGCCCTTAGCACCTGATGCACAAAGGCACTATCATTAAGTACAGGCACGGGGTAGGTAGCCACATAGTTGACCTGCGGTGGGGAAAATACAACGGGTGGATAAAAACCAGGAAGGGATGATGGCGGGCCAACTGCCACATTAGTACCAAAGAACGAAAGCTGATCAATGGTCACGATCCATCCTTCATGTGGAAAACAGACCACACGAAAAAGGGAGGAGACAAGCGCTCCCATGGAATAGGTGTAATCGTGCCCCAAGAGAAAATTGAAATCCAAGGGGCCTGGAACAACCATCACGTCCATATGGACGGTTTTACCTCCCAATGTAACAGGTAACCTTGGAAGGATCCCTAACGGTTGACTAGTTCTTCTATTAAATGCCAACAGATTCTGCGTAATAGGCACAAGCGGCGGTGAACCGAAAGCTTGCCAAGTATTTGAGGATAGAAAACTAACAGACGCGCCTTCATCTATAACAGTGCTAGGTATGACCAGACCAAAGGTCTGTACCGTGATCTCGAAAGGCACATAAGATGGAAGGCGATATCCTGCAAATCGACTATAATCAAAGGAAGCGACCAAAATACTTGGAGGGGCTACCATCGAACCAATATGGTCTTCCCCTGGTTTTATGGAAGAGGAAGGAACATCCTCCACGAAAACCATCTCAAAGGTGGGAGGGGTATCCTCTGGGACCTCCATCACGGGAGGTGGAGCAGCAGCTTCTTGAGATATAGGGACAGGAGAATCTTTCTCCAAGTCCAAGGAATCTGAAGAAACAAGAAGAACCTGAGGGATGTGAGATCCACTCTCAATGGAAAAGACCTGGTGCACCGCTGACGGGGCTAGCTCAACCGATCCTACGACCAATGGTTGGTCGGGAACGAATTACTGAATTTTAATTTCTAAGGGAGCGGGATCGACCAAGGATGAATCTTGACCAATCGTTAAATCAACTAGTGGAGCACTCAAAGAAATTTGTTTGTAACCAGCTGGAAGGCACGGCACAGAAACAGCCGAGTTGTCCAAAACTCGCTTGGCTTCATCCATATATGGACAAATGTGAATGGAAAGGTGCCCCCCACACAACTTACAGGGATTGGCAAGCTTACCCTGCTTCTTAAGTGTTTTACCAGCACTAGCTGAAGACGTGCCCCCAACCTGACTCCCAGAAGTGAAGGGCAACGGCAGACGACCGTTGGACCATGCTTCGAGCATCTTGGGAATGCCAGGGAAATCTCGAAGAAGATGGTTTCCCTGGCATAACATGCAAGGGAACTTAACTTTCTGCGGAGGGTTGGAAGGTTCATTAATGGAAGGCTTCTTAGGTGGAATAGTCATAGAGCTAGCCTCTCCTTTATCTGACTTATTCTTCTTGGTCTTAATCTTCTTCTTCTTCTTCTTAGGCACCTGGTTACTAGAATCCAGACTTTCACCAGGTGAAGTAGAAGAGGAGGACGAAGAACAGGCGCAGAAGGGGAGGGTTCCACTTTAAAATCAACATGATTTTTTTCAGGTGGAGGAGATGGTTGAACAAATATCAAGGCATTCGGGACCACCGAGGTTGAAAATAACCAAACAGGCAACCCAAAAGTTAACCCAGGAAGGGACAACGTTGCCATATAAGGAGCACCAACATTCCCAAAAGGAGGAAAATGACCAGGATTCCCATCGGAGGGGATTCCTTGGTTTGTGAACTCTGGAAAATTTGCCATAGGAAATGACCCAAAACAACACCCTAAGGAAACTAACTTTAACCAGGAATATTTCGTGGGCAGTTAATTTTTTAAAACATTGAAACCAGACTCTATTGTTTCATATTTTAAAAGTCAAGAAACAAGCAAAAGGTGACTCTATCTCTTTCAATTTGGACATGAGCTTGAAAGGACAAGAGCTCGACGATCTTTTCAAATTTAATGAGTCAGAAAAGATCAAAATGACTACTCTTGAACTCTAGGCAAGAGGGGGTACCAAATATCCGTGAACTGCAATATACACCTTGGTTAAAAAATGAAAGAGAAATCAACCAAGGACTTGACGTACATGCAGGAAATCCCCCCGAATGTTGTGTTCGGTGTATCACGGGTATAAAGCGGAAGACTCGGCTTCCTACGGATAAAGGATAGCAACCTAGTGGGGTCTCCCTTTATATACGCGACGGTACGGGGAGCACAAGTCCGTACTAGCGTTGTCTAAAGCTAAGAGGCGAACGACAGCTACTAGGTTTAACGACGCCGGAACATGTCACTAGCCTAGACCTCTAAAATGTGAGCGTTAAGTTTCAATGCTTCCTTAGGTTGATTGAATAAATTTTATGGTTGATCTTCAATTATGTCTCGGTTTCAAGGCCCTACCGCATGTCATCCGACAATCTCCTATATGCAGCTATATGAGAAAAGAAAACTTTTCAATTCGATGAATGCTATCCAATTAAGGGAAGAGTTTCAAACAATGATGCAACAAACAACAACACTGCAAATGAAATTTTTCCAAACTATATGACTTTCACTATTAAAAATTAATTTCAAACATTCAACAATGCGAAATAATGCAATGTAATCTATGCAAAATCCTCTTTTTTGAAAACTATGCAATTGTAATATATGCACAAATTCATTTTTCTTTTGAAATGATAAGAATTCACTCAATGCATTTTTCGATGAAATGAGAATCTACTTAATGCATGCTTTTAATGAAATAGAATGCACTCAATGCGATTTTTAGCTTTCAATCATTAAACAATGTGATCTAAGTTCAATGATAAATCTCAAAAATACTTTTCAATGCAATGTGATCTAATGCATGAAAAGAAGACTTTGAAACAAAACTAAAAGAACGCAAAACTCCTTAATGAAGGATGAATGCAAAAGAGATGTAAACAAACACTAAGAATGCAATCGTTGTTTTAAACATTTTGTAACGAAATTCCTCAAAAGGCTACAAGACATATGAGGTCAAGCACAAAAAGGACTTCCAAAATATGAGTTCAAAACAAGGCATTCATTCCCTTTTACATCAAGCAATCATGAAAAGAAGACATTTCAACTGAACAATGAGCAATGTAATCTATGTTCATACAGAGAAAAGCCCGGAAGGGAAAGACACACTGGTGAAGGATTTAGGGAAAAAAAAACTTCAATTTTCACATACCCTGAAATTGGCATGACTTTTGTGGGTGAAACTAGTGCCAACTGGCGTGAATTGCTCACTGAAAACTAGTGCCAATGGCCAACTGGTGCAGGTTGCTAACTGGCAGCAAGTGCCAACACCTGAAAATGAAAAAACAAAGAATTTCTCCCAACCAAAACCAGACTCACCACTTCAAGCAAAATCTAAAACTAACCCAGAAGCAAAGTACTGACCAAAAAAAAACTTCTGAACAAGGGAAAACCCTAGCACCTACAGGAAATGGCGCGACTGTCCGACTGTAATCCACGCCAGACAGGGGATGGAGTGAGTGATGAACCGGAAACTTGCGCCAATGGGCGCGACTGTCAGGGTGGAAACCGTGCCAATAAAGCCAACCATGAAAAGATGAAAATTTCGGAAAAGCAAAGGTCATATCTGATCCTCTGGGGCTGAATAGAGGTTTTACACCAGAAGGAGACAGACCAAAAGAGAAAATCGAGCAGAAAAAAGCCAAAAGAAACCAAAAGAGACAAGAAAAACTCCAATCAATTCCCCAACGGAGTCGCCAATTTGTTGGAGAGGTAAATCCCCTTTGCAGACAGAGGTGATCCCTACTAGCCCAGATCGGGTCTAGCAACAACCGAGTCATGCTAAGACGCAAGTTCCTAATTGCAAAAGACCAAGATGCGACAAGAGGCCTACCTTAAGTCTTACACTGCTGTCGTTTTTGGAGAAGATGGCGCTTCCGTCCCTTGCTTTGGCAGATCACAATTCTCCCGCTCGATGCGATCGAACACCTGCATGTACAAGAAGAAACAACAAACACACCAGCATAAAATCTAATACATGCAATTATGTATCAGTCAAAGAAGATACAACTCATAACATAAAACATAAACATCTGAGTGGAACCATAATCGAAGTCGTTTATTATTAATAAGAACAAAGAAAGATACAACCTGAGCTCTGACGCTGGATCTTCCTTCGGCAGGTCGACAGAGGAGTATGTCTCGGTAAAGCTCGTCGGGAATGGGACAAGTCTCTCTCTCTTCTTCTGTCTGACGATAATCTCCTTACTATTGATTCAGATCTATTCAGGCTAGCTTGCAAAGGGAAAATGACAAGCTTATATAGATGGTGGAAGGGGAGTTGGGATTCCTACAATGGTGGGATTGGCCCTATCCTTAAGGAAGCTTCCATGATAGGTGGAAAACCACTTCCCCTACATGGAGATCCAGCGCCAAACCTCCCAAATCATTTTAGAGACTCGTTCAGGATTTGGTTGGCATCAAACTTCCGCCATTTATTTAAAAAAAAAACAATCCTTATTAACCTTGGCGTAGGTGATACACTGGGACAGAGCGCCAGTTGGCACGCTCTCTTTGGAGGATTTCCCCCATTGGCGCGAGGGCTAAACTGGCTAGTCGCGCCAAGGCCAAAAGGGCTATTTTTAGGGCTTTTCGCAGGAAATTGTCTTCAGGGGAATGATTTTCCTTATCAATGGGGATGCCATGAAATTGGTTTCAAGTCATGTCACTGCTCACGGGTCACGGAATAAGCCCTCCAATGTGTGGGACGGGGAATTGCAGGGACGGTGAAAAATTACTGTGTAACAGTAGGCTCTTAAATAATTCTTGTGATCCTATCATATGACTTGAATCTCTACTATCTATGAACCAAGCACCCTCATGAATGGTGCTCCTTGAGAAATGAGAGATCAAAGAAAAATCCTAATCAAACCTATTAAAGAAATCATCTTGTTCAAGTGTAGCTGAAGTAGCCACAAAATTCTCATGCTTCTCATTCCCTCCTTTCTTCTTACTTGGACACTTACTCGCATAATGACCAAACTCGCCACATGTAAATCATTTCACTTTCCTCAATTCCTTATTCTTCTTGCCATTGTCAAACTTCCCTTTTCCCTTCTTCAACTTACTAATTAGAGCTATATTCTCTTCATCGAAATGATTCTTTTGAAGATCCTCATCCCAAAGTTCCTCTTGCATGAAATCATCCCATAACCTATTCCAATCTTGTAGATTCTCTCGTGAGACTATAGCTTTGATAGATGGATTCCATTGCTTGGAAAATCCCTTTAAGGAATTCCTCACCATCTCAGGTTCTATCACATAATCACTAATGGAAATAAGCTCATCACGAACTTGTTGAATCCTTGTTAGATATGAAGTTAGATTCTCTCCATCTATCATACTGATGTCCTTGAGCTTCTTTCTCAATACCATCTTCATGTTTTCCTTCTTGTTCTAAAATAAAACTTTTAGATCCTCCCATATATCCCATGCAATGTTCTTCCTGGTGATATGATGTATCAAGTGATCCTTGAATCCATCAAGAATGATCAAATTTGCATTCGCATCCAAATTTTGATGCCTAGAAAACTCAACCTCATCATTTGGTGGGGAAATATTCTTATCAACAAATTCCCATAAATCATTCACCAACAACACTAGCTTGATCCTTTCCTTCCATGGAATGTAGTTAGATATCCCCTCCAACTGGTCCTCATACCTCAAGCTAGGAATCATCTTTAACAATTTTTTTGTCCTTCAACAATAAGTAAACTCAACTCCCTCTTAAGCTCTGTTGAAATTTGCAACAAGAAACAGTGAAATTGGCAACCAGAAAGGACAAAAAATTCTCCCACATTGGTGAGGAATTTTTGATGTACACTGGTGAGGAATGTGGGGTGTCTAATTTATTTTTCCCTTAAATAAATTGGACAATATATTGTAATTTCATCTCATAAAAACTTATATCAGTTAACTAAGTCATGATGACTGAGTTAGCTCAATAAATTCGAGTTGAGTGTCTAAGATAAGGCATGTAGAGGGATTATAATATTTTGTGGTTCCAATTGCAGTTGATGCATCACTGGGGTGCAGGTGTGAATCAGTTAACTCAATTAATTGATTTAAAATCAGTTTAACTAGTTCTAACTATGTGATGAGCTAGTGAGAGGTCCAGTGAATTAAATTATATTTAATTCACAATGATTAATAAATAATTTAACTAGTAACTAACTATTAATATATTCATGCATGTCAATTCTGAGGAAGTCCCATTGAGACAGAGGTTAAAGGGAACATAACTATCATTTGTAATTTTTGAAAATTGTATGTGTGCAATTATAGAGTCATTGGGATTCCATTATGCATTGTGAAATCCAAGAAGGAAATTTTTCCTATTTAATATGGATCTAATTCCCTAGTATTTGCATGAGCAAGGCTGGGCTGAGCAGAGGCTGAGAGTTGGCTAAGTGTTTGTCAATTTTTCCTGAGCATTGCAAGCAAGTTTTGAGCAGGATCAGAGTGAGACAATCATGAGAGTGCCAGAGAATCTCATGAGAGATTAAACATTGTATTGATTCATGATTCCTTGACTTAATACACAATATAGATAGATGGTTTTGGATCATTTTCTTTCCCCAAGAACATCTTTTTTTGTGTGATTGATTGTTTCTTTCTCTTGCTTATATGTGATTGTGCGATCGTATTTTGTATTCCGCAAATATTGTAAAAGGATTCAGTATCTTGTTTTAGTAGATCACAAGATCGGATTGAATCAATTGGTATTGATTTTATACATGGTATTAGAGAATTGATGACATTTATACATGGTATCAGAGTGCCAAGAAGCACAATAGAAGAGAAGAAATTGAATTTTCCTTGAACAGGTTCAAATTTGCAGCTTTATTCTTTAGGGTCCAACAACAGATCAATGTGTATTTCAATGGCTTGAGACTCGAATATTCTCTTGAGGGAAATTTGAACTATATAGCATGGAAGGACATGATGGAGGTAATGTTGGAGGAAAATAGGTTGAAGGAATTAAGGGATACTGATATTCCCAAGCCCGCAACAGCATATGTCCAACTTCTTGATGCATGACAGAAGAAGGTAGCAAAGGCAAGAAGGATCTTGTTAGAGGGAGTTCAAGATCATATTTTCTTGAGTATCCATGGGAAGGATAATCCATATGATATGTGGAAGGCCTTAGAAAATTTGTTTTATAATAGCAGCGACCACAAGAAGTTGGCACTGAAGGAAAATCTTAGAAAGATCGAGATGGAGGAGGGCAAGACGATACCAACATACTTGTCAAAGTTCACTCACTGTCGATATGAGCTTGGATGTGTTGGTGTGAGAGTAGCCCATGATGATTTCGTGAGCCTAGCACTTATAGGCCTTCCCAAGAGCTAGCATAATTACCAGGACTCTATGAATGCACTAGCACATTTTCCCCAATTTTAGACGGCCAAAATGTTTCTCTTGCGACACATAGGCATCCCAAGAGCAACACTTTGAGGTGGGGAAAAACGTGGTTTCTCCTAAAGACAAACTTCCAACACTTGACTTAAAAGTCGGTAGAGAGATGCTATCTCCGACATTTTATGGTGGTGTCGCAATTCCAACGTTCCAAATTGTTCGTCGCTCTTCCGACGTTTCATGAATCGTCTCTGTTTCAACGTTTCATGAATCGTCACTTTTTCGACAAACACAAGCGTCACTAGAGCGATGGCACAAACATTAAAAAAAAAAAAAAACTAAACGTTTCTAGAGCAACGGTTCTAATGGTCGGAAGACCGACGCAACAAAAATTATAAAAAAAACTAAACGTCACTAGAGAGACGGTTCTAAAGGTCGGAAGACCGACTGCAACAAAACATTTTTAAAAAACTAAAAGTCTCTAGAGTGACGGTGCTAGAAAACAAGTGTCACTAAAGCGACAACACAAACATTTAAAAAAAAACTAAACGCCACTAGAGCAAATGTTCTAAAGGTCGGAAGACCGAAGCAACAAAACATTTAAAAAAAAAATGTGGTAGACTATATCGTAGGAATACCGATGCTAACAATATAATATTTAAAAAAAAAATGTCGGAAGAATTGACTGTATCATATGGATGCTTTGATAGTATAACGATTTTATGCTTACAATTAACATTAAATTTGGATATATAAATGATGTGAAGGATAACTAAAGTTCTTCTTATGCAATTTTAGGTTGTCATTTGATAGAGTCCAATGATTTTGTCAACTGAAAAATTTTAGGTTCTATTAGTATTGGGAGATAGGCCAAATAATGGATTCCAAATTTCTCGGAATCAATTCCTCGACATCCTACTATAACAATACGTTAATACCCATCTCCACATCACTTTCCACTTCCTCTCCATGTCAGTGCCACGTTAGTGCAATGTTTTCACCATGTCATCACCACATCACTAATGAGCCATGTCATGATGATACACCATCTACCCCATGGGTGTGCCACATCATTCTACTTCAGTGCCACAATATCATGAACCAAATAAAAATAGCATGTTATATTCCATGTGGGTGTTCCACATGCCAATGAATATATTATTGTTCTTCACTGCAAACTACAAGTCTGGGCTAAGGCAACTGTTCTAAAACTTGGGCTAAGGAAATAGTTCTCAAGGTTTGAGCTCTTTTAGGTTCTGAAGGAAGGTCAAGTCCATAGGTAAGTTACTAATATGACCCTCCAACAATGTTTGTTCACTGGTCCGGGGTCTTCTCCACAGGTATCTATGCTAATAATCCAAGCTACCACAAATACTTATTCACTTGCTAATAGCCCGAGATTCTGAGCCTTCACGAGTTTATAAGACAGAGATTCAAGCCTCATTATTGATTTTCTGAGATTCACAGTACTGTGTTCTTAAATTTTATCACTACACCAAGCTCCCTCCACTGAACCTTGAGTTAGGTCACTGCCAGTCCGAGCCTTCTTGTTCATTGTTTGTTGTCCGAGCTTCTGGAGGTGACAGTCCACAAAAAGGTAAGCTACAATACTTTTCACATGTTGGATGCCTCATATCCAAGCTTGAGCTTCTCCAACAGGTATTTTTCCTCCAAAAACTGCTTCAAGGTTAATTTTGTCTCCACAGGGCAAGGTACAATAGTCCGAGCTTCACTGATAACCCAACAAAATTTAACCCAAACAATTAATTTCTATCTCCTCCTCAGGGTTATTTCTCCTTTTGTCTTCTTCACTATGTCTCTGAAATCTTCACTGAAATTTTTTTGGCTAGAATGAGGTGTTTAGACCTCAATATATATTGGTTTTGCGTTATGAATGAAAAATACACGTATATTTGGATAAGACGTCATGCCTAAGTGAGCCTACACAATTCGGCTGGGAGCTTTTTTAATTTTTAACACACATATATTTCAAAAATTAAAATATGTGCAATGACACAGAATTAGGAGGTAAATGAGTACTCATTGGACTAGCACATTTCCTAGTGTGTCATCAAACTTTATCCATTACAAAATTTTAAACCATGTAATGAAATGAGCCTATGTGAATGTGATTTGTGCTCTAAGATTAAGTGGGGGAAGCACCTATTTTAGAATAATATAATGGGATCATCCCACATGGTAAGGGTCATTGTAAAAATGGGATGACATGAAGGAAAACCCAATATCCAAGGGTTTAGCAAGTTCCAAAGTCCAATTTCATAATTCTCCTCCTTTATAATTTTTTTTTTACAAAATTTTATTTTAAAACGAATGAATGAAATAATTGCAGCAATATACACACTCATACATGTTTATGCTACTCACAATTCAATTCCATTTGCTATTTTTTAATGTGTGGAGTGACATAGAGAAGCCTATGTAGTTGAAATGATATGTTGATCTTATGAAATGTTTTAAAATTACATTTCTTGAAAACAAAATTCAGGGTATTATGGCCATGCTCAAAGTTTATATAATGTTCCCATGACAATTGAATTGGTTCACACATTTGATTGGGTTTTGATGTGAATTCCAAATTAGAAAGAAGCCAAATATGACACAACATCAGAATAGCAGCTTCAAAAGTCAGCGAGAGGCTAATACCAATCCCATCACAAGATATACAAGAGCAACATCAAAATTATCAATCAACGAGAAAAATACACCAACCAAATTGGAATCCATGTATAGTTACTCGATTTTTTATTTCCAAATGAATTCATGTGCCTACCTACTTCAACGTTATATCCCTATAAGCTATTTCCATTATCAATTCTCTCCATACATTGTGGGCAAGTCAATCATTGCAAAGTTTTACAAGGATCCCTTTCTATACTTTTTCATGAGTTAAATTCAAATGTCATGTTAACAATTCAAATGTCCTGCAACTTACATGCAAAGAAAACCAATCTTCAAGTTTCAGAGACAAGTAATTATTCCAGTTCAATCCTGACTTGAATTGGGCTAAAGTCAAAATTCTATGATATGATCTAATAATTTCAGTGAGTCCTACAATTGTGCGACCAAGGAGCTCTAGCATTTTATTAATCAGGCATTTGATGGTGCACTAACAATTATTAGAAACTAGGCCAAAATAAAAAAAATAAAAAAAAATAAAGTTATGATTAGTAGTACAACACTAATTAAAATGAGGATGTTACCGGGACTGAATTGGACCGCCCTCCGGTGCATCCATCATTTGGAAGGCGATCACTAAAGAGGTGCATATCATACAGAGGGGATTATCATGGCAGATTGGCTCTGGGGAATCAGTGAGAATTGGATCAGATTCTTGGTCTGGAAGCGGCAAGTCCTACAAACTTTGAGATTACATATTAGAGCATTTGGCTCACTGAGACATAATTTACATTGCTCAGATCGCGGATCCTGTGCACACAACCTGGCAGGAACAAGCCTGTTTTTCGGCGGATTATCTTGAGATTCCACACAATGGTCACTGGGTGTGGCTGAATTATATTTGGGCGCTCAAATCATCTCACATTCGGATCACTGATCGATATGACCAGTTAATCTAAGCTTGCTCACCTAATGGACAATATTCACCAAAGCTTGGGTACCTGGCTCTCATCCAGCACAAAGAACCCCCCCAAAAATATTGGTGGTGGCGAAGCATCTGGAAACTAAACGCCCTGCATAAGCACAAAACTTTCTTCTGGTGTATTTTAAACCATTGTGTTCCCACTATGGAGTTTCTCCATCGCCGTGCTATCCATGGGTCGTCTCGCTGTTGTTATTGCCTGTCCAATGGTGAGGACACCCCACATTTATTCCTTCAATGCAATGTTGTATTGGGTATCTGGACATGGATTTCTACTTCCTTGGGCTGCACTCTCCCCTGGCGGGGTCTTAATCTCCTGGATTCTTGGAAAATATGGTGGAAGTTGAACACTAACAGTCCGAGGCTGCGAAATCTCCCTTTGATTTTTGCATGGGAGATATGGATTGGTCGCAAAAAAATCATTTTCAATGGTCAAAAAATACATGTCGATCGCATATGGGCCGCAACTTTAGCCACCTAAAATCTCATGCCTGAAGTGAAAATCCACAACCCTCCCATGGTAGTTGTCCCTGAACGGATTGATTGCAGTAGACCTTGGGCCTACTTTGATGGTGCGGCCACTGCTCAGGGATGTGGGGGGGGCGCAATCCTTCACTTAAATGGAAACCACCATTATCAACTTCGCATGGGATTGGGACCAGGCACTAACAATTACGCAAAACTTCAGTTCCTTAGACTTCTTATGGTCTTTTCTCGAGAAAAGCTCTACAACACTATCCAGATTTTTGGAGACTCTCTTCTTGTGGTCAATTGGTTCAATGCACATGCTTTTTGTCACTCGCACACACTGTCTGCTCTTCTGCGGTAGGTTCATCATCTTAGGACTGTATTTGACATCATCTCTGTGGATCATATTTACAGGTCTCGGAACTATGTGGTTGATCAATTGTCCAAAGAAGCCACAGAGTTGACACGGGGGACATGGCACGTTTTTTAGCAGATTGGTGACCAGTTTTACATATTTTTCCATCGGCCTTTTATTGATGAGGCACCGGATCAGAGGGTTGTTTGATGAACAGCCTCGTTGGGGAGATATTTTTTTCTATGTTACTCTATCTTCCCATTGACTTATTATTGGCATTTACATATTTGTATTTATTTTATATTTCTGTTTCCTGTAAGTTATGCACCGAACTTACGTGTGATGTTACAGGCATATTATTATGCATCAACTACTTAGTTTATTATTTTTATGACATGGATCATCTGGATGCCTGTATGGCAGTTTATGGTTTTTCTGAAAACCTGATTTTGTATAACACTACAAGAAAATGTAACATGTAACTTATCTATCAATGAAAGGTTACAAATTTTTCCTTTGTGAAAAAAAAATGAGGATGTTAGAGACTTGGAAAAGAAGATGCTCGACTCATCAAAAGACTTGGAAAAGAGACCTGATTGAATCATTACAGGAAATTGTTTGACATGTGAATCCCTAATCAACATTTCCTGTTTGACATGTGAATCCCTAATCAGCATTTCCTGTATCTTTAAAGTATGGTGAGCTTTATACCATGTGATAAGTGAACACCACCTAAAATTATATCTACACCTATGTTTTCTTCACCCAGATACATTGAATTATAGACCTGTATTGAATTTCATTTGATCTTTTCATCCATGAATAAAGAAATAAACGTTAAGGGTAATCTGGGAAATTTTCTCACCAGATAGAGCTACCATGTCTGATATGTTTAAGCCCTTTGAAACAAAATTGTTTAACAATATATCAACATTTAAATAAGCTTTAGGGAGATTTCCTTTAACCCGACTTGCATTAGAAACTCTTCCATCTCTTCTGCCTTTCTTCACTGGATAGTTAGGACCTCTCATCTAAGTATATGTGCATGCATGTATCAGCAACCAAAAACAGTGATCAGTCCTGTACAATGTACATGACTAAAACAACACAAGATTACTGAAGAATATAATCTCAAATCTTGTCTATATGTGTGTGTGTGCATGTATCAGCAAAATCAACTACAATAATCAGCCCTGTACAGTATAATATGTATACAAATAGCTAGTCAAGTTTTCTTTGAATATCATCTCAAATCCAAATGAATGAGTGGTACAATCTCAAAGCCAAGTGAATGACTGGCATCAAAAGTATTGTTTCTTGAAGGATACCATCATTCAATATCAACTTCAAGTTGAACTTGAACTAGTTAATCTAGCTATCAGAATTTGAACTAGGTTTTAGAGACCAACTTCAAAATTCACTCACCAAAGCAACAAAATCCCTAGCTGCTATGGCTAAAATGTCAACACAAGAGACAACACCAGCACACTTGGCCTCCACAGCTGCTTTAGCCTGATTGATAGCATCAAAGGCATCAACAGCCAAGTTTTTATTATCATAAGCATCTCTCTCAGCCTAGTGTTTTGGAGTGGAAGAAATCAACACTGATGCATCACAAACCTGTATTAAAGGATTACATCAAGTACATTAATTCTTACTCCAAAAACACAATATAATGAATATCAATGCCAATAAAACTTCTAATGGTGTATCTATTTATTAAAATACCTGGAAGTTACACTACTTTTCTCAGATATTTTTGGAGAACCCCTTGGAGGAAAATGGGTTTCAAATGAAATTTAGATTCACATATTAGCTATATAGGGATGGTAAAAAAAGGGTTGCTCACCAAAGTATTGGTAACTTGATGAGAAGTTTATTTGGAGACACAATTGGTCAATGAGATTTGACTTTATCTCAAATTGAATTAATTTATATTAATTTAATGAATAGATACATCAACATAAGTTCATTTTAGGGAGTAACTTTATGGTGGGGCTCCAAAAGGTGTTGATTTGGTCAAGTTGTTAGAAACAAAGAATAAAAAGAGTGTGATGCTCACAGTTTTACAAAAAGCCTAAAGGAAAATCATGAACATTTTAGAATGAAGCTACAATAGAGTAATGACAGTGCCTTGAACAATAGGCCTTCTGGAGCAGAACCAGAGGAAATACATAAGCTTGGATTGTAACAATGTAATAGAGTGTTGCGCACATCCCTCTAGAAACATCCTTCTATAAAATTTGATTCTCAAATGATATTTGAGGCATCCCTATTCTCCTATGTTTTTTACTTGTTTCTATGGAATGGGCATGAGAATGGGAATGGGAATTGAAATACAATAGAATATCCCATTGGAAGGCTAATTACCTACAACATCAGTCCAGTTTCTTGTATATTCCTAGCAACAAAACCTGTAGGATTTAATATTTAAATGCAGAATGTTAAACTAAAAAGACAGGTTGGAACATATGATTGATATTCCTAGAAATTTTTTGACATATTGACCCTTTTTATCAAGGAGACTTAGAAAACTGGCAGACAAAGTATCACACTCGACTGTGAGAAGATAGACAATCATTTTTCATTTTGTCTCTCTCGTTTCCAACTGAACTATAAATATGTACAAAGGGTATTGCTAGATTATCCTTGGAATTTTAAGAATCATATTTGCATAGGTATTTTTCAAGGAGGCTTAGAAAATTTCTAAACAAAACACCACTTTGTACTGTATTGGGAGATAATAAGCTCGGAATTTTTCAAATTTCCCACCCAATATTCATCACGTCTATTTAAGCTTGACTATTTCACAAATAGCCAAGGACTACTACATGCCAAATATTTTGTTTTCATTTCTGTACACAAGGATTAGTTGCAAGCGTTTTCACTTTTGAAGGATGGTTCTATTCTATAAATTGATAGACATATGTCACAATATTAGGGAATCATATGATGACAACCAGTGGCTTTATGGACACCCTGGAAAGTTTGATGACAATTATCTAAAATATTTTTAGGCATCCCCATGAAATCTAAAAAGGTTGTATGTCAATCCTGAACTTCACATGCCCTTACTAGTGCACTGCATTTGGAATTGAATAAGGAGAAAATTTGCATGAGAGCAAGAAATACAAAAGGTAATAAACCTTGTTTAAAACATGCTTTGATCTATCAATGGTGGCTTGTTGGGTTGACAAAAGCAGGCAGCTAATATAGCCACCGCCAAGGTTCAAGTCTACCGAGTGACATGCTAGTGCTTGTTTGTGGATGTGTGCTAATTCAAGCAACAGTCGTTGAGGCCTGGTACAAATCTTGGACTAGTTTAGCAGAATATACACCCCACCACTTGCAGTTGCTTAGCTGAAGATATAAAATCAAATGGTGCTAATGGCTCCATTGTAAAGCTGTATATGGATTCTAATGGTTCTTATTGTGCATGTTGAGGAAAATGGTTCAGATCATGTGAAATTTTGGGAAAATTTTGATAGATAACTCTTCATCCTAGCACCTAAGCTAAAGGAAGTCTATGTTATGCATTGCAACACTAACCTTGGGACATGTTTCTCAAAAAAAATTCAAAAAAATAATCCTATGAAGAATTTGGTCACATCTTGCGCTTGACATGTGGAACATAAGGCAGAGTTGTACAATCCATCATATAGGAACACACACCAGTAAGGCTAGGTATGAAACCTATACAAAGACTCTCTTGTAAACAAGTATATTCTTCATTTCATTTTCATCATGTTGTATCTTGTGGATAAGGCTTGAGATTACCTAATGGAACTCTTACCTGACTTCATATTTTGTTGCCAACCATGATAAAATGAAAAGCTTTCCAGGCTAGTTAAAATCATTACATGACATTGCCATAGAACTAAACAAAGCTTGGCAATAAGAAAATGCATGTTCTCCAAACTGACAAAGTAAGCCATTAAGAATCAACCCAAAAGCCTGAAAATGTTAACAGGGGTCTTCAATTGGCTTCAAGCAAGATAATGAAGGTCATTGAACAAAATAGGTAGGTTACTCCCAAAAGATCCATGGTTCAAGGGAAATACCTTGATTATGCAAGAACGAAAACAATGGCTAAAGTTGCACCTTATGATGAGTAGGTAATACATATTACTAAATACAATTAACTATAAAAAATTAACATATTTATATGTATTTTTATCATGTAAAAAGGTGTATGCATATACACATCATGTCTATAATTAGGGAAGGAATAGAGTCGATGGTGAATTCTAATGTATAGCTGAGCGCGTGTAAAATTATTATTCTATACAAGGAGAAGGTATATTCATTTAAATTTCTAAGGTGAAATTGAGTTTACAAGCTACCTTTTCTACAAGGGAACTTTTCTTCCATGGCACAATTAATTAAAATTGATTGAGAAGTTAATAATATTCATGTTTCAAGATCAATTTTTGGGTTTCTTTAGCTCAACTAGAAAATTTATTCAGCTTTTTTTATCTTGCCCTACCTTTGGTCCACAATAAATTGGTATCAACTCCTCAATATTGATGCCAAATTTTCAAAATTATCAAATTCCCAGTGCCCAAGGAGTGAACCTTCTATCTTGAGTAGTGGAAGGTATGAAAAAATATTGCAAGACCTAGGCTGGTGAATATTAACGGAACCTTCTTATATTAAAAATGTTTGTAGAGTGCAAGACCTAGGCTAGTATTTTCAGTTGAGCTGGTCACCTCCACATGCACCCATTATTGGGGGTGTCATTCCACACTTTATTTTCAATTCATCAACTGCATGAAATTGTCTTTGGAAAGTCAAGACATTACAGATTCAACTATTCATCCATCATATATTAATTCTGAGCTTAATCCTTCAAACAACATAGAGATTTATCAACCTTTGCTGATTATATATCATCTAAATTTCACCAACATTTTCAACTGATCACATCTCAAACCCTAAGTAGTTCTTAAAATATTCTCAGATCCATTAATATCCATCAAAATTTTCATCTACAAGACAAACATAGAGAAAACGATCAAGTTTTGATCCAAATCATGACCATGTGCAACATATGGTAACAAAATATAAACGGTACAAATATCAAATAAATCCTCAAGAGAACCACAACATTCTAACTCCAAACAATGATAGGGGACCTCCCCAAGATTCACTTGGTTTTCTAAGTTTGCTACTGCTTGCAGAAGTAATCAACTAACTATCCACATAGAAAAGAGATGAGGTATAGACACCAGTACCTCAGCTACAGAATGAAAAACAAAATCCACTCTACCAATTCTTTGTGAACCTCCAAACCCTCTCAAAGAGGAGGCTTCATATTTAGCACCTACTCCTTCCAATGCCCAACAACTTCTCATGGATCAGTCATATACCTCCCAGTTCACCATTAAATTATAAAATTCTTCTCAGAGTCTATATTTGGTAGATTGTTACCGTGAAATTGGGCACTACTATTGCCAAACATTTGGCACATACATATGGTATTATGATAAAAAGAGTTGCATCAATAGCATAGGTGGACCCGAATTCAACAACAATCCATCCAATGTCAACTTGATGCTATAAGACCTCTTATGTTATAACATAAAAACTAAGATAGATGCAGCTAAAATTTATTTTGAAAGAGTGGGACTCTATAATTCAATTCATATTTACCCGTAATAGTCACATCACCATTCCATCTTGTAGATTTACCCAAATAGTCACAACACCATTCCAATTTTTATTTCTCATAGAAAGAAGGTAATTTTGGTATCTTGGAGGCCATATGCTACCATTCCTGAACAAAATATGTGAAGCCTATTATAATTTATCCCTTTGTAGCTATAACACACCAAACTTGGACTGTGAATTGTAATGTACATGTAGGCAAGTAGGCAACTGGTCATCTTTGTTAATGGAATAGCTACCATTAAAGGTGGTTCCCACGTTGATTTAGTAGCAAACCAGATAACAACCCATGTAATGAACATTGTAAATAAGAATAACAAGACATCTGTGGTGAAATCACACACGATAAAGAATCATTTATGAATCTTTGTCCATTCTTTGATTGGAAATCCTGCATTTGAATCCCAAACCAAGGAGACACTAACAACTTGTCAGAACAAAATTGGTTGAAAGTGTGAACTCTCTCAAGAGTTTTTGAATAAAGTTGCTAAATGTGGAGTTGTTGAGAACATATTATCATGGGCATACTTCAAACAGAGCAAAGTATCTTAAGAAAACTGATGGAACCAAGAGACAAAGGTTAACTGGTATCACCAAGCTTTATGATGCAAATGATGCAGGAAGCAATAACTCTGAGAAATGCACTCTGATTTTAACTGAGGGAGATTCATCCAAGGCCCTTTTCATGGCAGGGTTGGTCATTCTTGGTCGAAATCATTATGGTGTGTTTCCCCTCAAAGGTAAGTTGTTGAATGTAAGGGAAGCCAACCATAAATAGATAATGGAAAATGCTGAGATTCAACATATCAATAAAATCCTGGGTCTGCAGCATGGAAAGGAATATGATAGTGTCAAATCTCTGAGATATGGCCATATTATTATTATGAAAGATCAGGATCATGATGGTTCACACATAAAAGGATTGTTGATCAACTTCATACACTCTTTCTGGACATCTCTACTCAATATTCCTTCATTTCTTGTTGAATTCGTTACTCCTATTTTTCAAGGCAACCCATAAAAATGGGCGGGCATTGTCTTTCTACACCTTGCCTAAGTATGAATCATGGAGAGAATATCTGGGTGGATCAACATCAGGATGGACCATAAAGTACTATAAAGGTCTCAGTACAAGTACTTCTAAAGAGGGGAAATAATATTTTAAAAATTTGGATAAACATAAAAAAGACTTCATGTGGATAAATGAGGAAGATGGAGATGCAATTGAATTGGCTTCAGCAAGAAGAAAATAGAGGCCGGAAAGAACTCGCTAAGGAATTTTGAGCCAGGAACATATTTGGACCAGACTGATGTGCTTATCAAGTACAACGACTTTGTAAACAAGGAACTGATCCTATTTTCCATGGTTGATTTGCAAAGATCCATCACATCCATGGTTGATGGTTTGAAACCAGGGCAAAGGAAAATATTGTTTTTCTCTTTCAAGAGAAATTTTGTTACGCAAGCAAAGGTTGCTCAATTCTCAGGTTATGTCTCAGAGCATTTTTCTTACCATCACGGTGAGAAGAGTCTTGCTAGCACAATTATTGGAATGGCACAAGATTTTGTTGAAAGTAACAACATTAACCTCCTTGCTCCACTTGGTAAATTTGGTACCAGAGCCCAGGGTGGAAAATATCATGCAAGTGCTCGATATGTTTTCACATGCCTGTCACCAATAACATGCTTCTTGTTCCCAAAAGATGATGATGTACTCTTGGACTACTTGAATGAAGATGGCCAAAACATTGAGCCAATGTGGTATGTGCCAATTATTCCAATGGTCCTTGTAACTAGAAGTGAAGGAATTGGAACTAGTTGGAGCTCATTTGGACCTAAATACAACCCAAGGGAATGTGATAATATGGATACAATACAATGGTGTTCATATCACCATAACTAGAACAAGTAATCAGTTGGAACCTATGACTCCAACTACATAGTGCTAATACAGAGTGTAAAGAGTTCTAATACTACATATTCAACAAGCAATGGAAGCTTATCTTATTAGGGAGAATACTAACAGCACAATAGTAACTAGTATCACTATTACTGCTTGTATGTATAAGCTTCTAGCATATCCATAGGAGTTACAAGCCTAAACATGGTGCTTGAGAGACACCTAAGAAATAGGCCCTAAGTTTGGGATAATTTTGGATTTATCATTTTATAGGGATTTTGATCCTCCTGTCAAGGAGGTTGTTCCATACACTTTGTATAAGAAACCAAGTATACTCGGTCTCCTATTACATGGACACCATACCATGATTCCATGATGTCACCAGATTATTTGCTCAGTCCCAAACTAACATTTGATGGGGACATGATTCTAGCATCATTCCTCCTACACATAGTCGAAACAGGAAGAATGCATGTTGCCAAGTCAAAATATGATGTAAACCACCAAGATGGTGCTAAAACCTTACACGCCCTAAAATATTAAACTAGGATTGTAACAATATGTTATTTATTCACATGAAATAATAGTATAAAAACAAAAAATGTTTCAATGTTTAAAAGCATGTTCAAACTTAAAATCAAATAGAGGAAAAAACACATACATAAAACCATATATTAATCATGAAAAAACTTCAACTTGAATTATGAACTGTAAAGGAACTTACAAAATGTGACACTATGAACCTGGTCAAGCGCACAAGCAAAAAGATCCTAGACATGACCCTGGTTGGCAAGTTGTATTGCTCATGATGCAAGAGGATTTGTACCTGCACTGCCAAGTCATTCAAAATCCATAATTATCTATACAATAAATACAAGTAATATTTGTAGTATTTTTTACTCTAAGATGCATTCTTATGATACTGTTAGAACATATGTTGACAATGTCAAAACATACCTAAATAAGCTCCTATTCGTTTCAAGAATAGTTTATTGGAGTTGCGTGAACTTGGAACAAGCCTCCCACGTTTTGAAAGAGTAGCAACTAAGTCAACAGTGATTTTTTTGCTGCTACGTCAGATCCAGGGAGGTTTTCTCCAAGATTAAATCGCTTCAACCAGGTGAAGGTGGAAGCTCTTATGGCCCCTCCCCCCCTACCCCCCACATTACTCTCAATTCCCCAATACCCAATCTATATTTCATTTTTTACTTTCATGAATACAAAAAAAAATATTCAATAACTAATTAAAAGGCAATGCAACAAAGATTATGCAAGAAAACATTGAAATTACTTGGCATAAAAATAGTATAATAAATGATTTTTTATATAATGCAAAAAAGGTTCCAAGTATGGTAACATTTGTCTTATAATAATACAATATTTTACATTATCAAATTTTATTTTTCTTATTCCTACTTCTAAAGCTCCTAACTACATCATCAACATCATTGTTCTCTAATTTTGTTTCGTGTATTTCCCGCATAGCTGACCTAGTTGCGTACTCATGATGTCTGGCCTCATGCAATGATGGGGCATCGCCTACAAAAACAAATAATATTAAATTTTAATTGCTAGTTTTTAAATATCATCTAAGTAGTTCGGTAATACTAATAAAAAAAAATTGCAATGACATTATTTACCTAGTGCACCAGTTTTCACCATTGGAACCGTTGCTTGTTCCTCTCTAGTGGTAGGATGCTCAAGTACAACATTCTCTATCATTTAAACAAAAAACGTTATAAGGACACAACTCTCAATGTATAATTAGAAAAAATTATAAGTAGAAATTAATTACCGTCGTGGCACTCATTTATAGTATCATTTTCAGCCTAGTCTCCACTAGAATGATCAAGTTGCATGTGAGGACCATGTTCTGGCAATATTTCACTCTCAACGCACTACTCTACAACTGGGTTTTCAGGTCGTTGAAAGTGTTTCTCCCCTGATTTAAAAGAAATTGTTAGACATTAAATTTATGGACAAAAACAAACATATTTAAAGGTTAACGTTTATGGATCTTAGGACCTGTCCCAAGCTTTTACGATGTTCAACTACGGCTTGATAGATGGAATGGAAAGCGATCTCTTTGTCTTCCTTTGTCGTTTCTATTTCAAAGTCGTCACCCTACATTACATATGATTATGTATTTTTAATGTGATTTGATGGGATTACAAAAATGTTGGAAGGCAATACAATTAATTATAAGATGTTTAGCTACTTACAATTCTTGCGACTAATTTCAAGTAGCCGCCCTGGTGTAGCTTGTGATGACATTTTTTTTCAATCCTAGATTTGGTTGCCTTCAAGGTGTCAGGAAACCTATCATCAAAAGCTTGAAGTCAGTTATGTAGCACACTTTTATTTTAGACATAGAGAAAATTAAAGTTGTAATTTACCTTGTGGGTCTAGTTAGCATTTTTCCTTCTTTCTTAGCCTTTTTCTCTTTTCCATCATTGATGAGTGCTCTCCACTCCCTCTCTGGAATTGTGAGAGAATGCTCGTATCTAGAGCTAATTTTCAAGTGTGTCCTATAGGTGTCCCACGTATATTTCAGATATTTTCCAACTGCCCAGGCGACCGCCGTTGTATCAAATTTTCCCACCCAAAAAAGGCCTTCTAGATAATTTAGAAGTTCTTTTTTCAGGTTGGAATTCTGGGAATTCTACCTTGTGCGTATGGTTGGGCCAAAAATTACCAATGCCTTGCTCTCCAAGGCCCTATAGAAATCATCGTTTCCTACAGAGAAAAATATATTATCATTAATTTAAAAATAATAATCATAATAAAATATGTTTTAGATAGAGAACATGAAATAGTTAAAATATTAAAACTTACCTGGGATTTGTACTTTATTTATAGGAACACCTTCATGTTTACCAAACATTAGGGGAATTTGAGGTCTAAAATGGGCCTCCTAAGGAAATAATAAAATAATAGCTAAACCAATAAAATAATATTTATGAATTTTCAATTCACTTTTTGTACCACAATTCATGTAACCATAGTTAAATTCAATTCAAAAGTTGTACCAAAATAAAATTAATAAAAAAATTGTATTGATGGACTATAAATAAAAATTATCTTTTCAAGAAAAAGTCATTATCATTGAACAACTAATGCATTTGTCCTTTGTACTTAAATAACTTAAAATATATATATAAATATAAATTTATAAATTCCTAATTATATTATATTATATGCTATTAATTAAAATTTATATTATTTAAATTGTATAATAACATGTAATTAATATACTATATAAAAATAATATAATATAATAAATGTATAGGGATATGCATTGTTTCTTTCAAGAAATATGAAATGAAAATAATGTATTTTTATTCAAAAAGTGTGAAATGAAATTTATTATGAGTACTTTACTTTTACTTTAAAAGTACTTGGAGCACTACCATGGTTAACCATGAGTTTTTATCAACCATTGAGAATATGACAGGTAAGTACATTTAACTCAAGCAATGCCACCTCAACCATTAGGGATGATGTCATCTCCTAAAATGTGATTGGTTCTCATAAAGTGAATTTTGATTGTACATTTTCCTTAGGAGGCCCATTTTAGACCTCAAAATTTCCCTAATGAACGTGCCTGGAATGGTCCCCATGGAGGCGACACGTGTAGCTCCAGGAAATTCAATAATAAAGTTGGTCATATCAGCCTCATCACTACCACCACATTCAGCTGTTGGTTGTGTATCTTCTTGGGGGAGTGTTTCATGGATGCTACCTAAAGGCGTACGAGATGTACAAGAGGGTTCCTCGGGAATATCTTGCCTTTGTGTCCGACTACCACCAACACTGGGGACAACAGGTTCCAGAAAATGCTACATAGAAAAGAATTTTTTTGTTAGTTTAGTTAATGTAAAAATTATAAATCAACCTATCACAATTGATCTCATGCAGAACAATAAAAATATTCTTTTGATTTTTTTTATTACCTTATATGTTTCTAGATGGGTCATAACTTGTCTTATCCTTTTTCCTAATTCAGGTGTTTGAGGCATAATGTCTACCAAACGCTCAAGTTCCATGGTTGCGTTTAGCGCCTTTTTTCGCAGCAACTACAATGGACATGGAGATGAATACAACTCTTCCTCATTGAGGGAATCATCACATGCACCATGGCCATATGTCTGCACATTTGAACAAAATTAGCATTATTTCAATTATGTACAGAATTAAAATACCTGAAGATAGAGCAAGGTTGGCACTTTACATGTTCTTCGACTAGCCCATTTCCGTGATCATCCTGCCACATTATAAATTAATAAGAATCATGAAATATATATAATAAAAAAATTTGTTAAAGATAAAGAAACTAATATGAAACTGAAATTGTTATTTGTTTACCTGTCCTGGAGTTGTTCTTGTGCCACGATCAGTCTGCCACACTGCAATAAAATTAGAAATGTGAAAACTTGAAAACAATATCTAACTTGAAAGCACAAAATCAAAACTGAAATAATTTCTAAATTTACCTTTCTAATACATAAACTTTGTGCATTAAAGAGTACAAATTTACCATCAAATGACATTCGAGTTTAAAGAGAGTAAACAGTAAATCTGAAATCTGAAATATTAATACAGTGTCTTCTCTAAGTTTTCAGATCAACATACAACACAACAAGTTAGAGGTGCATTTATAAGGAGGGGAAACCAATATGGCCACCCCTTGGCTTCACGATGTATGATTCTTGAAGTGTCCCTTTGCAACTGCAATATGGATAGGGGTAGGCCATACCCTTAACATGATTGTATCATGGGATAGGTCCTCTATTGATTCCTCCCTTACACTTTGGTTTCGGGGATATAAGTCATACAAAGCACTGTCGTTCTATGTCATATGGGGCATATGGAGAGCAAGAAACGCAACTTTCATATGGGGATATGGAAAGTGAGAAACGATGTGTTGACGGGAAAATATGTCCGGCCAACAGTAGGATCTTTTGACATCCTAGCCCAACTTCTGACTGAATGGCACATTTGGAGTGAAGGGATCAAGTGAGGTGTGAGTCCGACTCCAGCTAATAGCTTTCTCTTGGTCTGAATAACGATTGAATCACAAACATACATAGTATATGATACCATAATACAGTGATGTGTCAAGGTTACTATATGTTTTCATGTGGCAGCAAGATATCAAACAGATAGTACCAGGAAGTGTGATTAACTTATCTATGGGGCCTGTGATCTGACCTGAAAGCAGTTCTTATATGAAATATCCATACTCGAAGATATAACGAAATGCTAATAAAACAGTTCATTAACATTCATCATGAGAATAAATAGAAAAATTAAGCATCATCAACACAATCATAGATAAAAATGGAGCATCAATGATACTATTTAACAAAACAGATTCATTAATCAAAAGATATTCTGAAATTATATGCAGAATACACGCAGTGTTGTCACAGCTAGACACATCATCCAATCAAAGGGATTTTAACAAGTATTTGTATTATATGTCAAGAGTATGATTCTTCGATTACAATGCAATATTGTCTTTCAGTCCACCCTCGAGGAGCCTTTTACAATGTGCCCCACAGGGGTATTTATAGATTCAAGAGGCGCGCCATGGTATAGGCGGTTCAAACTTCAAGCGGTCAACTCCACTAGACTATTTGCCCTTGCGACTGGAAGGCAGGAAGATTGCGACACAGCAACTGATGCGCGTGTCATTTCATTGTGCGGTCATTACGACTTGGGGAACAAGCGAAGCATGTAAACCAGTGGTTAAATATAGGTGGTCAGCGTGGTCGGGGTTTACGGGCGTCAGCACTGCACCTTTGAGGAAATCTCGCCAAGTCTGGTAATCCGCTGTTATAGGAGCGACAAGAGGGGTTTCCTCTTTTATTCGATGCATACATTCTAGGGCATTCGGTACCAGAGTCTCCTTCTTCTGAGAGATCAGGATTGAGAGGGAGGCAAGCTTGGTATAGATTTGCACTGGAGTGACAAGCAACCGATTTAGGTTCTCTTGTGATGCCTCGAATTCTGGTGCGGCAGCAGCTTGTCTCACGGGTTGCAGAAACGACTGAATTTCCTGCTCTACCTGCTCCCAGTCTTTAGTTTCATCCAGTGCCCCTAATGACGGAATGTGATGAAGGGCGTTCATGGAGTCAATGCCACTGATCAGGTGATTATATGCCGACATCACTTTGTCCAAATCTTTGGCCATCTTGTCTTTGGACTGCATATTCATCCGAATTTGTACTTTGGCTTCTTGTGTATGACTCCAATCCTTCCTAGGCACATGTTCGGGAGCTTGTGTCTGCCATCAAGGGTCATCGACCCCAATCCCATTGGGTAAACTCTTTGCCCACTAGTGCTTGTTTATAGTTCATATAGTTTCCTCTGCTTTTTCAGCTAATGGAATGCTGTTTGTTTAATTAACAGGCATTTCTTTGCTCTGTCACCACTCATTGTGGTCATTTCTGAGCTACATCCCCCATCTTTCCCCAGCCATGAGTGGGACCACCTAGTTTGTGGCGGGCTTGCCTGCGGCTGTGGCATCTGCTTTCTAGTCTTGGTTCTCTTGCTCTGTAATTTTAGCCTCTTCTGCAGAAACAATTTCCCTGCTCTCATCCTGGGCGACGTTTTCTCTGGCCGCATTGACGGTTCTGGCGTCTCTGCAGGAGTTATTCAACATGCTCGGGACTAACAAATTTACACGGCTGTAATGAGATATCGTGGGATGGCCTTGCGCTAAGGATTTCCTTTTCTCTTGCCGTATTTTGAAAGAGAATTGGTCAAATGTCAATCTGGTCAGGTCGAAGACTTCTTCTTCCTGCGACCCGGGAAAATCATCAACATTGAGGGTACTTTTCGCGCCACCTGAAGGGATATCCAGGGGAGATAGGTCAATGTCGTCTATTAGCTCGTCCTCCTCATCCTGTGTTTGATCCTTTTCTTTTTCCTTTTGCCGGCGCTCGGCCTCCGCCTTGTCGTGTTCCTCCTTCTTTCTGCGTTCTGCCTCTGCCTCTGCTTCCTTTTCAGCTTTTCTCTTTCGCTCTGCCGCGGCGGCTTGTTCTGCCTTCTTCTGACGATCGACTTTGTCGAGTTCTTCCTTAAGTGCTTTTTCTGCCGCCGCCTGTGCCACCTTTTCCTGTCTTTCCTTTTCCTCTTCCTTTCTCTTTTTTCGCTCTGTCCTGGCATCTTTCTTGCATTTTTCTTCATCCTCCTTCATTTTCTTTTCCTCTTCTTTCTTGGTTTGGGCTTCTGCTTCCCCTTGCTGATCTGAGGTGTCAGGCCCCGTACCGGTCTGTGTTCTTTTATCTTTGGAGGAAGAAGAGCCTTCAAGCTTCTGGCTTCTATCTCCTAAATTCTGATGATCCTCTTCTTCTCGGTCAGAGTCGATTCCTGGAGCTAGATGCCTGTCTGCGTTATACCAGTTTCTTTTTTCATCCTTTGCTGGGCGCTCGACATGCTGATAACTCCATCTAAAATTGGCCCTTTTACAATGCTCAGGTACTATCCTTACTGGGTCATAAGTTCGGCAATCCAGATTTCTGAAGTGATAACTTTTTACCTCTTCCCCTTCACGCCCTACTTCTCTGAAGTCCTTGACTGTATAAGCACCAATGGTGAGAGGTAGGGTGGGCCAAGGTTTCTTCTTCCCTTTGGAAAGGACGTTAGAGAAGCCCGAGGTCATCTGGAAACATACCTCTTGCATGAGCACCTTATCGGTAACAAACTTAGGCAGAGCATGCGGTGCTTTAAATGAGCCAAATACTCGGATGATTGTGAATTCAGCGAATGGGAACCAGTGTGCCACCTGACCTAGTGTCTCCATTGCTCGCCAAGACATGTAGGGGGTGTCTTGACCAAATAGTTTCCCATAAAGGGCGGGAATGAAAATATGAGAGATCTGCTCGATGTCTGACTTGTACCTGAATTCCCAGAATACCTTGGTCTGCAAATGTATTGCCTGGGTCTGTTCGGAGTCCCAGTTATGTGGCCATCCCTCAACATGCAGCTGGGCACAGACAGCGTCTAATAGATACGAAGCCATATAGAATTCTGATGGCGCTCCCTCATCTGGGGCTAAAGCTGAAGCCAGGTTTGTGTGCATGGAGCCCATTAATATACCAGCCCAATTGAACCGAGTGCTGTATACTGTTACGTGTTCCATAATGGTTTCCCATGTTCCGTTGAAAGTGGTGGCGTCCGAACGCCCGTATAATCTGCACAGCATGGCGGCCACTAACTTTTACACCTTCCTTAGACTGGCCACCGGGTACTCCTGGTCTTTCTTTATTTTAAATTTATCTGGTTCCGCCCACCATTTTCTGATTGTATCAACCATCGGCACTTCATTTGCAGAAAACCATCTTGGGGTGAAGTTTACCTCTGGTTTGGGTAGTGAGTAGTAGACCTGTGCTTTTGAGCTCTCCAATGTTGCAAAAGCTTTACCTCCACTATCCCGGATTGCGAAGTTCTTAGGGTCCGTCTTTTGTATGATCCAGTCCAACATTTCTGGGCATGGAAAGATGGCGGGATGTGGCCCTACTAGGTGCAATTTGGATTTCTTAACCTTCAGATATACTTCCATGTCCGGGAGATCTTCAGGAAACTCATCTTCTGTTATGGCGAACTCGCGGTATACTTCATACCACCTAAGGCTGTCGTCCTTTGCGAAGGTGCAAAGGGTGTCTCTGTATATTGGTGGAGGAGATGTTTGTATGTCTGTGTCTGACTCTTCCTCCGCCACCTGCTTACTTCTCCTTCGGGATACCCGGGGTGCCATATTGCTAGAGTCGGAGAAGACCGGTACCGTATCTGCTCTAAATTCACCTGTTGCATTCAAGAAAGAATCCCAGGATGAGAAATACATGATGATAATGGCTAAATAAAGTCTACACATGCAAAGTTTAATTGACTGTAGTCTGGGAGTCGCTGGGTCGCTGATCCACAAAAAAGACTCAAATGCGACCTCGCGACCTTGCGACTAGGTCGCAGAGTCGCAGGGTCGCTGACAGGGAGTTTTGCGACCTTGCGACCTTGCGACCGGGTCGCTAGGTCGCAGGTCGCACTTGAACCTGCCCGGGGGTTTCGCGCGCGCGCGGTTTTGCGGACAAATTTTCCCTATAGGAAAAAATACGCGGTTTGAAAGGGTTTAAACTGACAATAAGGCATAGCTATGAGGAATTGGGCAAGAGATGGGTGACCCTGGGGTTCATGAGAGACAAAACAATGATGAAACTCAATAGAAAAACCCTACATCCTTTCCAGCAAGTAAATAAGACTGTGGGGAGGCTCAATAATGGTAAGAAATGCTTAAGAAGGAAACATAGGGAGGAAAAGGCAACTTACCCGGAAGAAAACGCGCCAGTCGACCTGTCAGAGTAATTCCACGTTTTTCGCCGCGAGCTACAAATGCGACCTAGCGACCCGAATTTATATAAAAAGGTTGCACGTGCGAGTATTAAATGAGGTCACAAGTTGTAAGTTCGCGACCTTAAGGTCGCTGGGTCGCAAAGGTCGCTGAGTCGCTAATTCCCTTAATACTTCATTTTGCGACCTTGCGACTTCGCGACCTTAAGGTCGCTGGGTCGCAAGGTCGCAATTTGCTTGACTTCCGACTCTTGCGACCTGGCGACCTCTGCGACCTTAAGGTCGCAAAGTCACATAGGTCGCATGGGTCGCAAATCATGGATCCGCGACTTAGCGACTTGCTCTTAAAACTTTACTTGGCTTTTTTCCTTCTTTAGTTTCAAAGGGGGCTCCAAAAATTTTGAAGTGCGTGTTATGATTTTATGTATTTTTGGAGGGTGTTGTAGGAGCTACAACACGATGTTATCTTTTACTGTACTATTCAAGATGTGAGGAGCACCTCCATTAAGGTTGTGGCATTCTTTGAAGAGATGTCCTATTAAGGAGAAGATGACAAAGAGAAACTTGTCTAAAGTTTTGATGCCTAGAAACTACTTTTCTTTCAAATGGTTCAGTGGCAAAGGATCCAACTTGAGATTTGAGCTCCTTGCTCTGTGGGGCATCCTATTTTGTGCTAGATAGATGGAAATATTAGAGATTAATGTCTATGGTGATTATTGAGTGGGAAAACTAGAGACATGCCTTAGAGGCTCCAGCACTGGTGAATTGGATGGAAGATACCACTTCATTGATGATGTCCTTTAATAGATTATCTATCTCACACATATTCAGGGAACAAGATCATTTAGCTGATCATCTTTCAAAATATGGTTGTAGTGAGTTTCCGATTTTGATCAGATACTCTATTTTTTAGAATGAAATGTTTCAGAGATCGGGGATTATCAAAATTTGAAGGATTTCACCATATTTCAATGTATTTTTTATGCTTATTATGTAGGTGGTCCTTTGTCTCATATGATTCTTTTTTGTGTTTTATTTTCCCATGATGTTATATGGATATAGTAGATAGGGAAGGCTCATTGTAATAGAGATGTGGAACGATGCTACTGGGGGTTCCAATTTTTGTGTGTTTTTCTCAAGTTTACAGAAGAAGCTATGTACAAATGTAAACTTTCTCATTTTGATAATGTGATGATCAAGAAACTGAAATATGTTAGTCAAGGTTGTCATTGATTTCAATATCGCATTGGCTGGGATGGAAAATATTCTTGTGACTTCAATGAACCTCATGCAATCCCTAGGTGCTAAGGATTCCATTAAGGAAGATGTTAAGGTTTCTCTAACTTTATGAAGATGTAAAGGTATTAATGATGCCATTATGAAGATGTAAAGCCACTAATAAATAATTTTTGTCCTAAATATCCATTTACCATAATTCCCTAGTAATGAAAGAACTAATCATGAATATGTGAAGTGCCAATTATGTGCCTAATATACAAGCCCTCATGTGAAGACACCCTAAACTTTGTCCTAGACATTTAAATTGATGATGACATGAATGATGGTACACTTTATGATGACTTGAATTAATAGATATTGCATAGTTAATGACATACATGATGATAGACTTGATGACATATGATGACATAGAAAAATACATGACAAGTGGAAACGTCCCTTAAAGCCCATTCTGTCCCAAACACCTTACATATACAAATTCAAGAACACTCATAAAGAAAAATAATTTTTGACACCTTGGAGGAATATTTCCACAATGAGACCAGTATCATCTTAAAGAGGATTTTTACAACTTTGATGATTGGAAGGAGTTCAATAATTACAAGGGTATCATAGAAAAGTTTGTAGTGATAAATTTGATGATTGGAAGGAGTTCCATATTTACAACGATATCACAGAATTAGACTATTGAACCTTTGTTTTTACACAAAATTTGTACATTCTGTATGCAATCAGTCCACTTGATTTATAGACCCAATGCAAACGCCATGAATAGACATTTGTGTTAAATGAAGGAAACAAGCCCAATGCAGAAGTGTCAAACTTGGTGTAAAAATTGGGTGCATATGTGTGTATTTTCCAAGAAGACTATATGTTGCTCCAAAATTATGTATGCTCAAATTTTTTATTGCAGGAGTATGTATTGTGCATACTATTGGAAGAGAAAGGTGAATGTACTACAGATTTGTCGAGATAAGTGTATGGGAGATGTATTTATTCAGTCAGTTATATGTGCAAACAATGTATTTATGCTCAAAATTTTAGTTCTGTGTTATAATCCAGAATTGAAGAAGTGTAATAGAGATCCCAAGGTTCATTGATTAAAGTTTCCAAGGGATACTTACAGAGGGAAACATTTTTAGGTGTATGTGGTGTTGTCTTACACCTGACTAAAACGTAAAATTTCTAGACCATGTACTAAGTACACTATTGTATATTGTTATGCCTTTTCATGATTTGACTCAAACATGTAACTGTTGGCTAGGAGTTGGTCAATGAATTTTATATGTGTTGAGTGAAGTTTTTCTTTAGAATTTTTGGCCACATAATGCATACACTAATGTACTTGCTTCCTAGATATGACACAATATTTGTTGATAATGGTGGCAAGACTTTTGAGCTAGGGTTTTCAATGATGATAGATTGATCTAGTTGAGCATAATTATGCATATTTGATGAAAACCAACTGCTAGGGTTTGGAAATTATTGGCACCCAATTGATGAGAATATGTTTTTTGGTCTGAAATATATTGTGGCACTTGTAATATCAACTACTTGGGGTACAATTGCAGCATTCTCATCATAATGTTGATGGAAAATACTATGGGTTCAAGTTTGATATCATTAAGGACAGATGATACAATAAGGTTTGTCCAAAATATTGTTCAGTGGCCTCTCATTAGTAAATAAACTTAGCAGTGTGCTCCATGACAGTATAGCAATACACTTGTTGACATACCCTTGTAACAATGCTCACATCTAATCATGGTCCAGTATTATGCTTACAGTGACATTATTACTCCAGTGGAAATTAATTGGTTGTGATTGCATGTTGAACATGTGTTTCAAGGAATTATAATCAATTATATAAGTCCTAGGTCTACACATTGCACATCCCATCCTGAGAGTTAACCCAAGGTAGAACAATGACTAGTTAATCATAGGCAAAGATCTTTGTGCAAGAATATGAAATAGCTCAAGACTTACACCATACTTCCTGTAACTATAACTATAGTACATGAGAAGATGTGATTGTTATTCTGAGACAAAGAACAAATGTTACATGTCTTCTAATTTCTACTATCGTTCCTTTGATGATCTAATGTAGGAGCATCTACCCTCCAGTTAAGTTTGTAATGTAACTCAAGGCCTAAGGTCTTGACATTGGTCCAAGAGGGACATTTCCTTTGTATAATCATTGTAAAATCTTGTAAATACTTCATAATTCACAATTATTATTATAGAAGGTTCTAGATAGGTGTTGACTCATTTTTCAAAGAGCTTAGTCATGTAATTGAATCTGCGTGTTGGCAGGATTCGTTGGATAAGCTAGAATATAATATAGGATTGATCCATTCGGTTCAAAAAAGATAGGATCAAGTTCTAAGCTTAGAAATAAGTTACAGAAACATAGGAGTTAGTTCCTATAGTTTAGGAATATGTTGATAAGGATTGAAAGGATAGAATTTCATTTGAAGAGGTAAGCTTGCGAGGCATTAAAAGCAAGCAAGACCTAGAAAAGGGATTAATCATAGAAATTGATTCATGAGGTTGGCTAAGTATTGTTAGGATAGGCCTTCCACTCCTAGTAGAAATAGACTGTATTGAAGTTTGCACGTACAATAGAGAAGACATTTTTCGGTTGTTTGATATATGCAGTTTGGACTCTAAAAGACAGAACTATAATAATTGGAGAGATGAGATTCACTCAAAGACCGAGAAGCCTGTGTGTAGACCGAGAGTAGATAAAAATTTGATTCAATTTATGAAATCCATGTTGTTTAATTGTGTTAAGAGAAAATTATGATATTAAAAATAATGGGTCTATGAAATTGATGCAATCATGTTGATATTATGCGTTGAACATATTATAGATTAACTGAATTTTGGTTGGTGTATTGGTAAGGCTAAAATCCAATAGATAGAAGTGGTCCAATGATTGAAATATGGAAGTACGTGACTGAATTCTTAAAGGAAAATTCCGTTGGGAAATTATGTTGAGGTAAGGAGTTTCTCTTGAATATTTGGTGTTTATATCAGTTCATATGGAAATTAAATTTTGTGCACACAGAATGGTAGAGACGTTGCCCATATGACATGTCTACTTTGAAATCTAAGTGGGAATTGAGAATTTGAATTACAAGATGTGTGGTTACATTAGAAATGGATGAAAGGATCTTCATACATGAATTCTTTAATTCAATGTGGAAAGGTAATGGTTGAAATTTTATGAGAGATGAATAGTGGGAGAGATAATAAGTGGAGAGAGAATGAGTGCTCTGTATATTTTTACTTATATTTTAAATGAGTATGATCATTATGTTAAGGATATGGTGATGTACCCATTTTTAATAAAATTTCCTAGTATTACAGAGGGAATGCATGAAATTGGGTGCTTAATTGAGGGCTATTGATGCCATCATGTTTTGAATGATGGAAGGAGACTCTGTATCTAGAACAGAGTATTATGGGAAGAAGGTTACAAAATTATTTTATAGCAAATTAAAGGAGAGAGATAAAGGGAGGCACTACATAATTTTCCTGTAGCAAAATATCATAGAGGATTGAAGGGTTGTGATGCATAATCATTTTGTAGCATAGGTAAAACATGAAAATAATTTATTTTTTTGATAAACTGCAGGTTGAGAATTGTCTTCAAAGGGTTGTTGGGGCATAGAGTGCCTATGTGCGATTGTTTAGTATAAGTTTGAGGACCTGTAGGTTGGGTGCTATCATGATCTGAGAGACATTGCATTAGTTTTGAAGTAAAAAATATTAAAGGCTTCAACATCTTCAGTAAGAAACTTCATTGTCATCTATAATTGCAGCTAGTTTGATAGTGAACCTAGTGTTGATTGTGACAATGGTGTTAAGGTTACAGTATAATAGTGATATGATGACAATATAATGGTAGAGCAGTAAACTTGGAATTGAATATGCAGAAAAATTGAAGGAGAGCAATGAAGGTCATTGAACAAAAATACAACCATATCCCCTAAAATTAGAGAATAATGAACATGCAGACACATAAGAAGAATTTAAATAGAAAATAAATACCAATCAAACTTATTAGAGTCCTTACCATTTTTTGGGTTGAAAAAGGCCAATTTCACCTGATTTCCCCCTAAACCAATGTCTTCTCAACTAAACCCCTGAACCAACGTCTTCTCAACTACTATCTCAGTGATTCTGCAATGTGATTAATCTGCAGGTTCAGTTGATTGTCGTCAGGAATTGATCGAAAATTGCCTTATTTAGTATGTGAAAATGGCTAAATGAAGCTCCCTTCACTGTTTCCCCCACTTCTGGCCTCTATCTCTTTCTTTTTGGATAAGTAAAAACTAGGTCCATGAGATATGCTTTCATTCCAATTGGATAATATGGAATTGAATCTCCCAATGGAAATGATGTGGGCAAGTTGACTTTGTAAGCTAGGAAAAGTGATTATTGCTAGGTACTCACTCCGATCAGAGTTACCACCTATCGGTAACAAGAAAAATGATTACAGGGCCAACAGAAGCAGACACGAGAGCTAAGCTAAAGAAACCCAAAACTTGATCTTGAAACATGAAACCACAAAGGAATACTTAGAAGGGCATGGTCCAACGATACCAGGAGAACACGGAGATGGGAATGGAATGGAACAATCTGCAATGTGATCTACAGGTTTAGGTGATGGTCGTTGGGCATTGCTGGAAAAAAGGAAAAAAGGTGGTAAGAATTAGGCTACTAAAATTAATAAAATGGAAACATGCTTTAATCTAAGCAAGTTAGCTAATTAGACTAAAATAATTAATGTCAATTGATTAATTATGAATTAGTAAATTTAATTAAAAATTACTAATTAGACTATAATGTTAATTGATTAATTAATTAATTTTTTTATGTTAGGGGATTAGGGGTGAGAGGTTTAGGGTTTGGGGGTTAGAAGAATAATGAGTTAGTGGTTAAGGGGTTAGGGAGTGGGGGCTTAGGGGTTAGGGCATTTAGGCATATTTAGGGGTTAGGGGAATAATGAGTTAGTGGTTAAGGGATTAGGGATTTGGGTTAGGGGAATAATGTGTTAGTTTTTAAGGGTTTACGGATTAGGGGGTTAAGGGTTAGGGGATTTAGGTGCATTTAGGGGTTAGGGGTCGAATAATGAATTAGTGGTCAAAGGATTAGGGATTGGGGACTTAGGGGTTAGGGGATTTAGGGGCAGTTACGGGTTAGGTGAATAACGAGTTAGTGATTAAGGGATTAGGGATTAGGGGGTTAAATGGGTTAGGGGTAAGGAATTAGGGTTTAAGGGGTTAGGGTCGGGGTTAAGGGTTTAGAGGTTTAGGGTTTATGGGGTTAAATGGGTTAGGGGTTTATAGGTTTAGGGGGATATGGGATTTAGCAGTTAAGGAATTTAGGGGTTATGGTTTAGGGGTTAAATGGGTTAGGGTTTTAGGGGTTTACGGGGTTAAATGGGTTAGGGGTCGAGAATTAGAAGTTAAATCGACCCAACCTCACATGACCTGACCTGACCAAACCTCCCTGAACATGTTTCCCTGGGCACTCCTATCGAATAATGGCTTCAATTCACTCAATATCCTACATGACTAGCTTAATAATAACCTGTTCATGGCAAGTAAAAGAATCTCTTGCTTGCATGTGGGCCTCAACTAAGAGGTTGAAGCTAAATTGTTGGCATGGTGTGGTAACAGACAGGTGACCTCTGCTTCTTACTCGGTGAGGGGTGGTATGTCTTCCACAAGTCATGATGTATCAAAGAAGCCTACTAGGGGAAGGGAAGGCATTTGTATAGGTAAGAGGATGAGGATTTCCTAGTTGAGTTAACATAAATTTTTAGGGGCGATGAAGAGGAAGAGCAAGAGGGAGATGAATTTGGAATTAGGGAAATTGGAAATATGCAAGAGAGGAGAGGCAATTGGGATGTGAAGCTTGCAAAAAGGTTGAAGGGATGAAATGCATGAATATAAGAGAGGGTAATAGAAAGGTCGAGCAAAAGGCTAGAGAGGGAGAGCTATTGAAGGCAGAGAATGGCTAGAAGGCCAAGTCCTTAAGGTCAAGAGGACTTTGCCGAGAAGCTAAATTGCCAAGTTTATGACACAGATTGCAACCTACACCAAATGATATGCTCTAGCTAAAAGGGATACTGTTGATCTTAAATAACTTTGCATGGTCATGGTAATTAAAGCACTTGAGAGTATTGGAATGCATAATATTGCTGAGACTAAGGGAGATCACATTACCATTATTCGGGCACACTATGCATGGTTTAAGGGTGTTGCACTCTACTTGGAGTTGCAATGGAGATTGTGCTATGTGTCCATGCTCTTGTTGCACAAGGTTTCCATGGTCATGGCTACTTCCTCAGGGAAGTTATTAGGGGTGTTTTGACAATGAATGACATCCATCATATTATCATTATGATACAAAGTCTTCACCATCAAACATGACATGGTTATGTGCGAGGTTATACTGGCCTAGTACAAAAAGTAACGTTGAAGGAAAAATTTCATGTTAAAGTGAATTGCCAAGGTGACGCGCAGGTTAGTCACTAAGCGAGTGACATTCATGTTGAAACTGATCTTGAAAGTGTGATATGTCACCATGTCAAAGCAGGTGGGGAGGGCCCACATTGGGCTATGATTTGTGGGGTAATCACAATACAAATATTGTAATGAAAAAGTGGTAAATATTCTTCAATACACACAGAACATTATATTTTGAAAAAGTATAATAAAACTTCTAATTTATTCATTCATTAAATTTAAAGATACAATTATATATATATATATATATATATATATATATATATATATATATATATATATATATATATATTATTTCTCTTTAACTTATAACATGTTTAATCTTAAAACAATATATATATATATATATTTAGCTTGACCTAGCTAACATGGTAATAGCTAACATAATAATGGTCAATTAAATCACCCTAATAAACAAATAAAAAATATATTACTATAATCCTATAAAAATTAATAAAATAAAATAAAAACAATATTACAAAATATTCTGTTGTTACAAAATGTTACAAAACATTATAAAATGTTTATTATGTCATCGCTATTATGTCGGTATTCCGTCGTCACTATTTGGGATAGCCTCATACGACCCGGCCTGACACGCCCAAATGTGTTTCCTTGGGCGCCCTCACACGACCTGACCCGACCCAACCCTCCCGAATGTGTTTCCCTGAGCACTCCTATTGAATAATGCCTTCAATTCACTCAATCTCCTGCATTACTAGCTTAGGAATAACCTGTTCATGGCAAGTAAATTAAGAATCTCTTGCTTGCATGTGGGCCTCAACTAAGAGGTTGAAGCTAAATTGTTGGCATGGAGTGGTAACAAAGGGGTGACCTCTAGCACTTCTTACTAGGTGAGGGGTGTTCTGTCTTCCACAAGTCATGATGTATCAAAGAAGCCTACTAGGGGAAGGAAAGGCGTTTGGATGGGTAAGAGGATGAGGATTTCCTAGTTGAGTTAACATAAATTTTTAGGGGCTATGAAGAAGAATTCAAATAGGGGGATGAATTTGGCATTAGGGAAATTGGAAATAGGCAAGATATAAAAGGAAATTGGGATGTGAATCTTGCAAAAATGTTGAAGGGATGACATGCATGAATATAGGAGAGGGTAATAGAAAGGTCGAGCAGAAGGCTAGAGAGGGAAAGCTATTGGAGGCAGAGAATGGCTAGAAGTCCAAGTCCTTAAGGTCAAGAGGCCCTCGTTGAGAAGCTGAATCACCAATTTTACGACACATATTGCAAACTACATCGAATGATATGCTCTAGCTAAAAGGGATATTGTTGATCTTCAATAACTTTTCATGGTTATGGTAATTAAATCACATTAGATTATTGGAATGCATAATATTTCTTAGACTGAGGGAGATCACATTACCATTATTCGGGCATGCTATGCACGATTTAAGGGTGTTGCACTCTACTTGGAGTTGCGATGGAGATTTTGCTACGTGAAAATGCTCTTGTTGCACAAGGTTTCCATGGTCATGGCTGCTTCCTCGGGGAAGTGATTAGGGGTGTTTTGGCAATGAATGACATCCATCATATTAGCATTATGATACAAATTCTTCACCATCAACCATGACATGGTTATGTGCGAGGTTATACTGGCCTGGTACAAAAGTAACGTTGAAGGAAAAATGTCATGTTGAAGTGAATTGCCAAGGTGACCCACAGGTTAGTCACTAGGCGAGTGACATTCATGCTACAACTCTTGAAAGTGTGATTTGTCACCATGTCAAAGCAGGTGGGGAGGGCCCACATTGGGCTACGATTTGTGGGGTAATCAAAATACATATATTGTAATGAAAAAATGATTAAAGAGAAATTAATAACAATTAAATATAACAAATATATTATTATTTTTGTTAGCTTGACCTTGCTAACATAATAATGGTCAATTAAATCACCCTAATAAACAAATAACAAATATATTATTATAATCCTATAAAAATTAATAAAATAAAATACAAATAATACAAAATATTTTTTCGTTACCAAATGTTACAAAATTTTTATTCCGTCGTCATTATTCCGTTGCTATTCCGTACAGCCTCACACGACCCAACCCGACACTACATGCCCGAACGTGTTTCCCTAGGCGCCCTCACACGACCTGACATGACCCGACCTATCCGAACGTGTTTCCCTGGGCACTCCTATTGAATAATGGCTTCAAGTCACTCAATCTCCTACATGACTAGATTAGGAATAACTTGTTCATGGCAAGTAAAATAATCTCTTACTTGTATGTGGGCCTCAGCTAATAGGTTGAAGCTAAATTGTTGGCATGGAGTGGTAACAGAGGGGTGACCTATGCTTCTTACTCGGCGAGGGGTTGTATGTCTTCCACAAGTCATGATGTATCAAATTAGCCTACTAGGGGAAGGCAAGGTGTTTGGATGGGTAAGAGGATGAGGACTTCCTAGTTGAGTTAACATAAATTTTGAGGGGCGATGAAGAGGAATTAAAAGAGGGGGATGAATTTGGCATTAGGGAAATTGAAAATAGGCAAGAGAGGAGAGGCAATTGGGATGTGAAGCTGGAAAAAAGTTTGAAGGGATGACATGCATGAATATAGGAGAGGGTAATACAAATGTCAAGTAAAAGGATAGAGAGGGAGAGCTATTGAAGGCAGAGAATGGCTAGAAGGCCATGTCCTTAAGGTCAAGAGACCTTCGCTAAGAAGCTAAATCACCAATTTTACAACACAGATTTCAACCTGCACCGAATGATATGCTCGAGCTAAAAGGGATGATGATCTTAAATAACTTTGTATGATCATAGTAATTAAAGCACCTGAGATTATTGGAATGCATAATATTGCTGAGACTGAGGGAGATCACATTACCATTATTTGGGCACACTATGCATGATTTAAGGGTGTTGCACTCTACTTGGAGTTGTGATATGTGCCAATGCTCTTGTTGCACAAGGTTTCCATGGTGGTTGCTTCCTCGGGGAAGTGATTAGGGGTGTTTTCAAAATGAATGACATCCATCATATTAGCATTATGATACAAAGTCTTCACCATCAACCATGACATGGTTATGTGCGAGGTTATAATGGAATGATACAAAAAGTAACGTTGAAGGAAAAATGTCATGTTGGAGTGAACTTCCAAGGTGATGCATAGGTTAGTCATTAGACGAGTGGCATTCATGTTGAAACTCTTGAAAGTGTGATCTATCACCATGTCAAAGCAAGTGGGGAGGGCCCACATTGGGCTACGATTTGTGGGGTAATCACAATACAAATATTGTAATGAAAATGGTAAATATTCTTCAATACACAGGACATTATATTTTGAAAAAGTTATAATAAAACTTCTAATTTATTCATTCATTAAATTTAAAAATATATTTTTTAAATATATTAATAATATATATGTGTGTGTGTGTGTGTGTGTGTGTGTATGTATGTATGTATTCATTTTTAAGATTAAACTTGTTATAAGTTAAAGAGAAATTAATAACAATTAATTATAAAAAATATATTATTATTTTTGTTAGCTTGACCTAGCTAACATAGTAATAGCTAACATAATAATGGTAAATTAAATCACCCTAATAAAAAAATAAAAAAATATATTATTATAATCCTATAAAAATTAATAAAATAAAAAAACAATATTACAAATTATTAATCCGTCGATACAAAATGCTACAAAATGTTACAAAACGTTACAAAATGTTTACCATCGTCGCTATTCCGATGTTTTATCTACACGTCTCAATAGCAACGGTTGTCCCCAAACCATCACAATACCAATACGTATCTCCATACCGTCGCAATACTAACATGTGTCTCTAAACGTCGCAATAGTGACACTTGTCTCCAAACGTCGCAATACTGACCCTTGTCTCTGAAATGTCGTAATTCCGACGATGTGTCCCAAAACGTCGGTGTTCTAATGATGTTCCTAAACATCGCAATACCAAAAATTTCCCTAAATGTCATTATAGCGATGCTTGTTGGTGGGATTTACAAAATTGAGAAAAATTTGGGAACTTTCCGACAATACGTCAAAAGTATCAGAACTAAAGTGTCGGAAAATTGACCATATGTATCAGTGATGGGAGGGATAAGTTACTATACTGGGAGTGTTTGTGGTCTGACTTGGTAATAAAATAAATAAGGTAGAGCACCAGAGACAGGACCTCCGATAAAGACAAAGAAGAAGATTGTGCATTAGTAGGAAAAGGAAAGAAAGTCAATGGAAATAAGTCCCAAGGCAAAGAGGGCAAGAGATACTTGTCCAAGATCAATTTTTTTCACTATCACGAGCACAGGAACTATTAGGCGAATTGTCCACAAAAGAAGGCAAGAAAGAAAGAGTCTGCGGTTGCAGTGGGTGAGGCATTGGCTTCACAGTTCGAGCTTTATTTTGTTCTCATTGCATGCATGGCCATCACTATAATGGGATGTATGTGGTATCTATATAGTAGTGCCTCATTCCATATGACAGGGAACAAAGATCTCTTCGATGACTTGGAGGAGAAGGACCTCCAGAAGAACACAGATTTTGGAGATGACAGGAGGTATAACGTGATGGACATAGGTACAATTACCTTTCAGAGAGAGTTTGGCTCCCCTCTCAAGCTGGTAGATGTTTTGTATGTTCCAGGCCTAAGAAATAATCTTGTATTCGTAGCGGTATTGGAAGACCATAGTTATGATGTCATATTTAGAAAAGGAAAGGTGATCCTTAGACATATTTCCACAATATGGGTGAAATAGATCGGTGTAAGATTCAAGAAATTGTATGCTCTCGAGGTCGAGGATGCATGCAAAGCTTTGAGGAGCAAAGCAGTGGTTAATGACTTGGTGGTTGAGATGGAGAAATTATCTCTCAACATGCAGCCTCAGAAGCAGTCTCCGAAGGTTGTGGAGCAGCCATAATTGGAGAAGTAGAGAGGAGACTGAGTGGAAGTATCCACTCAAGAAAATACCTCTAGTAGGGGGGAATTTTGAGCCAGATGGGCGGAGGGAGTACATGAATTTATACTTCCAGGTGAGAGGTGGGGGGATGTGCAGATATAATCCCAAGAAGAAATTTGGGTGGGGTCCACTGAGATGGTGTGTCTCATGGATCGAATATGGCTATGAGGAGCCCACAATACAACAATAGCATAAAGGATCAGTTGAATTGATGTAGTCATGTGTCAGGAAGACATAAATAAAAGTGATAGATGTTGGATATTGGAGTGCAGATCAGAGTTGGCAGCAGTGTAGAGGGAAAGGATGCATACATCATCAGTAGTGCAGAGAGTCCAGTAGATAGGTGCAGTAGCTAGCAGCAGTCAGAAGACTCCAATTACAGTTGCATTATACTGATTCAGTTGTTTGGAGGCTATTCAGTTTTAGGAGTTGCAGGTGCAAACAACACTAGAGAAGTGTTGCATGAAAAACATTCCAAGGGTACTGGATAAGGATAGATTGAATTCCTTTCTTGTTGAGAGGGAGTGTTGAAATTTGCAACAAGGAACGGTGAAATTGGAAACTATAAAGGAAAAAAAACACACCCACATTGGTGAGGAAAATCAAATGCACATTGGTGAGGAATTTCTGATGCACATTGGTTAGGAATTTCTGATGCACATTGGTGAGAAAAATTCAGATGCACATTGGTGAGGAATGTGGGACGTCTAGTTTATTTTTCCCTTAAATAAATTGGACAATAAATTGTAATTTCATCTCATAACAACTTGTATAAGTTAACTAAGTCATAATGACTGAGTTAGCTCAACAAATTCAAGTTGAGGGTCTTCGATAAGGAATGTAGAGGAATTATAATATTTTTGGGGTCTAGTTGCAGCTGATGCATCAGTGGCGTGCATGTGTGAATCAGTTAACTCAATTAATTGAGTTAAAATCAATTTAACTAGTTCTAACTGAGTGGTGAGCTAGTGAGAGGTCCAATGGATTAAATTAGATTCAATTCACAATGAGTGATCAATCTGTTAAATGATGATTCACTAGTAATAGTTGTGTGCATGTCATTTCTGAGGAAGACGCAGTTGACATAGATGTTAAAGGGAACATAACTGTCAACTGTATTTTTAGAAAATTACCTATGTGAAATTATAGAGTCATTTGGATTCCATGATGCATTGCACATTAAAGGAAGGAAAATTTTCCTACTTAATATGGAGTTGATTCCTTAGGAATTGCGTGAGCAAGGGTAGGCTGAGTAGAGGCTGAGAAATCGCTAAGTGTTTGTCAATTTTTCCTGAGCATTGTAAGCCAGTTTTGAGCATGATAAAGTGAGACAGTCAAGAGAGTGCTGGAGAATATCATGAGAGATTAAGAATGGTATTGTTTCATGATTCCTTAACTTAATACACAATATAGATAGAGGGGTTTTGAGAAGTTTATTTCCTCAAGAACATCTTGTGTTGTGTGATTGATTGTTTCTTTCTCTTACTTATATGTGATTGTGCAATCATGTTTTTTATTCTGCAAATATTGTAGAATTATTCAATATCTTGTTTTAGTACATCACAAGATCAGATTGAATCCATCTGTATTGATTTTCTACATAGTATTAGAGAATTGAGCAATATTTCTACAACCTCATCCTTATGCACACTCTGATCCAACTATCCATCAAAGTAGCTCTGATACGATGTTGAAATTTCCTTGCACCCTAGGTCAGGTTTATGCCCTAGATAGGAACAAAAACACACTAGAGATTCCCAAAAATGAAGCACATTGAACAACATAATATATGAACAATTAAATCAATAATAATACACAAGATATACAACCAAAAACTTGTTCTTATCATTCCATCAATAAGAAAATTATAGGGCTCCCATACTAGGGATCATGGCCCTTTAGAAACCATGATACAATGTTATAATATAATAAAATACAAGTCTATACAATGTTGGAGGTGACACAACAAGTGGGGGAAAGCATGTCGTTCATCCCACCCAACATTAATGGGAAAGGACATGCTAGGAACCCCCACTCCCAACATTAATTATGCCACATGGTGGAAGATATAGTGCCAACTCAAATAATTATTTTAATATAAAATCATTGCCATTCAAATTCAATCATTGTGTAGGGGAATTATGGAGTAGTAGTCTCCACACACAATTATGGTTCTCCTCTAGATTTATCATTTTTGGAATTCTAGAACTACATCTCATCTTCTCTCGAAAATGTTGATCTCTTTTTCATGACCTCTAAAAGTCTTAGTCACCACATCTGCTTTGATTTGTTGTTTCATTTTTAAAGCCACAACATGCACAGGTTCATTTTGTTGGTAATCATTAGGTAATCCCTCTACTTTTTCCTCATTTTTTTTTACCCCCTTTTTTTATCTCATCCTTTGAGTATTTTCATTTGTAATAATTTGCACCTGAGTCAGGCCACTCCTTTCGTATTTTTCATTTTGGATCATCACTCTTCCTATGATCCTGTCACTCTTACTGTGAGCCATCACCTTGAGAGTCTCAGTATTGGGTTTGGATGTTAGACATGTCGTGGTAAAGGGATAACACTTATCGTGGGGAAGGTTATTATCAAGAAATGGGAGGATCTTGCACTAGATAGAGAGAGAAATCCTTGGAAAGGTTTTATAGCACACAAAATCCATAATATATTCAAGTAGAGTTGGAAAAGGCTAAGAGCGATATAGCAAGAGAACGAGATTTCCTTTCAGACATTGATATAGTTGTTAAATTTGTGGACTCGGTGCCTAATATGGGCACACCAGAGGCAAACATAACTAGTATATGTACATTATGTATCTCTATTGGCAAATGAAGGCATTATTGGGAAAACATATACTAGACATAAATGAAGCTAAGGAGGAAATCCTCATCATGCTTGACGATCTGCAATTATTTCCGAAGACTTTGGTTCGACGTCTTAAGAGAATAGAAGAACATTTCAACCTCCCACTTGATTCGAGCAACTCCCCAAGTAGTAGCAAAGAGCCAATCACAGTGGATCTCTCTTATATTTCTAGGTCAACGTGATCAACTTTTTCTTATTATGGTTTCCGGGTGCTTTCTGATGGTTTTTTTTGTTTAAATGATAGTCATATGATAGCTAGTAGAATAAATAACAAAGGTCTAAAAACCATACAATCTATTAATTTTGATGTCTTTTTAGATTCTCATATATACTAATAAAAATGTTATGGTTTTGACATTAGTATGATATCCTACTAACAAATTAGGGTAAATCAACTATTTTAATTGATTAACATAAATTTAATTTAAAATATAATTTACACTTGAAAAATAATATATACATAGAAATTTGATTTATATTAAATTATATTTTGCCTTTAATTTTTTTTTTAAGTGAAAGTCAAATTAATTTTAATCTCTTCTTAGATTTTTATATATTTAAATGAAAATGTTATAGTTCTAGCATTGGCTTGGTATCCTGACTAACAAATTAGGATAAATCAACTAAATCAACTCTATTAGGATAAATCAACTAAATCAACTATTTTGATTAATCAATAGAAATTCAATTTAAAATATTATTTACATTGAATAGTATATACATAAAAATTTAATCTATATTAAATTTTTTTTTCAAGGTTGAAGTCAATGTGTGAATTTTTAAACTTAAGGGAAATTTGAAATCTTGAAAATGACCCGTTGGTCCTTTTGAAAGGTTTGACAACGCTGCTTTAATATAAGCCACAAACAATAAACAATAATATAAGCCATAAACAATAAAAACACTTTCGAGTAGTAATGATAATAAATTTTATAAAAGGTAAGGAAAATAGCATATTAAAAGGAACAATAAAGCCACTATTTAATTGATAAAGTTTTGATAGAATGTTTTTTTTTTTTTTGCATTGATTGTTTTTCAATTATTTTAAATTCAGAAAAGAAAAAGAAAAAGTTTTATAAAAGTTCTAGTCAATAAAGTTTGACAGAATGTTGTTTGAACATTGATTGTTTTTTTATTATTTTAACAAAATGATAAGTTTTATAAAAATTTCAAGTTAGTTAAGAAAAAGTTGACTACTGACAAAATGTTTGAAAATCTGGTTTGTTTTTCAATTATTTAGAAATTCAGTTATTTTAAAATAGTAAAGTTTGCAGAATTATTGGAGAAAATAAAATAGAATTATTGGAGAATAAAATAGAGGTAATGGAAGCTAGGTTGCAGGTCATAGAAGAAAAAAACCAAGATACTAACCAAACATCCCAGCAAGGAGATGTTGATAATATAGAGAGTCTTAAAATGAAGGACATGATTAAAGAAATAGAAGAAAAAGTTAACAACAATCTCACCCAAATAGTGGGGCAGGTAAATTAGATATCAAACCAATTAAAGATGAAAAGAAAAAATTGATCGAATTAGACCATGAGCATAATAAAAGGGCCTTGAACCTTATAATCTTCGGTTTGAAAGAGGAGGTAGACGAGGATACTTTAGCCATAGCCCAAACAGAATTACATAATAGATTACAAATTGAAACCATGTGTCTCACAGAAGCAACAAGGTTAGGGAAATTAACTGAGAATAAAGGAAGGCTGATCCGAATAAAGGTGAGCTCTACTGACCATAAGTATTACGTACTTAGTAAAACCTCAAGTCTAAAAGGAAAGGGAATATTTATAAACGAAGATCTCATTCCAGAAGATCAAGAAAAATTAAGAAAGGAGGTTCAAAAGGTAAAAGAAGATAGGAAGGAAGGAAAATGGGCAATAATCAGAAATAGAAAAGTCGTTATTCAAGATAGAAACCAAAAGAATAGTAATAAATAGCAATTCAACATGCTCCAAATTCTTTCTTGTAACTGTCAGGGCTTTCCATGGAACAAAGGCCCCAAGCTAAGTTGCATCTCAAATGATGTTGATATTATATTGCGTGTTGAAACTTGGGAGCATGAAGAATCTAAGGTCCCTAACATAGATGGCTTTGCACTATATTCTACCTGGAACAAGCAATCCTCTAGTTGAGGCATTGGGGGCATAGCTTGCTACATTAAGAAGAACATCTCCCCCCATGCTAGGATTTATAAAAACAACCCTTACAACCAATATAGTTGGATTGAGATTACTTACATTAATGATAAAAAGACCTACATATAAATCTGTTATTTTTCTCCCATTAATTCTAACTTATATAAGAAAAAGAATCTAGATAAAAATAGTCCTTACAATGGTTTAGAGAATGATATTTCTAGCATAAGGAATGAAGGTAATATCCTTTTAATGGGTGACTTTAATGCTCAAACTTCAAGCAAACAAGCTATTATTTTAAGCAATCATTCCAACCCCAATCCTCTTTGTTTAGACAAAGACCTTACTTTGGCTAGCCGGTACAAAAGGAGCTCTAAAGACCTCGGGAATACTTTGTTTGGGTCGGAGCTAGTCAAGCTCTTTAGTGCTTAGGATTTCATAATTTGCAACGGTTTAAAGAAGTGGCCCAATTCTAGCAAGATGACATGCATCCATGGGCTTGGCAGGAGCATGATAGACTATGTTATTTCTGATCTCCCTTTATACTACAAAAAAATAAATTTTGACATCTTAGACGACCACAAGACTGACTCTGATCATAGGCCTTTACTCATAACTCTCAATTTTGTCATGCATAGAGATCCCATAGAAGATAATCCTTATAGTGAAAAGAACTTAATCTTTGATAGAAATAAAAACGATCTCTTTCTAAATGAATTAAAAACTAATTTGCTTCATTTATCTAGTATAGACAACATAGATGACCTCTATCATAATTTTACTACAACCCTCTCATGTTCTATTAACAAGTTCTCAATTGAAGTCTCAAGTAATAAAAGAAATAGAAAAACCAACCCATGGTATGACAAAGATTGTAAAAGTGTGAGGAGAGCAATAAAGGAAGTTGTTGATGAATCTCTAAAAATTAACAAGATAAAAAACTACAAAGCCCTAACTAAAAGGAAAAAAAGGCAGAATTTTTGTAAAAGACAAGAGAATATCTTACACCTCTCTAAGGTGGCTCCTAAGAAATTCTGGAGGCAGATTCTAACTAGGAAAACTAAAGATAATAATAAAATTGCTTTACATGACTGGAATTCCTATCTTAAAAAGCTTTACGAATCTCCAAATGCCAGGGATTTTGAAACCCTGCTCACAACGAAAGTTTTTTTCTCATTAGAAGACAATGATTTTGGGGTTAAGCGCCTGGAAAATGTGAAAGCTAAAGACATTGAAAGTTACCAGGTGGAAATCTTTAAAAATGGAGGTCATTTCCTCATCCCCCACATCCACAAGCTTTTCAACCAAGCAGTCAAGCAAGGTTTCACTAAAGCTTGGACTCAAAGCCTCATTATCCCTATTTTTAAAAGTGGGGATACAAATAACCCCTCTAATTATTGAACAATTATGATCAACCCTCTCTTAGACAAGTTATATGGTATTATTTTGGAAAATAAGTTGAGCATTTGGATTGAAAGTGAAGGTAAGCGGGCTAAAGGCCAAGCGGGTTTTAGAAGGCAGCACTCAACAACGGACCACCTCGTTACGCTTAGGATCATTGTGGAAGAATGTCACAATGATAAATCCAATCTCTTCTGTTTCTTTGTGGACTTTAGAAAGGCTTTCGATACGGTTCCTAGAAATAACCTATGGAATATATTAGAAGAGCTAAATTTTCCTTTCGAGTTAAGAGCGGCTACTATAAGGTTATACGAGAATGTAATTGCCAATTTAAAGAGAAATGAGGGGTGGTTGAAAGATATCAAGTGTAATATCGAAGTTAAACAAGGTTTCCCCCTCTCCCCTACCCTATTTGGCATTTACATCGACAAGCTAGAAGGTTGTTTAGAGGAAGCAAGATGTGTTGGCACGATCTTAGCTGGGATAGTCATCATCCTTCTTCTCTATGCTGACGATATTGTTCTTCTCACAAGGTTCCCATCTGATCTTGATAAGCAACTTAGACTTCTGCTCTAACATGGGTATGTCTGTTAACACTGACAAAACAAAAGTTAGGATTATAAAATCCAAGAAGGACACTTACGCTAATTTTATGTATGACAATAGTTACTTGGAGGAAGTGTCTTCTTACAAGTACCTAGGAATTGATATTCATCATAAGCTCAACTAGAAATATAGCATTCAAAAAATGATTAGTGGGGGGTGGAAAGCTTATTTTGGTCTTGAAAATAATTGTAAAATGGAAAACCTCGTAATGTGTGATAGAAAGAAGTTTCTCTTTGAAACTTTAGTCACTCCTGTTTTCTTATATGGATGTGAGGTTTAGGGTTGCAGCATCTCTAGAGAATCCTGGAGAAATATTGAGCAAATCCAGAAGCGTTTTATAATGTATAACCTTAAAATTAAAAGCAATACACCCTATCCTATTCTCCTTATAGAAGTGGGTCTTTCCCCTATTGAGAGCCTAGCTATGACTAGGCTTCTATTGTACAAGCACAAGCTCAATAGCATAGGAGACCATAGACTTCCTAAGCTAGCTTCAAATTCCAACCAAAACCACCTAAGGCTTAAACAAGGTTGGTATAAAGACACCAGGGCCTGGTTAAACCATTGGGAGATCGACAAGAATGTTACATTGCAAAACATCAATAATATTAAAAAAATTGTTACTTCTAAGTTCAAAGAAAAAATGTGGTGTGAGAAAGTTCTAGCAGCTAAAAGAAAATTAAGGTATTATAAGGAGGTCATCAACCCCACCTTAGAAGATCAAAAGTATCTCTCTGTTTTAACTAGCTCAAAAAAGAAAATTAACATAGCTAAGATTAGAACGAACTCTCATGAGCTCCATACTGAAACAGGTCGCTAGACAGTTCCTAAAACACGATGGATGGAAAGGATCTACCATCTCTGTGAGAATATGAACATCAAGGAAGAAAATCAGTTCCTCTTAGAGTGCCCCGCGTACAACCACATTAGAGCTCAATTTCATAATATTTGTTGGAAAACTGACCTTCCTAGCCTTTTAAGGTGTCAAAATTATAGTGAGCTGGGGAGGCTTCTCTCCAAGCTTTTTGAACATAGGAATAAAATCTTAAATCAAATTAAATAACTCTTTTCTTTAGATCCGATAGACCAAAAATTGGTCTCAGTAGACGTTAACCATCATCATCATACATATATTTTTAATTTAATAACAAATTATATATATTATAATAATATATATATTTTTAATACCTGGATGCGTGTGTTTAAGACTGATATGATAGGCATGAATTGGCAGAGTGGCATGTGGCATGGCCACATGGCCACCCGCAGTCAGCATTTATGCACCATTGATGTGAGCACTTCTCCAGGCCGTCACCCTGCGTGGCATTTATGCTAGTGGGGAGGCCGAGATGGCCAGCATTTCAAATTGCATCCGTTCGGATCTTCGTTCCCATTCTTCAATTTGGTTTCTGGGCTCCTGGAGTGGTCTTGTGGCAGTTTGCAAGTCTCCATGCCGATGCTTTTCCGACCAGTTGCTTCCAGGTGCTCTCAGGAAGCAAAATTGTCAAGCAGACGCACTTTTGTGGGTAGGCGATGCCATTTGGGTTTTTGTTTCAATCTCCTTCCCGGATTACATTTTTCACACAGTCCCTTTTTCTCCCTTCTTTCAGCTTCTTCACCCGGTCTCTTGGCTCCTGCCCTCCCTCTGTTGCCTTCTGTTAGCCCAATTCCTTCTCCACACCACTGTGACACCATGCCCAGGCTTCGGCATAGATTGCGATGCTGGCGGGGTAGCTCCCAAGCCCGTGACACCAGTCGATGCCGCTCTCTCTCCACCAGCTCTCCATCGTCCTCCTCGGAAAGCCTCAGTGGCCATTTCCCCCCTGCGCGTAATCGACGTGGAAGAGGTTGTGGGAGTCACACCACCTCCTCCCCTCAGTGAGGTACTGTTGTCTCTCGGTCGTCTCTTGAACCCTATCCTGTCGTCTCTTCCTCTCTTCATAGCCCCTCCACTGTCATCTTTCATTATCAATGCGATTCCAATCGCCCCCTGGTTATTTCTATTGTCTCGGTTTCTTTCAAAGAAATCCCTGAAGCTCTTCCTGACCCCCCTCCAACGATGCATCCGATCAATCTGCAGGCTCCCCCTTCTTCTTCATGTGCCCCTCAGCCCGTGGGCAAAAGCTCTTCCCATAAAGCTGGGGATTGCAGCTCGAATGTTCATCAGGACTTTGGAATTCAGGTTGCAGGGCGTGATGCTGGCACAGATGCAATCCAAAGCGGTTCGGGCCACAACGACGAGGATGTTGGATGGTGCAGAATTGAAGAAGAATCACCCTCGAGAGACTATGGACTCTAGCATCTCTGTCTTTGTCCAAGTAATTCTACTTAGTCTCTATGATTTTTGTTGTTGTTTCTGGTCACTACAGGTTTTTGTATGTCTATGCTGAGGGCCTCTGTCGAGGCAGTGTTAGAACTTCGTTCGAGTCGGTTTCCCCTTATGGGCGGCCCAGGTTCTTGTTTAATTTTAGCATGTCAAGGTTGTTTTCCTCTGTCGAGGCAGCTCTCAAACGATATTCGGGCCGGTTTCCCCTCGAGGGCGATTCATTTTTTGTTATCTTGGTGATTGAATGCTTCTGAAGGCCATGTACCTGCTGTATATTATGTTTCACTAATAGATTTAAATTTACCTAGAAAAAAAAAAAAAAATATATATATATATATATATATATATATATATATTTTTAATTCATATTTAAGATTTTGTTTTTAAGTAAATTTAATGGAAATTAATATATATACAAACTAGGTTGGATATTGAATTTGTGCCAAATTCTAGTTGTCTAGTTCAAAAGAATCATATATTTATTTGGTGCTAGCAATGCTTATTACATAGGTTACAAAATGAGTTTTAATAGTCATGATAGACATAAAAGTAGGACATTAAAAAAATGAAAATTGTATATTGTAGCAAAATTTTGACTTAGTAATAGTGGCCATGAGCTATAGGAAGTCCATATTATCAATCAATTGGTATACGCCTAGCTGCATGAGGTCGTCTTTTACAACTTCATTTCTCTTGGAAAAATATTAAATAAGTATTAAATGTTAAATAAAAAATTAATATGAAATAAGTTAAATTTATATAAAAATTTTAAAATTTAAATTATTAATTATGTTTATGTTTATTTTAATTTTAATTTGTTTATCAATTATTATTAGGTGGATGGTAGGGATTAACTTTTATAGGATATTCTAGAATATTTTTAGTAGTATACATAAATCAAAGGATGAGAATTATTTCCAAATTAGTTATGCCTATTTTTCACTTTTAATTAAATTATTTAAGTTAAACAAATATCATATGAAGAAGTGTGATATTAAATGAGTTATGGTTTTCTGGGCATGGGGTATTGATAAACCATGTTATTGGCTCATAGTATTGTAAAAAAATATATTTAGAGATTAGGAATCTCCATGATAAAGTGGAGGTGAATCTCCATGGTTAAGAATCGTGTTACATGTTTTTTTAAATGTATATATATTTGATTTATATATTAACTATTTTTCTCATTAATAATAATAACAATAATTATTTGAAATAAAGTTATAATTTAGTTAATTCTTATGATTTTTTTTTATTTTAACAACTTGAGATGTATGTTAAAATAACTGTTGTGATGCTTATTATAGATTGATGCCTATCGACATTTACCAACCATTTAAAATATATATAATTTGGTTATAGTGTTTAAAATGCTTGAAAATGTTGCTTTAATATAAGTCATAAACAATTCATGTGAGAAAAAACAATAAAACACTAATAATGATAAATTTATATAAAACATATCTTTATGTTATTGTTGTAATGTTTTTGTGCTTATGAATATTGTTGTATTGGTTTTAAGCCTTCTAAACTCTTATGTGAATATACTTATGTCTGGCCTAGTACCAACAACCTCATCTAGCCTAGAATTGAGAGGGAGAATCTTTTTTTTTTTGAAAAAATAATAAATAAGTATTAAATGAAATAAATATTTAATACCAACTTAGATCCATCTTAACTCTCGATCTACCAAGCTTGAGAGGGATCTAATCTCTTTTCACTCTAAAAGATATTTGCATCTCAAGAGATTAGATCCTTCACTACTCTTAGTATATCCACATATAAGATGGATTTAGATTGATTTAATTATTAATTATAATTTTATAATTATTAATTTTATGGTTCTTTTTTTGACCCAGTCAAAAAAGCTAAATATGAAATTATGACATCTCTACCATATCGATCTAAAGAATTTTTTGTTTTTATTTTATTTTATTTTATTGCTACTAAGTCAAAATGTTAAGCATTACAACATATATATCATACTTCCCTTGAGAATGTCTCTCTTAGAAATTATATATATATATATATATATATATATATATTTGAAAACGATTTTACATTATATTAAAAAAATGGAATACATAAAGTACAAGCGAAGAAGCATGAATAGTCATGGCCTATGGGCGCTACAGAAGGATACATAACGGAGACCATCTTCTTGAGGAAGGGGAAACCACATAGTCTGTGCGAGAAGTGAAAGTTTGGTGCCATTGCTACAATTAAAAGAGGAAAAAACAAAAGCAAGAGAGCTAGGTAAAACAATTGAAAGAGAGCTTTTCACTGCCATTTTTCTAATATCTGACTGTGAGAAAAATCAATGACAAAACATGCCAAGCATGAAATGGTCCTAGTCAAGCTGATTTAGCACCACATAAGCTAGAGGGAGCATGGACGAGTTTCTTATGTGCATGTTCACCATTGGTTGGACCAACAATGTCAACATTTCCAGGGCCATAAGGGCCAGCTTCAGGTGGTTCTTCCATGATGAAACAACCATATGGACTTGGGAGATGGGGAGAGGATCTGTCACCACTTAGTTGTCCACCCATGGGATGGAATGAAGTGTCCAACAACTCTCAAGCTAGATAAATACGCCCAACACCAGCGTAAATGGTGGATGGTGAAGAGGAGCCAAGAGGGACTAAAACTGAAGCAAAAGAACCATGAGAGGATGCAATGGGAAGTTCTGAAGGGAATTTTATGCCAATTTCATGGGAGAGACAGTGGAAGAAAGAGTAAATATGGCTAGTGTGGGCATTGATGTTGGAAATCATCCTGCCAGTGCTAAAGTGTTCTCGTTCCTGAGTCAAGAGGTGGCGGGCATGGAGATTGTGGAGTTCCTAGAGAGCATCCCCCCTCGACGAACCTCCTCTGCTTCTAGACCTGTCACCTGTTGACACATATGGGCAGGGATGACATTGACAAAGAGACCCATTTCTTCTTTCATTGTAGGGGCTATGGGTGGGCAGCCTCGCCCCTATCCATGACCACCACCACCACAAGCTCGACCATGTTCTCAAATCATGGGTGCGAGTTGGAAGGCAATGATATTTTCTAGAGGCACGGGGGTAGCAGGAGCCAAGGGAGAAAAGCAGGCAGGAATACAACATTGGGCATGGAGCGAGATGACTAGTGAAAAATGAGGGACACTCCAAAACGTAGGAATGGCATGCAACATTAAAGCATACATGGTGGTGACTAGGAGCATGTTGAACCTAATTGTGCGAGGATACGAAGAAGGACGAGAGTTAATGGAGGGTAAGTGCATGGGTAAGCGAGCCATGGAGAGAGATTGCCAAGTTTAGGGTAGATCCACACCAAACTCGAGCAGGTGGTTGGGCCAGTGTTTGCAGCCAGATTTGGGAAGCAATTAAAAATATTAAATATATAATTTGTTTTATATATATATATATATATAGTCTAATTTATAGATGAAATCTAATTTCAAGGTATTTTTATGGTTAATTTAGTCAAAATCCAACAAAGATTTTTAAAATTTTGAGTTAAAGTTGTTTAATCTATAAAATTTGAGTTTAATGTATAGAATTCGAGTACCTGAGGAGTTTTTGAGAGTAAAAGGTGTTGAATCCATTTATGCATTTAAAAATGTATTTTAAATAACAACAAAAACATAATCTTACTTGAAATTGTATTAATGATGAAAACAACTATTTAATTTGTAAATTATATATATAGATATATAATTATTTATTTGGAAAATTAAATTTATACCCATTTAGAACTTTTAAGAAAAGATTTAAATTATGGTTCTATTTTTTAAAATGTTTAACAGTGCTGCTTTAATATTAGTCCTAAACCATTTATGTGGGAAGGTACAATAAAAACACTTTAAGTAATAATGATAAATTTTATAAACTGTAAGGAAAATATGCATATTAGAAGGAACAGTAAAGTCAATGTATTTAATTGATAAAGTTTTGATGGAATGTTTTTTTTGGGAGCCGTGATTGTTTTTCGATTATTTTAGAAATTCAGTTATTATGAAACAAGAAAAAAATTATTAAATTTCTAATCACTAAAGAAAAGAAAAAATTCCATGTTAGAGGGAAGAATAAATATACCGTAGTTGGTTGAAAAAGTTTGACAGAGTGTTGCTTGACTATGGGTTGTTTTTCAATTATTTTAATTTATTTTAAGTATTAAAAAAAATCAAGTCAATTAAGAAAAAGTATATTAACAAAATGTTTTGAAACCTGCATTTGTTGGAAATGTTGTCATTGATGGCAAAGGAGATGACAAAGGAGGAGCACCAGAAAGGCAGCAGAGACATCAGAGGAAACAGAGACAAAGAGAGATAGAAAAATAGAAGTAAGGAGAAGCATCAGTCAAGGAGAACAAAGGAAGAAAAGGCAGTGAATTGAGGTAGAGAAATTATTCAGCAACAAAGTAGGAGGATAATGTGTCTGGATGGAAGAACTTTCTTTGAATTAAGTGTGTCTGGATGGGGTTAAATCTTGTGAAGAATTGATTTAGTATTATTGTGTTTGAATGTCTTCTTGGTCGAATCATGTGAAGAATTGATTCAGTATTATTGTGTTGAAAGCCTTCGCATCTGTCTTTAGAAACTTGTATAGAAGTTTAACTGGATGCTCCGTGCTCTAGAACCAAGGTGATAATATGGTGTAATTGCATAAACTCCTGAAGGCTCGTATTTATACACCTCTGTGTAATGGCACAATTCCCGTTGTATGCTTCTGTGTAAGTATGGAAGGTCTAACGATGTCGTGGTATTGATTAGTCTATGAGTCTCGGTGTCGACTGTATGATAGAACCCTTTTAAATAATAAAGGCAGAACCTTGTACGAGACCGGAACCCTGTGTAGAAGAGCGGAACCGTGACCGGGTGAATAGTGAAGGTGATTTCTGGGTTTCATCGCATCACTTTTGTGGAGTGAGTGATATTTTCAAATTCGGAGAAATTTAATTGAGTGTTCGACACATGGCGTCAGGCGAAGTTCCAAAACTGTCGTTCAATGCGTGCCATCGCACGTTAACGATCGACCAGGGAAGCCACGCGATATTGTCGAGCGCCGTCGATCTGGAGGGGATCCATCAGACGGTAATCGTTTGATGAAGATGCATGAAGGATAATCTAAGGTACAATGTGTGTATTGGATTTGTTATTGATTATATGTGTGGGCCCGGAGTCAAAGGAAATGACAAAGCCATTTGTTTGAAAAGCGTCAGGTATTAATATAAAGTGTTCCATCGGTGGTGAAATCGGGGGATTCACTTAAGCCCTGAAATATTTAGTTTTTACCATGTAATTAAAATCCCAAAGCTGGCGTTGATTTTATATTGGAAATATTACAGAGTTATAAGGGTTGGTATATATAAAATTTTCCAAAGTTTGCTGAATATAATTATTTTTCAACTTCTTCGAAATTGATAAATAAAACCTAAGAAGTTGTGGAAGACCACGTGGAGGAGAACGGGGTACTTTGAGAGCAAAGCGGGACTATGGATGGCAGAACGATAGTACAGGGAAAAAGGTGAATTGAATTTGTAATATGAGTTTCAACCATTAAGTTTAAAACTCATATATATACAGAGAATGCAAGCAGGTAGCCTGAGAACAGAGATGGTAATGAACAGACATCGCCCAGATTCGTATGTATTTGAGAATAAACCTAAAAAGAAATTATATATGGTTGGTGCACACAAGTACAGTGAATAGATGAAAATACACAGAGGTGAACCAAAATATTCAGAACAGTCACTCAACAGCAGCAAAAAAGATAAATCCAGTAAAGCCAAAATCCAAAAAAGAAGTTGAGTGAAATTGAAGTGTGTAACTGAAAATCTGAATGTAAATGTTGTGATTAAATTTTTTATTGTTTGTGATGCATTGGCAGGTATCCTAAGGAAAAGAAAAATCCCACTGTGGCATGGAAATTTGTACATATCATTATAATTTTAAATTGAGTTGGATAAAGGAATGAGAAGATAGAAGCCAAAGAGTCATGACTGTTCACTCAAAATTCCTTGTGAAATACAAACATTCATGTGAGGAACTCTATAAATAATATCAAATGGATATGCATAAATGAGGTTAGAGAGAGGAAATATAGAGAAGGCATAGTATAGAAGAGACAGGCAGAGAAGATTAAGAAAAGAAAAGCAGAAAGAGAAGCTACAAAACAGCGCTGATATCTGAGGTAAATCAGCAAACATTCAGTTTGATAAATTGAGGAAGTTGGAGCTTCTCTATCAAGTTGCATCTTGATAGCTGTCAGTTGTAGCTGACTGAGGTTGAAGCCTCTTGTAGGTTGGTGCCTGCAGAAAATTGAAGGGAGTTGGTGCTTCCTTACAAGTTGTAGCTTGCAGAATTGAGGATTGGAGCCTCCTATAGGTTGGTGCCTGCAAAAAAACAGTGGTGAGAGGGAGTTGGAGCTTTCCTTTGCATCACAACAATAATAAGATGTGGTTTTCTCCCTTTATGGGTTTCCACTTATATCTGGTGTCTCTGTTCATGATGTTTATTTGTTGATCTGATTTATATTTTCTGCTTAGCACCTGCTGCTCTCATATTAAGTCTACTGTTATATAATATTAATACTTGCTTCTCTCATTCTAAGATTACTCACATATTAAGTTGGACATGATATGAAGGTGTAAATAATTTTTAATGAAAAGTTTTAAAATTCCATGAATGTGTTAAACTGATTCACCCCCCACCCCCCCCCCCCCTCTCAGTTTAACTAAGGGTCCAACAATTGGTATCAGAGCTAGGTTCCTTTGTACCAGTTTAACAATTGAAAGGAGATTCTAGGTTCTCAGAATGGCTAGTAAAGAAGGATGCTCAACCAATAAATCCCCTTTCTTTACAGGTGTAAATTATGCCTTCTGGAAAATCAGGATGAGGACATACATAATGTCTCTAGGAATAGAAGTTTGGGGTGTTGTGGAATTAGGATATGCCCCAAAGTCAACTGACTCGGAGAAAGAATCCAAAAAATATTTTGTAGCTAACGCAAAAGCCATGAATGCTATCTTGAATGGATTGTGTGAAGCAGAGTTTATCAAAGTAATGCACAAAGACAATGCCAAAGAGATATGGGATACTCTGGAGAACATCCATGAAGGAGACAAGAAAGTAAAAACTGCCAAACTTCAAGTCTATAGAGCCCAGTTTTAGAATTTAAAAATGAATGATGATGAAGACATTGACAGTTTCTTCCTAAAAGTTGCAGAAATTGTTAACAATATGAAATATCTTGGAGAAACCATGCCAGAAAGTATAATTGTGCAAAATATTCTAAGATCTCTTCCATCCAGGTTTAATCCCAAGGTTTCTGCAATAGAAGAAACAGATGATTGGGAGACCTTGACCATGAACCAGCTACTTGGAAATTTAACAGCATATGAAATGAGGCTCCCACAGAAGAAGCCAAGTACGAGAGAGGCAGCCTTTAAAACAGAAAAGAAGAAAGAAGAAGAGGAAGACATATGCTCTTGCTCGAATGAAGAAGATGCAAAATTTGTCAAGAAATTGGATAGAGGCTCAGGTAAATACAAAGGTAAACTTCCTTTTAAGTGCTTTAACTGTGGAAGAGTTGGACACTATGCTGCTAAGTGTCCTCACAAGAAAGTAAGAAATCAGGCTCAAGAGTCAGAGAGAAATACATCAAAGAACTGGTAGAAAGGAAAGAAGTTCAGCAGAAAATCCTTCTATGCTCAACAAGACAGCAGTACATCTAAAGATCCAGATGAACTCTCAAGTGAAGATGGAACCTCTGAATTTTTATTGATGGTTATAGAAGAACTTGAAGGTCTCCTGCTAGAAGATGAAGAAGAAGAAGGTGAAGTCGACCTTGAGGGGGAGCTAAGAAGTGATCTGGAAGAGATTGATAGACTCAAGCTGAAATGCAGAAAACAAAAGGACATTCTCCTCAATTTTGTACGAGAAGAACATAATTCAATAGCCCTGATGCAGCTAAAGATAGAGCCTGAAGAAGCCAAGAAGATAGAGGACATGTTACTTAAGCAAATCAAAGAAAAAACTCAGGAACAAGAAAATTTGGAAGAGGAAGTAGTATGTCTCAGGAAGAATTTAGAAAATTCTCAAAGGAAATTGGTTATAAACTCTTCTCAAACAACAAGCTCTAGTAAGTTGAATGAAATTCTGGTTGCTCAAAGATTCCCTATGATAAAAACTGGAATAGGCTATGAAGGAGAATCAAGTAAAGGCAAAGAAAAGGTTGACAGAGAGATTATTTTTGTAAAAGCAAAGAATAATGATGAAGCAGCTCAAACAATTCCTACAAAAGAAGAAACCTGTAATAAGGAAGACAGAGATCAGAAGAAACCACTAGTAGCAAAGAATGTAATAAATACTAAGACCCCTGAGTATGTAAAATTTGGAAACCATCAAAGGAGATTCTTCCCTCCTATGAAGAATGCCATCTGTTATGCTTGCCACAAGCTGGGACACATTGCTGCATATTGTCATGCAAGGAGGAGTAATTCAAACCAGAAAAATATGCAAACATTGAAGAGACTGCCTCAAGCAAACAAATGGAAGAGACAACCTTACATCAAGTATGCAAATAGCTTCTATGGTTATTGTTTTTATTGTAAGGAATTTGGCCATAAAATCATTGAGTGTAGAAAGTATGGACAAAGATTGATGTTTAACACCTCAAGGAGGCTTATGAATCAAAGAAATTCTGTTCATACTCATAATTCTACAAAAATTATGATCAAATGTTGTGTATGCAATCAAGTTGGACATATAGCTTCCAAATGTCCTCTAAGAAGATGTAGTTCATCGCCTCACAAAAGATACCAAACAAAAGGGTGCCTCCAGTGGATAAAGAAGGTGGATAAATGTGACATGGCTCTAACTACTCAAGACCTGAAAATCCAGTGGTATTTGGACAGTGGCTGCTCTAAACACATGACTGGAGACAGAAGCAATTTTATAAATTTTGATGAAAAGAAAACTGGTAATGTTACTTTTGGCAATAATAAATCAGGAAAAGTCAAGGGAAAGGGCTCCGTCAGCTTAGATAATGGAAAAGGTAAGGCCCAAGATGTGCTATTTGTAGATGGGCTGAAAGAAAATTTGTTGAGTGTCAGTCAAATGTGTGGTAAAGGCTGCAAAGTTATTTTCAGAGCACAAGACTGTGAAGTCAGATCAAGCACCACAGGTAAGACTCTACTCAAAGGTGTTCGAATAGAGAGAAATTTTTACATCGTGAAGGAGAAAGATGAAGCATGCCATCTTAGAAAACTTGAGGAGTCATGGTTATGGCATAGGAGATTGGGACATCTCAGCTTCGATCATATTATCAGACTGAGAAAAAAGAAAGGGGTCAGAGACATGCCAGAAATAAAAAGGCCTTCTAATACCATATGCAAATCATGTCAATTGGGTAAACAGACCCGTACATCATTTAAGGCCAAAGATGAGTTATCAACAAGTAGACCACTCCAGCTTGTGCACATGGATCTGTGTGGACCTGCAAGAACTAAAACACCAAGTGGAGAATCCTACTTCATGCTAATAATTGATGATTTCTCCAAAATGACATGGGTTGCATTTCTCAAGAATAAATCGGAAGCTCTGGACAAATTCAAAATATTCAAAGCATTGGCTGAAAACCAGACAGGATGCAAGCTAAAATGCATCAGATCAGACAGAGGAGGTGAATTCACAGATTATGACTTTGTAGATCTATGCAATGAATATGGCATAAAACAACAATTTACTATTGCAAGGACACCTCAGCAGAATAGAGTAGCAGAGAGACAAAATAGATATGTTCAACAATTGCCAGAGCCATGATGCAGGAGAATAATATTCCTCAAACCTTCTAGGCAAAAGCAGTGCACACAGCAGTACATATCCTTAATAAAGCTCACTTAAGGCCAAGAAGTGACAAGACTCCCTATGAACTATGGCATGGAAAGCTAGCTTCTATCAAACATTTCAAAATCTTTGGAAGCAAGTGTTACATAAAAAATAATGATGAAAATCTTGGAAAATTTGATGCAAGAGTAGATGAAGGGATATTTCTAGGATATGCATCCAAAAGTAAAGGGTACAGGTGCTACAACAAGACTCTTCGAAAAATAGTAGAAAGCATTGATGTGAGATTTGATGAAGAACTTCCAAACAATACAAGAGATACAGACTGCTGTAGTCAATCAGACAACCATGAAGAAGAAAACCAAGATGATGAGAAAACAAGCAAGACAACAGAAGATACAGAGCTGAGTTCTAAAGCTCCCTCAAGATATACTCAGAAAAACCATCCTGAAGATCAGATCATTGGAGGCAAGAGAGTAGGGGTCCAAACAAGAAGGTAGCTAATAGAACAAACTGAAGAGGTATACATAGCCATGTTGTCACAAATAGAGCCAAATAAATTTGAAGAATCCAGCAAGGACAAGTCTTGGGTAAAAGCTATGAATGAAGAATTGGACCAAATTGAGAAAAATAATACATGGGAATTAGTTCCTAGACCCACTGAGAAAAATGTCATAGGCTCAAAATGGGTATTCAAAAATAAAATGAATGAGCAAGGACAAGTAATCAGGAATAAAGCCAGACTGATCTGCAAAGGATACTCACAAATCGAAGGACTTGATTACGATGAAACATTTTCCCCTGTAGCCAGAATGGAAGCTATCAAAATGTTCCTGGAATTTGCATGCTACCAAAACTTAAAGGTATATCAAATGGATGTAAAATCTACATTTCTGAATGGATACTTAGAAGAAGAAGTCTACATGGAACAACCAGAAGGCTTCTCATTAACAGACAAAGAAGACTATGTATGCAGACTGAAAAAGGCTCTTTATGGACTGAAACAGGCTCCTCGTGCTTGGTACTCAAGACTAGATAAATATTTGCAAAAACAAGGCTTTAAGAGAGGTGGAGTAGACAATAATCTATACATAAAAGCTCATGAAAATGAACTCCTGATTGTTGTAGTATATGTTGATGACATTATGTTTGGAAGCTTAACGAACTCTAATCATGAAAAGGAGTTTCAGGAGATAAAGTCGAGTTTGGTAACCATGATTAGAGGGCAACTAGGTTTCTACTGAGACTGGTAAGCCGAAGAACATGGGCATTCATCTCACAAGAAAAATAACAAAAGTGTTGAAAAGAAGTTCAAAATGGAGAATTTGTAAACCTATGTAACTCCATGATCGAGGGATGTAAGTTGTTGTGCGGTGATGGAGTGTGATATAGATCAAAAGCTACAAATCCATGATAGGAAGCCTACTGTATTTGATAGCTTCAAGACCAGACATCATGCTAGCAGTAGGACTAGTGGCTAGATATCAAGCAGCACCTAAACAAAATCATCTTCTTGCAGTCAAAAGAATATTCAGATATCTACAAGGAACTACACAGTATGGGCTTTGGTATCCTAAAGGAAAAAACTTCACTTTGACAACATACACAGATGCAGATTGGGCCAGCTGTGTGGATGACAGGAAAAGTACAAGTGGAGGTGCATTCTATCTAGGATAAAGTCTGGTGGCATGGTTAAGAAAGAAACAAACATCTATCTCTCTATCTATAGTAGAAGCAGAATATATAACAGTAGCAGCATGCTATACACAAGTCATGTGGATGAAGCAAACCCTCCAAGACATGAAGGTAAGCATCGATGAACCTATGTCAATCAAATGTGATAATACAAGGGCTATAAAGTATATCTAAAAATCTTGTGCTTCACTCAAAAACTAAGCATATCCCAATCAAGTATCATTTTCTCCGAGAACAAGTGGCTCAGAAGATAGTAAAGCTAGAGTATGTGCCAACAAAAGAACAAACAACAGATATATTTACCAAACCTCTTACTAGAGAACCATTTGAATATTTGATAGATAGACTAGGGGTAGTATCTGTAGATGCTACTCTATGATATAAAGAGAAAGCACAGTTTCAAGGGGAGAACAAAAACGAAAAATATCATTCCAGGGGGAGATCAGCCAACAAGGAAACCATGAAACTGGTCCTTACGATCAAAAGCTTATGGAAAAAATACATCCAGCATACAGGAGTCAATGAAAAGGCTAAAGGATCAGAATTTTAGGGAGCAGCAGGGTACAAAGTCAGAAGATCTTAGAAAAAGGAAATGCAGAAAGCAAACTAGGAAATGAGAAACCCTTGCCATTGATGTCAAAGGGGGAGGAAAAGAAAAGAGGGGCTTCTATAAGGAAAGCAGAGGAAGAGTATTGCCATCAATGCCAAAGGGGGAGACTGTTGGACATGTTTTCATTGATGGCAAAGGAGATGAAAAAGGAGGAGCACCAGAAAGGCAGCAGAGACATCAAAGGAAATAGAGACAAAGAGAGATAGCAAAAGAGAAGTAAGGATAAGCATCAGTCAAGGAGAACAGAGGCAGAAAAGGCAGTGAATTGAGGTAGAGAAATTCTTCAGCAACAGAGTAGGAGGATAATGTGTCTATATGGAAGAACTGACTTTGAATTAAGTGTGTCTGGATGGGGTTAAATCTTGTGAAGAATTGATTTAGTATTTTTGTGTTTGAATGTCTTCTTGGTCGAATCATGTGAAGAATTGATTCAGTATTATTGTGTTGAAAGGCTTCGCATCTGTCTTTAGAAACTTGTATAGAAGTTTAACTGGATGCTCCGTGCTCCAGAACCAAGGCGATAATATGGTGTAATTGCATAAACTCCTGAAGGCTCGTAGTTATACACCTCTGTGTAATGGCACAATTCCCGTTGTATGCTTCTGTGTAAGTATGGAAGGTCTAACGATGTTGTGGTATTGATTAGTCTATGAGTCTCGGTGTCGACTATATGATAGAACCCTTTTAAATAATAAATGCAGAACCTTGTATGAGACCAGAACCCTGCGTAGAAGAGCGGAACTGTGACCGGGTGAATAGTGAAGGAGGTTTCCTGGTTTCATCACACCACTTTTGCGAAGCGAGCGGTATTTTCAAATTCGGAGCGATTCCATTGAGTGTTCGACACATGGCGTCGGGCGAAGTTCCAAAACCTTCGTTCAATGGGCGCCATCGTACGTTAACGATTGACCAGCGAAGCCGCGCGATATTGTCGAGCATTGTCGATCTGGAGGGGATCCATCAAACGGTAATTGTTTGCTGAAGATGCATAAAGGATAATCTAAGGTACGGTGTGTGTATTCGATTGGTTATTGATTATATGTGTGGGCCCGGAGTCAAAGGCTATTACAAAGCCGTTTGTTTGAAAAGCGTCGAGTATTAATATAAAGTGTTCCATCAGTGGTGAAATCGGGGGATTCACTTAAGCCCCAAAATATTTAGTTTTTACCATGTAATTAAAATCCCAAAGTTGGCGTTGATTTTATATTGGAAATATTGCAGAGTTATAAGGGTTGGTATATCTAAAATTTTCCAAAGTTTGCTAAATATAATTATTTTTCAACTTCTTCGAAATTGATAAATAAAACCTAAGAAGTTGTGGAAGACCACGTGGAGGAGAACGGGGTACTTTGAGAGCAAAGTGGGACTATGGATGGCAGAACGATAGTACAGGTAAAAAGGTGAATTGAATTTGTAATATGAGTTTCAACCATTAAGTTTAAAACTCATATATGTACAGAGAATGTAGCGGTGGCAAGGAGCGAGAGAGATGGTAATGAGCGGACACATCTTGCTTGATTCGTATGTATTTGAAGAATAAACGACAATTATATATGGTTAATTTTTTTAAGTACGTTGAACAGAGATGAAAAGACACAGAGGTGAACCAAAATATTCAGAACAGTCACTCAAAAACAACAAAAAAGACAAATCCAGTAAAGCCAAAATCCAGAAAAGAAGCTGAGTGAAATTGAAGTGTGTAACTGAAAATCTGAATGTAAATGTTGTGATTAAATTTTTATTGTTTGTGATGGGTAGCAAGTATCCTAAGGAAAATAAAAATCCCACTGTAGCATGGAAATTTGTACATATCATTATAATTTTAAATTAAGTTGGATAAAGGAATGAGAAGACAGAAGCCAAAGAGTCATGACTGTTCACTCAAAATTCCTTGTGAAATACAAATAGTCATGTGAGGAACTCTATAAATAATATCAAATGGATATGCATAAATGAGGTTAGAGAGAGGAAATATAGAGAAGGCAGAGTATATAAGAGACAGGCAGAGAAGATTAAGAAAATAAAAGCAGAAAGAGAAGCTACAGAACAGAGCAGATATCTAAGGTAAATCAACAAACATTCAGTTTGATAAATTGAGGAAGTTGGAGATTCCCTATCAAGTTGCAGCTTGATAGCTGTCAATTGTAGCTGACTGAGGTTGAAGCCTCCTGTATGTTGGTACCTGCAGAAAATTGAAGGGAGTTGGTGCTTCCTTGCAAGTTGTAGCTTGCAGAATTGAGGATTGGAGCCTCCTGTAGGTTGGTGCCTGCAAAAAAATAGTGGTGAGAGGGAGTTGGAGCTTTCCTTTGCATCACAGCAATAATAAGATGTGGTTTTCTCCCTTTATGGGTTTCCACTTATATCTAGTGTCTCTGTGCATGATGTTTATGTGTTGATCTGATTTATATTTTCTGCTTAACACCTGCTGCTCTCATATTAAGTCTACTGTTATATAATATTAATACTTGCTGCTCTCATTCTAAGATTACTCACATATTATGTTGGACACGATATGAAGGTGTAAATAAGTTTTAATGAAAAGTTTTAAAAGTCCATGAATGTGTTAAACTGATTCACCCCTCCTCCCCCTCCCCCTCTCAGTTTAACTAAGTGTCCAACAACATTGTTTTTGGATTATTTAAAAATTTGGTTATTTTAAAATAGTAGTGTTTTTATTATTATTTTTATTTAATAAAAGATTATATATATTATTCTACGCTTTACAGCTTTACAATTTAGTATATGAAAAATGTGTAGGTTTTAAGAAAGATAATGTAGTTTTAGTATATATATATATATATATATATATATATATATATATATATATATTAGTAAAATTACATTATTTTTCTTAAAATCTACACATTATATATATACAATTTTTTAGATAAAATAAAATTATAATATACATATCATTTTAAAATATAGGTGTTGACAATTTTCTTGTTAGAATTTTGTAATTTTTTTTCAAAAAATTAAAATGTTGGGATGTTTGAATAGTTTTTTGATGGTGGATATGAATTCAGCACCATCAAGAACTTTTGGGTCCCCAAAAATCTTTAAGTTTGACAACTGTAACCCAATTTTTCTAGTCGGAATCTTGGGGGAATCTGTAATCAGAATGTTTGGGTGTTTGCATAGTTTTTTGGATGGTGGAAATGGATTCAGAACCATCAAGAACCCTGGGTACCCAAAAATCTTGAAGTTTGACAACTGTAACCCAGATTTTTGAAAATTTCTAACTGATTTTGTCATAATCTTGCAGGAATTTCCATTATTTTTTGGGCTAATTTGTGGGTTTTTTAAGACTACGCTTAAAATATATAGGTAGTAACTATAAGTTAAGATCCATTTTACCTTATAAATTAAAATAATGATTATGTTAACATATTTAAATTTAATTAATAAGTTCATAAATACTCACGATAAAATTACAATATAAAAATATTTTTAACTATTGATATTCACACCCACTTTACCATAAATACAATTAAATTGTAAATAGATTTTTTTATAATACGGTGGTTCATCAATACTACATGCCCAAAACCATCTCTCATTTCACAATCAAAATATTTTATTTGAATTTAATTTTATAACATTTTTAAATCCAACCTAAAAGCAAAAAAAATTATAATTACTTTAGAAATATATCTAAACACTCTATCACATTAAAATATATAAGATATAATAATAGTTGTAAATTTTGATCCATTTTACCATATAAATTAAAATAATAATTTTGTAAACATTTTTAAATTTTATTAATGACAAGACAAAAATTTAACTTATAATATAACAAGATTTTTAGTCATGTATATTCATTCTCATTTTATCATAGTTATTATTGAGTGAATCTTCTAGATTAAATTGACTATGGATATTATTATATTGTAAATAGGTTTTCTTGCAATACCATGAGCTAATATCTTTGCTCATCAATACCACACACCCAAAATTCATCTCCTATTTTACAATCAAAATATTTTATAAATATTTTTTTAATTTAATTGTATTACATTTTTGGACCAGAGAGACACTTTTGAGAGGAGTATCATCTCTCATATTCCAATCAAAATATTTTATAAATAATTTTTTAATTTAATTTTATTACATTTTTGCATGGGAGAAACACTTTCAAGTAGAGTATGGAAGAGATGTTGTAATGTCCTGTTATAATATGTTATGTAAACATTTTGACTGGATCAAATTACATAAAAATTAGAAATATAATTATTAAAACATTTTGACTCATTAAAATTACATAAAAATAAAATAATTATTAATTATTAATAATTAATAATTAAACCTGCTTAGATCCATTTTAGCTCTGCATTTATCAATTTTCTAGAGGAATCAAATCTCTTGAGATGTAAACCTTTCCTCAAGTTTTGCACTCAAAAAAGAAATTTGCACCCTTGAGAGATTTGATCTATCCATGGTCTTGATAGATCCAGAGTTAAAATGGCTCATAGATCCAGAGTTAATCACGGTGGCTCATAATTACAAGGAATGTTATTCATTGGGGTTGTGTGAGGGAAGTATCAAGGCCAACTAAGGTGCATTGCCAAGCTAAGTCATTTCTCCCTTCTGCAATATCTATGCCTACCTCCTGCCATGCACATTTTCTTGATTATCTCCCTTCATTCACTGGTTGGTGGAAATTGAAGGCCTCCCTCTCATGCCTCATGCAAATTAGGACTCATGGTTTGCCTGACTCATGCTTCGTTGCTTTGGAGCTAGTGTCAATGGGGCAACCGAACCTCTGGTGTTTACTATATAGTGTGGTTGGTTCAAAAATGTTGTTAGTGGGTGGTCCCACTAACAACCTATGAAAAACATGTTGTTAGTGGGTGGTCCCACTAACAACAACAGAGCTCCCATAATTCCACTCTCTTACATGTTGGTGCATTCAGGGGTTACGTTTTTTTTTTTTCTTCAAAATTATTGAAAATGGATGCTTATAATCTTAAGATTTTTTATTTAATGCACAAAGAAATATCCAATGCAAATCTATATTACAATAATAAAAAGGCCACTTTCACACCAGAAAAGAATACAAAATAAAATAAAATTAATAATTAAAGTAAAATAGTAAGAATATAAAATAAAATAAAATTAATTAATAATTAAAGTAAAATAGTTTTAGATTTTAGATTTTGAATATAATATTTTAATATATAATATATTTTTTTAAATATAATATAATATTTTTATTTTTAGTAAAAGAGGAATTCTTGAATCCAATAGAGAATATGTTGTCTTGTTCTATAAATAATATAAATAAAATAATAAAAATAATGATAAGCTAAAATAAAATAAAATAATTTTTTGAGTCATAGCATTTACTTATGGTTTTTCCGATAGTATTCTTAACTCATGGTATTCTTTTCTAATGTAGGATAAAAGCATGAATTAATAAAAGTATTTGATTGCCCTGGATGCGGGTGTTTGACGACGTTGAAGAAAGACACGGAGCGGCCATGTGGAATGCCACACACTAACTCCACGTGACCAACCTAGGGATGCAGCCCTGTGTTTATTACTAGTGTGAGGACGCCATTAACTCACCCTCCGCCACCCTTACCTCGACGTACTTGCTCTCTTTCGCCATTACTCTGCTCGCCATGGCTATTAATTCTGTCACCTCGGCTCTCTCCAATTCAATTCAGCCCTCCCGCTGGCTTTCTGTGCATTTTTCCATCTCCGTCTCTCTACCTTTGGTGCGTCACTCCCACTTGCCCCAGGTTCGACCTCATTCTGGCAACTGCTCTCCCCCAAAGCCTGCTTCGGCCCCCCTCTGGTCTGACGACTTAGCTCCCTGGACTATCATGCCTTGACGCCACTGAATGAGGTGCAAGAGAGCTGGAGGGCACAGCCAGGCCTCCTGTCCTCCTTAGTCGCTCTCCCTTGGACGCGACCTGAACCTCTCATTTGGCTGGAATGAGCCCGATAGCTCCCCCCTGTCAACCTGAATGCTTAGCTTTCTCTCCAGATCCCTACCTCTGATTCTCTCCCATCCCCCTCCTGTAGCAAAAAAATGCCTCGTAAGTCCACCATTTCTCCTGAGCCCGCCTTCATCCCTCGCAAGATGAAGGCCCTTCCTGTGTAGAGTGCCTCTAGCGGAAGCACAAACTCCAGAGACTCCATCGGCAATAGCAGTAGTAGCGGCTCAGGCAATTCAGATCAACCCAAGCATAATGTCTCTGTGGGCACGCCCGACACTCCAACTTCGCCACATCTCCAGCTCACTGACCACACGCTGTGCAAGGAGAAGGAGGACAGGGATTATGTGTGTAGAATCGTGGAAGAGGTACCCAACTCTAGTGATAAAAATGCAAGCTCTCAATAGATCGGGTTTTTTTTGTTCCATCAGCTTGTTCTTGTTTAAGAATTGTCTTTCATGGGTTTTATGTTTAATTCTAAAAACCATCACTGTTGGTTTCCCGCCATGGGCAGCAGGCACTTTCTGGCTTCCAAGGACTAGTTTCCCCGACAGGGGCAATCCAAGACTCTTGAAACTTCCCTGTGGATTGGACTTGTTCATTCCACAAGAAGAGACCTATAACTTTTTTTTCAATATGATATAATAGAAATAGCTTAACTTAGGAAAAAAAAAAGTATTTGATTGGGGCCTTGAGTGTTATCTATCTACTATATCCCCCTCATTATAATAGCCATTTTGTATTGATGTTTCATGGTTAAACATTGAATCCTAACAATAATAAGAATCAAATTCATAGTTATAATGATATGGCTCTATGGTTAAACATTGAAGCCAAAGAATAATTAGAATCAAAACAATAAAAGGTGAAAACAGGAGGTATCTTCATTTGTTCACTTGATTTACTCTTAATTTTGCAAAGTTCATTAGTTTTCCCATTTTCGATGAAAATTGGGTCAAATTTACCGCTTAAATTACTTGGTTAAGAGGTTTTCTTTAATAAGGCCCAACAAGCATAAAAGACATAATCGTAAATGAAATTTCATACTAATGAAGATCTAAGAGGTCAATAATTTGTTGTAGAGGATCTTGTGCAACACTTTTAATATTTTCCTATTCTTTCTATTCCCATTATTATTTACATTTGGTTGATATTTCACTGTCTTTATCGTCATAGTGGCCGATTCATTAAGATTATTATTAAAATTTTCTTCTTTTTTATTTTATTTTTATTTTTCCTTTAGTTTATAAGTTCAATATTCATTTTGGTTGAGAAAATTAAAATTTCTACAATCATTTCCACATTTATTTTAGTCAATAAAATGACAGGATTGAGACGGTGGTTTTGAAATGGGACATTAGTTTTGTATAATCATTATTAATTAAAAAAACACATTTTAATTTTATAGAAATCTTTGAAATTATTTTTGTAAGTTTGGCAAAACTACATCTTCAACATGTCCCAATCACCAAGGGGAAATGAACACTTCACATGGAGGAGTGTCTTAACATGGTACCCGATCACTTGTGATCACGACCTATCCAAGACCCCATGGACTAGCTTCCATTATCAATATTAATAACAAATTATAATTATTTTCACCCAATGACTTATGATAGGTTTTACCACATTCTTAAAAAATTAAGAGAGAAATTAAAGTTTTACTGATGGTGGTGGTGGTGGTGGTGGTTAACGTTCACTGAGACCAATATTTGGTCTATCAGACCTAAAGAAAAGAGTTATTTAGTTTGATTTAAGATTGTATTCTTATGCTCAAAAATCTTGGAGAGAAGCCTCCCGAGCTCACTATAATTTTGACATCTTAAAAGACTAGGAAGGTCAGTAATGCAACAAATATTATGAAATTGAGCTCTAATGTGGTTGTACGTAGGGCACTCTAAGAGGAAGTGATTTTCATCCTCGATGTTCATATTCTCACAGAGATGGCAGATCCTTTCCATCCATGGTGTTTTAGGAACTGTCCAACGACCTGTTTCACTATGGAGCTCATGAGAGTTCGTTCCAATCTTAGCTATATTAATTTTCTTCTTTGAGCTAGTTAAAACAGATAGATACTTTTGATATTCTAGAGTAGGGTTGATGACCTCCTTATAATATCTTAATTTTCTTTTAGCTGCTAGATCTTTCTCACACCACATTTTTTCTTTCAACTTAGAAGTAACAATTTTTTTAATGCTAATAATTTTTGCAATGCAACATTCTCGTCAATCTCCCAATGGTTTAACCAGGCCCTGGTGTCTTTATACCAACCTTGTTTAAGCCTTAAGTGGTTTTGGCTGGAATTTAAAGCTAGCTTAGGAATTCTATGGTCTCCTATGCTATTGAGCTTGTGCTTGTACAACAGAAGCCTATTCATAGCTAGGCTCTCGATAGGGGAAAGACTCACTTCTATAAGGAGAATAGGATAGGGTGTATTGTTTTTAATTTTAAGGTTATAAGTTATAAAATTCTTTTGGCTTTGCTCAATCTTTCTCCAGGATTATTTAGAGATGTTGCCACCCCAAACCTCACATCCATATAAGATAACAGGAGTGACTAAAGTTTTAAAGAGGAACTTCTTTCTATCCCACATTACGAGGTTTTCCATTTTACAATTATTTTCAAGACCAAAATCAGCTTTCCACCCCCCATTAATCCTTTTCTGAATGCTATAGTTGCAGTTGAGCTTTTGATGAATATCAATTCCTAGGTACTTGTAAGAAGACACTTCCTCCAAGCTACTATTGTCATACATAAAATTAGCGTAAGTGTCCTTCTTGGATTTGATAATCATAACTTTTGTTTTGTCAGTGTTAACAGACATACCCATGGTAGAGCAGAAATCCTTAAGAAGTCTAAGTTGCTTATCAAGATCAGATGGGCACCTTGCGAGAAGAACAATATCGTCAGCATAGAGAAGAAGGATGATGACTATCCCAAATGTTCAAGCAAAGACATCCTCATCAACTTCTGGAAACAACCATCTATATACTGGACAAATTCAAATAGGTAGGATAGAGGGGCAAACCTTGTTTAATTCATAGACATAACTAATATTAATTTTCACCACCCCTCATTGCTCTTTAACTTGCAAATTACATTAATCTATAACCCAGGAAGTATTACCATTAACCTGAAGAACATTTAGCCTTTTCTAATCATTCACAGTTGTTTATAGGAACCGTATCGAAAGCCTTTTTAATTCCACAAAGAAACAAAAGAGATTGGATATATCATTGCGACATTCCTCCATAATGATCTTATGCGTAACGAGGTGGTTCGTTGTTGAGTGCTGCCTCTAAAACCCGCTTGGCCTTTAGCCCGCTTACCTTCACTTTCAAGCCAAATGCTCAACTTCTTTTCCAAAATAATACCATATAACTTGGCTAAGAGAGGGCTGATCATAATTGTCCGATAATTAGAGGGGTTATTTGTATCCCCACTTTTAAAAATAGGGATAATGAGGCTCTGAATCCAAGGTTTAGGGAACCCTTGCTTGACCACTTGGTTGAAAAGCTTTTGGATGTGGGGGATGAGGACAGGACCTCCAATTTTTAAGATTTCCATCTGGTAAACTTCGATGTCTTTAGCTTTCCCATTTTCCAGGCATTTAACCCCAAAATCAATGTCTTCTAATGAGAAAAATTCTTTCGTTGTGAGAAGGGTTTCAAAATCCCTGGCATTTGGAGATTCATAAAGCTTTTTAAGATAGGAATTCTAGTCGTGTAAAGCAATTTTATTATTATCTTTAGTTTTCCTAGTTAGAATCTGCCTCCATAATTTCTTAGGAGCCACCTTAGAGAGGTGTAAGAGATTCTCTTGTCTTTTACGAATATATTGTCTTTTTTCCTTTTAGTTAGGGCTTTGTAGATTTTTATCTTGTCAATTTTGAGAGATTCATCAACAACCTCCTTAATTTCTCTCCTCACACTTTTACAATCTTTGTCATACCATGGGTTGGTTTTGCTATTTATTCTATTACTTGAGACTTCAATTGAGAACTTGTTAATAGAATATGAGAGGGTTGTAGTAAAATTGTGATAAAGGTCATCTATGTTGTCTATACTAGATAAAGGAAGCAAATTAGTTTTTAACTCATTTAGAAACGGATCATTTTTATTTCTATCGAAGATTAAGTTCTTTTGACTATAAGGATTTTCTTCTATGGGATCTCTATGCATCACAAAATTGAGAGAGTAAAGGCCTATGATGAGAGTCACGCTCGTGGTCGTCTAAGATGTCAAAACTTATTATTTCGTTGTATAAAGGGAGATCGAAAATAACATAGTCTACCACGCTACTGCCAAGCCCATGGATGCAAGTCATCTAGCTAGAATTGGGCCACTTCTTTAGACCATTGCAAATTATGAGATCCTGAGCACTACAGAGCTTGACTAGCTCCGACCCAAAAAAATTATCCTCGAGGTCTTCAGAGCTCCTTTTGTACCGGCTAGCCAGAGTAAGATCTTCGTCTAACCAAAGAGGATTGGGGTTGGAATGATTGCTTAGAAGAATAGCTTGGTTGCTTGAAGTTCGAGCATTAAATTCACCCACTAAAAGGATATTACCTTCATTCCTTAAGCTAGAAATATCATTCTCTAAACCATTGTAAGGACTATTTTTATCTAGATTATTTCTCTTATAGAAGTTAGAATTAATGGGGGGAAAATAACTGATTGCTATGTAGGTCTTTTTTATCATTAATGTCAGTAATCTCAATCCAACTATATTGGTTGTAAGGGTCATTTTTATAAATCCTAACATGGGGGGTGATGTTCTTCTTAATGTAGAAAGCTATGCCCCCAATGCCTCTACGGGAGGATCGTTTGTTCCAGGTAGACCATAGCGCAAAGCCATCTATGTTAGGGACCTTAGATTCTTCGTGCTCCCAAGTTTCAACAAGCAATATAATATCAGCATCATTTGAGATCCAACTTAGTTTAGGGCCTTTGTTCCATGGAAAGCCTCGACAGTTCCAAGAAATAATTCGGAGCATGTTGAATTGCAATTTATTACTATATTTTTGGTTTCTATCTCGAATAATGGCTTTTCTATTTCTGATTATTGCCCATTTTCCTTCCTTCCTAGCTTCTTTTACCTTTTGAACCTCCTTTCTTAATTCTGCTTGATCTTCTGGAATGAGATCTTCATTTATAAATATTTTCATTCCTTTTAGACTTGAGGTTTTACTAAGTATGTCATATTTATGGTCAGTAGAGCTCACCTTTATTCGAATCAACCTTCCTTTATTCTCAGTTAATTTCCCTAACTTTGTTGCTTCTGTGAGACACGTGGTTTCAATTTGTAATCTATTATGTAATTCTGTCTGGGCTATGGCTAAAGTATCCTCGTCTACCTCCTCTTTCAAACCGAAGATTGTAAGGTTCAAGGCCCTTTTGTTATGCTCATGGTCTAATTCGATCAATTTTTTCATTTCATCTTTAATTGGTTTGATATCTAATTTACCTACCCCACTATTTAGGGTGAGACTGTTGTTAAATTTTTCTTCTAGTTCTTTAATCATGTCCTTCATTTTAAGACTCTCTATATATGATCAACATCTCCTTGCTGGGATGTTTGGTTCGTATCTTGGTTTTGTTTTTCTATGACCTGCAACCTAGTTTCCATTGCCTCCATTTTATTCTCCAATAGTTCTATTCTATTTTCTATTTGTTTTTGGATCTTGTCTTCAAGAGATGTGATTTTTTTTTCCAGCATGGCTTCTAACTGGGTTTGTAGCTTGATTTCTCTTTCTTCTCTATGTTTCTCTAAAGATCCTATATACTCATACAGGCTTTGTAGAGTAACTGTGCTAGGTCTACCTTTGGTAATCTTAGGTAGCTGGGGTGAATTATTCATACTTGAGAATATATGAGCAAATATGTATTAGAAAAAGATAAGGAATGTGTGCACCTGAATATCAGCAAACCGAACAGCTGGCCCTTAATCAAGAAAATTCACCACAGAATTTTCACAGCAAAATTTCATCCCAAAAGCATTAATGGAGAAAATTTCACCGTAGACCCAAGTATTAATGGAGAAAATTCACAGTAGACCCAAATATTAATGTAGAAAATTTTCACTGCAAAATTTTCACCACATAATTCACCAGACCCAAGTATTAATGTAGAAAATTTTCACTGCAAGATTGTGATTTTTTGTTGTTTAAAAACTCATGGGGCACTAACAACTTAAACTCAAGTTTTTAAAAATATCTTTCCGAATTTGGTTAAAATTAACTAGAAAAAAAAATACACTAAAAAAGTTATAAATGGCAAAACAGACCGCTAGAATAACAACTAGTTTGACTTTGAAATTCAATAACTATTAGTTCTATTAATTTAATTATTTTTTTTAAATCCTAACAGCTAGTTTGATAGTTCTATTTAATAGTTTAATTTATATATATAAATATTTTTATTTTATTAATATAGTTAATTACTTATTATTATTATTATTATTATTATTATTATTATTATTATAAATAATAAAATTATATATATAATAAATTAAATTAAAATAAATAAATAAAAATACAATTAAGAATATAGGGCAAGGATCCAACACCTGCTTATATTAATTTCTGAATTCAAGTTTATGTGATTCATATTATTAACCTTTTAAGAGTGAAATTCTATTTTTTTTCTTAAATTATTAGTAAATTATTTTAATTGATGTGGTTTTCTTGAACAATAATGATGACTTAGTTTACATTACCCAAAGTAATAATAAATAACAATTATTTTTACCCATTAACAAATGAGTTATGATAAGTTTTACCACCATTTTGAAAAAAGAGAAATTAAAGTTATAAATTAGTTTTAAAATATAAATAAAAGTAGCTATTTATAGTCTATTAATTAAAAATTAATATTTAACAGCCTAGATCCATCTTAATTCTAGATCTACCAAGGACCTAAAGGGATCAAATCTCTTAAGGTGCAAATCTTTTTTAGAGTGAAAAAAAAAAATGATCTCTCTTGAGGTGCAAATCTCTTTAGAGTGAAAAAATATTTGATTTCTTTGAATGTTTGGTAGATCCGGGGCTTGGTAGATCCATAGTTTAGATGGATCTAGTCTCGTGTAAATTTTTTGACTCAATCAAATTACATAAAAATAAAAATAAAATTTAAATTTAAAATAATAATAATAATAATTAAAATAAAATTGAAAAAAATAGTCAATTTATGGTTGGTGGTTTTGGGGCTCAAGGTTTTGACAACCCATGGTTTTTCCAATGGTATTATGTATAAAACCAACTTAAATCCATTTTAACTTCAGATCTACCAAGAACATCAAATATTTCGAGATGCAAACATCTCCTTAAATTATAAAATCTCTTTCAGTAATAAACACATGCAATGCATCATTGTCTTTTCGAACAGTGTGGTTAGTAGCGGTTAGGATAACAACTAGTTTAACCCTTAAATTTTTTTATTTTTTATTTTTATATTATTTTTTTAATTGGCTAGTTTCATTCTATTATTAAAATATTTAATTAATTTATTCAATTAATTAATTATATATATATATATATATATATATATATATATATATATATATATTATTTTATTAAATCCATATAATTAATTTAATTTATTAATTTATTTTTAATGGGCTAGTATGAATATATATATATATATATATATATATATATATATATATATTTCTTATTTTATTGAGTTGATTTAATTATTAATTTTATTTATTTATTTATTTTAATGTGTGAGGTCCAAAAATAAAATAAGGAATACTAAGTAGGGTAGAAACAAAAGCCAACATCTCTATTGAGATTAAGGGGTCTTTTTTCAATTTTTAAGGCCTCTCTTAACTTACGATGATGGAAATGGTCGATCCTAGGAATGATCTTTAGCCTTTTCGATGGATATCTGCCTTATATTCTTGATTGTCTTTTGCCTTAGCCTCTTTAATGAAAATATGATGAATACTTACCTTATATTCTTGATTGTCTTTTGTTTCCCTTATTTTATTTTTGGACCTCGTGCATTAAAATAAATAAACTAATTAAATTAATAATTAAATAATTAAATCAACTTAATAAAATAAGAAATATATATATATATATATATATATATATATATAAATTAAATAATTAAATAATTAATTGAATAAATAAATTAAATATTTTAATAATAAAATTAAACTAGCCGTTATTAATTAAAATATATATATATAGTCAAACTAACCCATTAAAAATAAATTAATTAAATAATCTTAATATATATATATATATATATATATATATTAAATAACTAATTAATCAATTAATAATTGAATAAAAAAATAAATATTTTAATAATAAAATGAAATTAGCCAAATTATATTTAAAAAATAATAATTCAAAGTCAAACTAGTCGTTATCCTAACGACTAGTTTGGCCATCTCTGCATCTATTTAAACTTAACGTCTTGATATGATCTCTTACCTAGTCCTCATGATGAACCACACTGGTTGGTTAACCACACTGGTCGACACTGTTCCAGTGCATGTGATTATTACCGAAAGAGATTTTATAATTTATATGATGGATCATATAAGCTTAGATTCTAAAAATTTCTTTAAATTATTAATCCAAAATTATTAAATCTAATAATTTTAATATATTAATAATATTATTATATTTAATGATGTTTTTTACATGACATGATAACAAAAATTAATGTCTTTAAATATTTGAATACATGCATAGGATATGGTATTTCCTTTTAAAGATTTATTTTACAAATATTTAATTAAAATAAATATTAAAAGATTTTGGAGTAAGATTTTTTATTCTTTGTGTTGAATTGTATTATAGTTTTTTTTAATTTATTTATATGTTTATTTTCATTTTTATTTTGGGTAGACATTAATTTTTATTATTATTTAATTGGACACGTATACTTACACATCTCCTCATACTGGGTTGTATAATGAGCCTTTCCCGCAATAAAAAATTTCATATCAAGTTTTTTTTTTAATAATCACAACGTTATATTATAGAAATATATATGTACAAAACATTTGTGACTAGCTCTAGTCTATTTGAACGAAAACCACGCATATAAAGTTGGTTTGGAATGGTGTTTTATAGTTCAAAAATGTCATAGACTACACTGGTGCTAGTCATGCTTCTTATATAGAATACAAACTAGGTTTTAAAAGACATGATAAATTGAAATATACATGTGAAAACTATATATTAACTAGGCTTATGCTTAGTGGTGATGAGCCACATACATGTGAAAACTATATACTAACTAGGCTTATGCTTAGTGTTGATGAGCCACAGGTAGTCCATATTGTCATCCAATTGGTGCAAACCTTGTCAGAGGTTGCAACTCTGGAGGTAGCTATTCCTTATCCTTAAGTAGAGCTACATCCAAACATTGAAATCACCCATTGATGATTTGATAAAGCAGGTGAAGCTCCTCCATGTGAAGAAGGAGCTCATCCCTCCTTTCATTGCAATCAAACAACACTCTTCCCAAAAAATGTGTAAGATGCCAATCCTCTATGTGGAGGTACTAGCTTCATCTAGCTTGTTGTGCTCCCAAGTCAAGGACCCAATTCTCTGTCTCATCCAAGACATCTGAATTTGATAATTTTTCTCGTTCATCCACCAACTCCTATTCAATATCAAATAATTCTCATAGCATGCCTTCAAGGATGGAGACTTCATTTTTTCTTTCTATCCCCTTGCTATCCAGTGTAAAAGTATACATGCCATGATCTACAACCACTAGTTGACCTTTCGTTCCATCCTCGTGTTATGAACTATGGGCGATGGGGTCAATTGATAGCTAGTTCTCGGTCTTGCCTGGAGGGAACCCTTCTTGATCTTGATCTAGGGAATGATTCACTCCATGGAGGTAAATTTCATATCAAGTTATTATTTTATAATATAAAAACTAAAAAAAGATTTATTATTATATAACGTTTACAAACTCATGAGGTTTATTATGCTTTCTATCCCCTTGTTATCTAGTGTAAAATTAGACATGCCATGATCTACAACCGCTAGTTGACCTTCCCATCCATCCTCGTGTTATGAACTATGGGTGATGGGGTCCATTGATAGCTAGTTCTCAGTCTTGCCTGGAGGGAACCCTTCTTGATCTTGATCTAGGGAATGATTCACTCCATGGTGGTAAATTACATATCAAGTTATTATTTTATAATATAAAAACTAAAAAAGCTTTATTATTATATAAAATTTACAAACTCATGAGGTTTACTATGCTTTCTATCCCCTTTCTATCCAGTGTAAAAGTAGACATGCCATGATCTACAACCACTAGTTGACCTTCCCTTCCATCCTTCTCTTATGAACTATGGGCAATGGGGTCAATTGATATAACATTTACAAACTCATGAGGTTTATTATGCTTTCTATCCCCTTGCTATCCAGTGTAAAAGTATACATGCCATGATCTACAATTGCTAGTTGACCTTCCCTTCCATCTTCGTGTTATGAACTATGGGCGATGGGGTCAATCGATAGCTAGTTCTCGGTCTTGCCTAGAGGGCACCCTTCTTGATCTTGATCTAGGGAATGATTCACTCCATGGAGGTAAATTTCATATCAAGTTATTATTTTATAATATACCAACTAAAAAAACCTTTATTATTATATAACATTCACAAACTAATTGTTGAGATTCAACTATATGATGGTCCTACTGAAAATTAAGCACCTACACTAGGTGGGGCCCGCGGGCTATTTTTAGGTGGTATGTCTATTTTTAGAATTTGGATCAAAGTCTATTTTTAGCAGTGACCTATTTATATATGGTTGAGAAAATTATATGGATGGATGGATGGGCGTCTATTTTTGGAATGCATGTGTGAATTTGTTTCGTGGAATGCATGTCTAAAAATAGAATGTATGTCGATTATTGTTAGCCTTTAACAGTAATTAGACAATAAATAATAATATATTCTCTTGAAGCACTTGATTTCAGTTAACTAAAATGGAAAAAGAGTTAACTAAAGGAATTTCGAGTTCAAAGGTTGTTTGGTGGGACATGCTAGTGGACTTCGTTGTAACTAGGTGATACAAAGTAGTAACAGAGTTGGATGTGTAGTTATGTGAGTTGTAAAGTAGCTTAATTCAGTTAAGTGAGTTAAACTTAGTTGTGCTATTTGTAACTAGTTGTAACTGAAGATACACTAGTGAGAGATCGGTGAAATAAATATTAAATTAATTCACATGGAGTTATCTTACATGCAACTGAAGATTTACTACTATTAACTGCATGCATGTCAGATCCAATGGAGACCTAGTTGAGAGATAGGTGAAAGGGACAGTTTGACTATCAGTTGTGACTATAGTGGGTTCACAAGTGAAACCAAACACACATTGGAGATTCCAGTGAGGATTGCATAGTCAAGGCAAGGCAAGATCGAATTCATTCAGGGATTGTGATCAACAGGGATTGCGCAGTGGAGGCAGGCTGTCAGGAGGCAGTAAATTGGTGCAAGTTTATGCCAATTTTTGTATGAAAATGTGAGACGATTATATATTGTACTGAGAGCTTTTGGATTACAATTTTGTATGAGATTTTATCATGATCCATGATATATACATAATATATGATAGTGGGGTTTTTAGCTTTATGATTTCCCGAAAAAAACATCTGTGTTATGTGTGATTGATCTGTCTTCATTTGTTTGCAATTGGCGATTAAATTTCCGCAAAGATTTAAGTAGAAGGATTCTGTATTTAAAATTGGCATATAATTGTTAGATCAGGAGAATCTGGCAATACATAATTGTATTAAAATTTCTAGTTGGTATCGGAGCAGAGAAGATTGAAATTTTTAAACATTAGCTGAGTTTGTTGGTGGGAACAATTCAAATTTGCTGCAACAATTTCTTGGTGCGACAGTTGAGTAAACATCGAAATGGCTTTCAATGGTTTGCAGTTAGATTATGCACTCGAGGGAAACTTGAACTACATTGCATGGAAGGATAGGATGGAGGCGGTGCTTGAAGATAATGGCTTGAAGGAATTCATCGACATTGATGTTCCTAAGCCAACTTCGACGGATGTTGCATTACTTGACGCCTGGAAAAAGAAAGTAGCCAAGATGAGAAGGATTCTGTTGGAAGGTGTGAGAGACCATATTGTCTCAAACCATCATGGGAAAGCCACCCCATTTGCAATGTGGAAGGATTTGGCGGATCTTTTCCAAAGCAGCAGCGACCATAGGAAATTGGCACTGAAGGATAAATTCAGAAAGATCAAGATGGAAAAGGGTGAAAATATTCCTAAGTATCCCACAAAGTTTTTCCAATGTCGGGATGAACTGGGGAGTGTGGGAATCACGGTTTTTGATGATTATTTGGTGATTTTGGCTCTCTTGGGACTTCCTAAGAGTTGGCACAGTAATCAAGACTCTGTCACGGATGGGGAAAACTGTCGGATTGGGAACGAATGTGGTCAGATCTAGTGCAGGAGGAGTTCATGTGGAACACCAGAGATGGCTCTTCATCAAAGAATGATAATGAAGAGGATTTTTCTTTGGTTGCCAAAGCAAGGAAAGGGAAGGGGAAGAAATCCCACTCAAAATCCGAGGCTAAAGGCAAGAAGCTGGATTTGTCCAAGGTGAAGTGTTTTCACTGTCACAAACATGGGCATATCGCCACTAACTGCCCACAAAAAAAGAAGAAAAAGAAGGTTGCTGGAGCTGCAGTTGGTGAGGCCCTTGCCTCGCAATTTGAACTTGATTTCTCTTTTATTGAATTCTTGGTTTCAAGCACAATGGGATTGGTGTGGTATCTTGATACTGGTTCTTCCTTCCACATGACGGGAGATAAGGAGATTTTCAGTGACTTGGAGGAGAAATATCTCCATATGCATATAGAGCTGGGCGACGATGCAAGATACAGTGCGACCGGTATTGGTACCATTACCTTTAAGAGGGAGTCAGGGAAAGCATTTCTGTTGAAAGATGTTATGCATGTTCCAGGTCTAAAGAAGAACTTGGTCTCAGTCACGATGTTGGAGGATAGAGGTTATGACGTTTTTTTCAGTGATGGAAAATATTTCCTGCCACATAAAACAATGAGTCAAACCAAGAGGATAGGGATTTGAGTCAAGAATATCTACAAGCTAGAGGTAGATGGCTGCACCGCAATGGTGGGCAAAGCAGAAGAAGTGGTGAGCTGGGATGAGGGTGAATTATGGCACAAGAAATTGGGCCATCTTCAACATGGTGCCCTAAATATTTTGCAGCAAATTTCTACTGGAATTCCCAAGGGTACACTTGTGCAGTTAGATCAGTGCAAAAGATGTACTATGGGTAAGTTTGTGAAGACCACCTTTCATGAAAAGGAGAATCGTGCTTCGGTGATCCTAGAGAGAGTTCACACAGATGTGTGTGGACCATTCTCAGTTGCTTCAATAGCAAAAAATAGGTATTATGTTATTTTTTTTGATGAATATTCTCGTAGATGTTGGATCTTCTTCATTCAGAAGAAGGATCAAACATTCTCAAAGTTCTATGAGTTTAAAGCATTGGTGGAGAAAGAGTTGGGGAAGCAAGTGAAGGCTCTACGGAGCGATAATGGTGGTGAATATATCTCAAACGAATTCAAAGAATTTTGTAGCAAAGAAGGAATTTAGAGAGAACTCATAGCGCCTCATAATCCACACCAATATGGGGTCGTGGAGAGGAAGAACAGAACAACTGTGGGTGTTGCACGAGCTATGCTGCAAGATTAGGGCCTACCAATGCACTTGTGGGCGGAAGCATGCAACACTATGGTTTATGTGCAAAACTGTTGTCCTCATAGAGTACTTGGTATGAGTACACATGAAGAAGATTTTACTGGTAAGAAATCGGATGTTTCTCACTTTAATATTTTTGGCTCATTTTTTTATGTGCATGTGACCAAGAACGCCAAGAAAAAGCTGAAGCCGACTGCTGAATTTGGGATATTTGTGGGGTAAACAAAAACACCCCATAATTATCATGTGTATTTTGTAGAAATTTGTTGAATAATGATTAATTATTCACCGAGACTATCTTGGTCACATACTATTTGAAATTCATACACAACACATAATCTCTTCCACTCAACTCAACTCAGATCATCACACATGCGGAAATAAAATCAAGCGATAACACATCAAATCATCATACACATTAACACAGTATGTATGGGGAAAGCTTATAGCTGAAAACCCCGCAGCTATTGTGTATATTATAATGGAGAAATCATATAACAAACTCAGTACAATACTCCTCACAAGTACTCAGTACTTTCTCATAAAGTTACACACAAACTAGCTTGGTTTTGAACAGGTTACTGGTTCAAAACTCACCATTAATTGCCTTGCCTCTATTGCGCAATCATGGCCTGTCTATATAGAGATCCAAGGTTCGAATCTCCTTGGCTTGACAGCGCAATCATCATGGGAAATTCCTCCAAGTGTGGTGCAAATCTCATGCACAACTGATGTCGCCACTGATAGCTAACTCCACCCTTTCATCTACCTCTCTCACTGGTCTCCACTGAACTGATCATGCACTGTAGTGAACTGATGTGTTCTTGAGTTGAATAATGAGTTACTAATTAATGAATTAAATAATATTTAATTCACTCCACTCATAACTAATTGATTAGCTAATTAAACTAATCTCAACTAGTTCAACTAAAATAAACATAACACAACTCCACTATCTGTCTCATTAACTCCTCCAAACTTCTGCCACTGAAGTCCAACTGAAGTCAACCATGCATGATGCCATCAAACCCTTGGGAACCACGTGAATCCTCTGTCAGATGCATGAACCACCTCTGCAGCTCGAACTGAAGTGCTCCAAGAGAGTAAACTGTTGTTTATAGTCTAAATATTATTAAGGGTAAATAATATTTGACTTCCATATTTTTAGGAGAGGCAGTCTAAAAATAGCCTTCGACCTCTTCGACATAAAAAATAGAGCCTCATCTATTTTTACCAACATGACCAATGCTCCAAGAATCTCAAACTGGAATCCCCGAACCATGCTCCATATGTCTAAAAATAGACTTTGCGCCAGAATTCACCTGCAGTCCCACTTGGTGAAGGCGACTTCATTTCACCAAGCTCCATCATCTTGCTGCATTCTCAACATATTTTCCAAACATTCGAATTACTGTGGTTCGACGGGATATAAAATTCAATGAGGAGAAAGCCATGAAGTTGTCGCTTGAGAGGGAGCTAGACTTACATGCAGAGGAGGAACTACTTGTTCCCAAAGATGAGTCTCTAGATGTGGATCACCCACATGAGGAGGTTCATGCAGTGGAGGAGTCCACTCAAGTAGAGTCAAACATCAGAACTGGTAGAATGTGTACCACAGAAGCTGAGAGGTTGAAGCTTGATGCAGCACAGAATGTAGGAGTCCCTACTTCACAACGCAGAGAGAGACAGTCTCTTGACCGATTCACTAGATACATGGATCTCATGAGAAAATTTATTGTGACTAAGCCATGTTCCTTTTAGGAAGAAATACGGGAGCCCACATTGGTAGATGCAATGGTGGAGGAGTATGACTCCATTATCAGAAACAGTGCTTGGGAAATTGTTCCAAGGCCAGTTTAAAAATCAATGTAAGGTTCAAGATGGATCTACAAGGTAAACCAAGCTGCTGATGGGAGTGTTGAGAAGTATAAGGAAATATTTGTGGCCCGGGGCTTCTCACAGATCGAGGGGATTCATTATGAAGAAACCTTTGCACCTGTCGCACGATATTCTTCCATAAGGACTATCCTTTCTCTCTCAGCACAGATGGGTTGGCACATTCATTAGATGGATGTGAAGACTGTGTTCCTTAATGGGATCATTGAGGAAGAAGTGTACATTGAGAAGCCTGAAGGATTTGAGATCTTCAGCAGCGAGATGCATGTGTGCAACTCAAAAGAGCTTTGTATGGGCTGAAGCAAGCACCCCGTGCTTGGTACACTCGGATCAACAACTATTTCACTATACTTGGCTTCACCAAGAGTGAGGTAGATGCAAACCTATACCAGATTGTGGTGGAGGGTAAGATTTTAATAACTTTTCTTTATGTTGATGATTTAATAGTGATGAGCAGCTAATACACTCATGCAAGGAGGACCTTGTAAAGGAGTTCGAGATGAAGGATATGGGCCTCCTTCACTATTTCCTTGGATTGGAAATATGGCAGCGAGAAGGTGAATTGTTTGTGTCTCAAGGCAAGTATGCAAGGGAAATACTCGGTAAGTTTCACATGGAGGGCTACAAACCAGTGGATACTCCTCTTCTAGGAAACTGGAGGAAAGAGGATGCTACATCTGGAGAGGTAGTGGATGTAATTGTCTATCGACAGTTAGTGGGTTCATTCATGTATCTAGTTAATACAAGACCAGAAATATACTATGTGGTGAACCAGCTTAGTCAAGAGATGGTTAAGCCTACCAAGATCTTTTGGAAGTCAGGAAAGCATGTCCTGAGATATCTCAAGGGTAAATATGAGTATGTCTTATCGTACAGATAGATGGATGAGGTGAAGTTAGATGGCTTCACGGATGTAGATTGGGCAGGCATCCCAACAAAAAGAAAGAGCACATCAGGAGGGGTTTTCAGTATCGGATCTATAGTTATTTCTTGGTACAACAGGAAATAGAGATCTGTGGCACTTAGTTCAACGGAAGCGGAATACATGGCAGCAAGTCAAGCTACATGTGAGGCTATCTAGATGAGGAAGATCATGGTCGGTTTGTTTGATTCTCAATTAGATCCTACAGTGATTCATTGTGATAATTAGAGTTGCATTAAACTCTTGATTAATCTTGTGTTTCATGATAGATCTAAGCATATAGATATTTGGTATCATCATATCAGATATTGTGTGCAGCGGAAGATCATGTTGCTTCAGTACATTCCTACGGAAGATCAGGATGCAGATATTCTGACGAAGACACTCACCAGGAGCAAATTTGAATACCATAAATACAAGATCGGGGTGAAGGATAATCCCTTGCTTGTTGAGAGGGAGTTTTGAGATTCAACAAGATGATTATCCTAGTGAAAATTAAGCACCTACACTAGGTGGGGCCCGCATGCTATTTTTAGGTGATATGTCTATTTTTAGAATTTGGATCAGAGTCTATTTTTATCAGTGATCTATTTATAGATGGTTGAGAAAATTATATGGATGGATGGGCATATATTTTTGGAATGCATGTGCAAATTTGTTTCATGGAATGCATGTCTAAAAATAGAATGCATGTAGATTATTGTTAGCCCTTAACAATAATTAGATAATAAATAATAATCTATTCTCTTGAACCACTTGATTTCAGTTAACTGATGTGGCAAACCAGTTAAATGAAGGAATTTCAAGTTCAAAGGTTGGTTGGTGGGACATGCTAGTGGGCTTCGTTGTAACTGAGGGATACAAAGTTGTAACATAGTTGGATGTGTAGTTATGTGAGTTGTAAAGTAGTTTGACTCAGTTAAGTGAGTTAAACTCAGTTGTTCTAGTTGTAACTAAAGATACACAAGTGAGAAATTAGTGAATTAAATATTAAATTAATTCACATGAAGTGATCTCACATGAAATTGAAGATTTACTACTGTTCACTACATGCATGTCAGATCCAGTGGAGACCTAGTTGAGAGATAGGTAAAAGGGACAGTTTGACTATCAGTTGTGACTATAGTGGGTGCACAAGTGCAACCAAACAGACATTGGAGATGCCAATGAGGATTTTGCAGTCAAGGCAAGGCAAGATCGAATTCATTCAGGGATTGTGATCAGCAGGGATTGCGCAGTGGAGGCAGGCTGTCAAGAGGCAGTAAATTGGTGCATGTTTATGCCAATTTTTGTATGACAGTGTGAGACGATTGTATATTGTACTGAGAGCTCTTCGATTAGAGTTTTGCATGAGATTGTTTCATGATCCATGATATATACATAATATATGATAGTGGGGTTTTTAGCTTTATGCTTTCCCAGTAAAAACATATGTGTTATGTGTGATTGATCTTTCTTCATGTATTTTCAATTGGTGATTAAACTTCCACAAAGATTTAAGTAGAATGATTATGTATTTAACAGTGGCATATAATTGTTAGATCAATAGAATCCGACAATACATAATTGTATTAAAATTTCTACACTCATGAGGTTTATTATATAATATTTCCATATAGATGATTTAAAAACAAAACAAAATCATTATTATTATCTAACATTTACAGACTTATGAAGCATAAATAAGTTATTTTATACAGATTTTAGTTTCTATTAAGAATGAAAATCATCAACTCTGGAGAATTAAAATTTGACTTAGCTGACCAAGGGGAGAATTTTACAAATCTAATCTATAAAGAACAATAATGAATCCAACAAAATCACATTCAATTCTTGATAAAGTCTTGGGAATTTTAACTCCATGTGATGCGATTTAATCTTCCAAACACATTGCAAATAATGATTTCAAAACAATCATTGCCACAAAAAATAGAGATTGGTCTTGGTGATTGAAGGAGCACATCATCTCCTAGGCGACCAGGATAGCCTTCACGGTCCTTGTAGTAGGTTTAGACAAAATACATCTCTGAATCCACTAGTCAGGCCCCTATTCGAGTTGAAATGAGAGAACAAAGCTGATGTAGTATCCATACCCTAAAAGCTTCTGTAAACTTATATATATATATATATATATATATATATATATATATATATATATATATATATATATATATATTCCAATGAATAAACTCGGGGAGAACCCAGGCGCACTTCCCCAGAATATCTGGATGGTACGTGCGATAAACTGTCAGCGCTATTTTACGGCGCCTGACCCCGAGGGACTCAAATTCAAAATCGAACCCGTGACCTCCCTGATTACGGAGAGGACCCATGTCTGGCTTAGACCAGTTGAGCTATCCCTTGGGGCTTATATATATATATATATTGTGTAAATCAAGAATCAAGAATTGGTTAAACTAAAATGGATCCCTGATTACCACCCCATTTTCATTCTTTATAGGATGGAAATGAAATTCTAGGGTAGATTGGGGAGAAATTAGATGGTTGAATGCTTAAGCCTAATTATATTTTTATTTTGATGGCAGAGTGAAATATTGGAACGTCGACACAGACATCATCTATCATTTGTTTGGTTATCAATTGGAGGGACAGTTCTATGTGAGGAATGATGTCATGGAACTGATCAATTTTGGCCACCTAGATTCCAGATGAAAACTCCTTAGTTCTTTTGGAGCGTGATGTTTTTATCTAGCTTTCATCCCACCTACATTTTCTAAGCACTTAGTTAACAATGCATTCTTTGTATTGGGGTAAATTGAATTTTGGTTGTTGTTGTTGCACAACTTCGTAGATTGTTCTCGATACATACAAATGGACATATTTAGATGCTCTTGATATGGTGTAATTATTTGTTTGCATCTGCCACTATTTATGGTACTTGAAGGAAGGTTAGGTAGAGGAAATTTGTGGTGTGAATAAGAGAAAGAATACAGTTTCCAATATGAAGGATGAGAGATGGAAGTGAAAACAAAAGGGGATTTTTTCACATAAAAGATAAGTAATCCTAAATATTTTTTCTTAAAATATTACATGTGCATTTTGTATGTAAGAGAGAGAAATAACTCTGTCATTCTGTAGAAATATTATAATTGAATTTGTGTGTTTATTTTTGGATAAAATTCTTGAAAGAGTTCTTGGAAATGGTAGGTACTTATTTTGGTTAGTTCTCAATTGAATGCGTGTTGTTTGGCACATAGAAAATAACTATTTTTTTGAAAATAACACAACAATTATTGCATTTATGGAAAATAGAACACATACAAAAGAAATTCCTAATTATATTTTCTTTAAAAGGAATATGATCTTTGCATGCACGAAAAATATCGTTATTGTGTTGGAGTTCCTTGAAAAGAGATGTGCATTTGGTTTCTTGGAAAAGAAACATATGTGTGCATGCTTGAAAAGTTAACTAATTTGTTTTTATTTTTTCTTGGAAAGAAATATGTATATATTTATTTTTCTATTCTTTTGAAATAATTCTTGCATGTGAATCTTTCACGTAAAAGACATAATGATCCGGATTTATGCAGGAATGCAATAGAATACACTTATAACCATAAATAAAAAGATTTAGCAGAAATAACACTTCATTTCATTAATATCAAAGAGTTGAAATTTGCTTACAGACATAATGGAAATAAACTAGCTAGGACGTTGGTAGCTTATCTCTAAGAAGAGATGTGGTGGCTACAGGCCTCTGAACTGTGTTACAATGAGGCTCGAGGGCCTATTTATTATAGATAAACAATGGAAAACCCTAAACATCCAAAAACCTAACCCTAGGTGATGAAGCGCCAAAACTATGGGCCCTGTTTCGGTAATTGGTGTTTCAACTTCCAGGGGTCGTAACTTTGGCATACTATCTATGTTTGACGCACATGATACATCGTTAGAAATATCTATCTGAGGACTAAAAATACTGGCCAAAATTATCAATTCTAAAATGGAATAAATATTTTCCAAAGAAAATATGCCCAAAAAACATCGTTTAGGGCCTCAAAACGGCTCTAAAGTTCAGGACCCAAAAAACTGCTAAAAATAGTAAGTTGTGCCGAAACTGAAAAACTAAAATAGACAATGGTGGGGCCCCAAGTGGAATAGGCGGGTGGCCACCAATATCCACTTGGATCATTCCTCCCCCCTTAAGAAGCAATGGTCCCCATTTCGTTGAGTTCCTCCATGAGATGAGGAAACTTCTACTGAACTTGGTCCCTGGTGAACCACTTGCCTTGGGGCAGGAGTTCGTCAGCTTCGACAAATCGATACCTATGGATCTTCTATTGGTGAGTGTTCTTGATTTTAATTTCCCTGATATAATCTGTGGTGGCATGTTCCATGCATTCTGGGTTTAACTTTGTTTGTGTGAGTTGTTATGCAATGTCATAGGTGTCCAGTAGAGGTGGAAAGTAGGGACGAATACAGTCCACATTGAATACTGGGTGTAGAAAAAGGAATTGTGGAATAATGAGCTCGAAGGAATTGTTCCCTACAGCCTTGGTGATGGTGTACATCCCATATCGGAGCAGACGAAGCTTACGGTGGGGTCTAGTGAGGCACTCCTTTTGCAAATGTATCCACACTTTGTCGCCCACCTGTAAGTTGTGTGGCACCCGATGTTGATGATGTCGTTGCTTGTACTTAGCATTGACTCTGTCCAATATTTCATGAACATGTTGGTGGATGTGCTGAATGTGTTTGATGAAGATGGTCACTTCAATGCCAAATTCAGACTATACATGAGCCGAATCGGCCTGAGTAGCCATAAATTTCATGGCTACGTCAATGGGACATAGAGGCTAGAATCCCAAGCCCACCTGAAAGGGGCTGTGGTCGGTTTAGCTATGGAGAGCCCAGCTATAACTGTTTTGTACATAGGGGAGGCTCTCATCCCATGTGCGTGAATGCTTTTAATTTTACATGTGTAGAATGTGTACAATCATCTTGTTGACGACCTTTGTTTGGCCATCAGTTTGGGGATGGAAAGTTGTGGACTTGGTGAGCTTGGTGTCCAGCATTGACCAGAGGTTGGGCCAAAATGTGATGACGAACCTCCTATCCCAATATGATATGATTATCTGTGGGATCCCAAGGTGCACCCACACTCGTTCAAAGAATATTTTAGCAGTGGCTTCTGTTGTGATATTCTTCTTGCAGGCCTCCATAATGGCCATCTTCGATAATTTATCAACGACCACGAAAAAAAGTTGTTTCCATGCTTAGTAGAAGGAAGGCCTAAAATATAATCCATGGAGATGGATTCCCAAGGTCGACTAGGGGTAGGTAGCAGAGTATAGAGGCCTTGCTTCTTGATGGTCGATTTGGCAATGGCGCAAGCAGTGCAGGATCTGATGCACTTCCTGGCATCCTATCGAAGGTTTGGCCAATAGAAATACTTCTACAGTACTTCCACTATTTTCTTGACCCTGAAATGCCCAGCGACTCGACTATAGTGTGCCTCCCATATCATCTTGGCACGCTCACTTGAAGGAACACAAAGGTGTCCCAGGTGACATAACAGTGCATCTTGTAGGTGAAACTTTAGAACTTGCGTACTCCCCAAGAGTGCCTTGTATGTGTGGCCAAATTATAGATCCCTCTTATACAGAAGCGGCCAATCGGAAGTCTCATGCCCACAAGAGTTGATAATGGTGGCTAGCACTGCGATTGGTGGTCGCATGAGGCAGTTTGCAACATTATTGGTGCTACCATTCTTGTACTTGATGTTCAAATGAAATTTTTGTATATATGTGGACCACTTCTTATGGCGATCGTTCTACAACTTCCCTTATGTCTGTATGAATTGCAGGGGTCGATGGTCTATGTGGATGATTGTTTCCTTCCCCAAAATGTAATTCTTCCATTTTCGACAAGCCTGCACAATGAAATACATTTCTTTGTCATAAGTGGGATACTTGCGAACTATGTTGGAAAAATTATCACTGTGATATGCCACTGGATGCCCCTATTGAGTAAGAACTGCCCCAATAGAATTGTTAGAGGCATCTGTCTCGATCTCAAATGGTTGTTGCAAGTCTGGTAATGTGAGAACTGGGGCAGAAAAGAGGCGATGTTTCAATTCTATGAACACCTTTTGTTGAGATTCCGACCAAAAGAATTTTTCTTTCACTCCTCCCTTGGTGACTTGACTCAAGGTCCAAGTGATATGAGAGAATCCCAACATGAACCGGTGGTAGAAATTAGCAAGACCCAAAAAGCTGCGAAGCTTTGTTAGAGTGGTTGGGGCTGGCCAATCCTGAATGACTTGGATCTTGGTTGGATCCACATGCACCCCCCTTTCATCAATAATTTAACCCATATATTGAACCTGGGTCATGCCAAAAGTGCACTTATCCAAATTGGCACACAAATTGTGTTGTCGCAGTGATTGGAGGACTTGTCGGATGTGGCGGAGGTGCTCTTCCGAATTCTAGCTGAAGATCAGAATGCCATCCAAGTACACCACTAAAAATTAGTTGGTGAATGGCCGCAAGATGTCACCCATCAACCTCATGAAGTTTGCGGGAGCATTCGTCAACCTAAAAGGCATGACCAGCCATTCGAAAAGGCCCTCCTTGGCTTTGAAGGAAGTCTTCCACACATCGAAGGGTTCGATTGGTACATGGTGATACCCAGACTTCAAGTCAATCTTGCTGAAATATTTCACCCCTTTGAGTTGGTCCAGAAGGTTATTGATCCGTGGGATTAGGTACCTATTCTAGAAAATGATCTTGTTCAATGCCCAATAGTCAATATAGAGTCTCCAAGTCCCATCCTTCTTTTGTACCAACATGATCGGGCTCCCACAAGGTGATGAACTTGGCCGGATGTGACCTTTCTGCAGTAGCTCGTGAATCTGCCTCTTGATTTCATCATTCTCCAAAACAGAGCGTCGATAGATCATTCCATTGGGTAGCGGCGTACCTGGGGTTAGATCAATGGGGTGCTTGACCTGACAATGCAAAGGAACCCCTATGGGTGAGGTGAAGATGTCCCCGTACTCCTCCACAACCTTGTTCATTTGTTGTTGTCGTGCAGAGGAGCCCTGTCTAGAGGTCGTGGCCACATTCTTCTTCTTTCCCTGGGGGTGGATCATCAAGAAAACAAATTTCCATGTCTAGGAAATGAGCTTAATGCATTTTTTTGCAGTAACCAAAGAGATAGCGGCAGGCGGTGGTATCTCTGGTATCATGTACAACTTATTTCCCAAAGTACTAATAACAGCATGAGGTCGGGACTCATACATAGCATGTCACTTCCATAAGTATGGTTGGCCTAATAATACATCAGAAACATCAAGAGGAGCAATGTCACAAAATACCTCATCCGTGAAGGGCTTGATGCTATAGGGAATGTGGCACTGTTGACTAACACGAAGATCACATCCTTGGTGAAGCTACTCAATGGTGTATAGCTGTGGGTGTTTAATACTTAATACTTAATATTAATTTAATATTAATTTTTTGTATGGTGTATTCTTGATGGTATTTGTAGAATTGGATCATGGACCAGAATGATAGCTCAAAATTCAAAATGCTCGGAAGAGTGCCAAACCTAAACGACCGGAAAGGTCTCGTCACTCTGTTTCTGGCGCCATGAACGGTTCGCAAAATGGAGGTCATCTGTAAAAGTTATTCAGGTTTGAAGTTTCCAATAACCTCCAAAATTCAGTTAACCAAGTTTGACTTTCAAACTTTGGAAAAATTTAAAAAAGAATATTCCAAATAATATTCTAGGAATATTCCTCAAAATATTTCCTAGAATATTCCATGGAATATGCCATCTGGGTGAATGATTTTCGAACAAGTGGCATCTCCTTATTTGAAAGTGGTTGGACTTTTTGGAATTGGGCCAATCAAAGGGTGCCACGTGGCAAGCCCAAAAGTTGACACGTGGCCCCAGGCCGATGGAATATTGGGCGTATCAAATTTTTTGTGACTTGGCAGGATTTGAACCGCGGACCTACCTCCCGCAAACGCCACACCCGACCGCTCGGGCTACATGGTAGATCTTACCACTAAAAGTCTCTGCCACTATTTGAATGTTGTTTTAAATTCTTTCGACAGCAAAGGGGGCCAGCCCCCACATCAACTGACCCCACACGACTGGAGGGCTAATACCAAGTGCTTAAACATTACCCGTGAGAGTGGAGGCGGTTGGCTAACCATTAACATTTGTGACCACCATTCAAGTTTAATGCAACCGTTGGGTTAATGGTTTATGTGGCGGAAAATACTGTGCGTTCACATGCTGAACCAGCATTTAATGTTACAAGTTACGGTTCCCACAATTCTGGAGGAGCGCACCATTTTGGGCGGACTTATCCAACTTTTACCATAATAAACCGTTTTTCCACATTTTGTGGGGTTTTTTAGTGACATTGGGTTTTTTTTGGAAAAATATATAACTCCCTCATTATTGAACCAAATTGGATGAAACTTTAGTCAATTTTTGGTTTCTTCGACCTTCTCAAGCACTTTGGGATAGGTTTCAAGTCGAATGGAGGTGATCTTCAGTAGCTTTTGCTTCAGGGAAGATGAAGGAGCCATCAGGTCCACCATGAGACAAAATCAGTTTGAGGTCTAACCAGGGGAGTTAGAGTCTTTTTTCAGAGTTCCAATTGTCTAAATTGAATAATTCAAATGTTCTGAATCTGATGAAATGGTTTTTAGAGCCTGCAGAGAATGTTTGAAGGCCAAAAAATTTTAGTAAAGTTCCAGGGGTCATTGTGCCAGCTATGGCCAACAGTAGTGCAGGGCTTAGAAAGCGTTGTTTGAGACCATTTGCAGTGAACCAGTGATCAATATTGACTGAAAACATCATTATGAATCTATTTACAGAGTTTTCAACAAGTTTTAAATACTTTTAGAGGTCAAAAACTCAGCAGAGACATTTTCATTAACCCCTAGTGCCAGGGGGTGTCGATAGGTGTGTTGTGTCTTAATCTAGTCTCCTAAACTGAGTTCATTTAATTGTCAACCAGGATTTGTAAACTGCTGAAGTGAAGTGTACCATATGTACCTAGGTGCTTGTTTCCTAATGCATTGTGTGTAGTGTTTTGTGATGTTTTCTAGAGCAGCCGGAGGCTATTTTTGATGAATAAAAACTCTATCTTGACTATTTAAGTCATTTTTGAACCAATAGAAGTGGTTTCAGAACATTTTGAGAACTTTTAGAGCTCAAAAAGCTGATGTGAAGTTTTTGGTAGCCCTGGGCAAACCATGGAGGATAGCTTATTTGGGGAATGCAGTGCTCAATTTGAGAAATTTATCAGTTGAAATTTGATGTCTGATGTGTATTGGATATAAAAGGAGTGGTTTTAGTGACGGAAACATAATTCTGAGGGATTTTGTGCCATTTATAAGCTCAGAGTAGCTTAGTGCATGAAACAGAAGGAATCGTGTCAACAAGAACCTAAAGTTGTTTACAAAGTATGGACAGCCATTAGAGGGATTTAAATGGTATTTTCAGTCCTTTGGATCATTTTTGTATTCATTGGAATTAATTATTTACTTGTAAAAGAAACTTACCATAATCCCAAAGAGCTGAGTCATGATGACAAAGCTCAAAGGAGACGTAGCCCACGAGATTTCAAGTGAACTCCTATATTAAAATTGTTGTTGTGTTTGAATGATTATTTGTTGCATTATGTTGTTGTAATACATGTTAAATTACAGCAAGAACAAATGAAGTTAAGACACATAAACAATAAAAATTCATACACCACTTTCAAGTAAATAATTCCGCAAAATTGTCAAGTACAAGCTAGATCATTTTAATTAAAACTAAGAGGTAGGTTCTTGAAATACATAAAATTTATCCAGACCATTTTCAGATCATTTGTGGTCGGCAATCCCAATCGCTTCACGATGTCTGCTAAAATTAGGTTCTTTTGGCTCCCATTGTCAACAATTAACTATAGTGGGGAACCCTTTACCCACATTTGGGAGTGGAATAGACACTCCTCCTCCTCTGGATCTTTTGGTTCATCCTTCTAGATCTTCGTAGTGGCAACAATGGCTTTGGTCTCTACATCAATAATTTGTTTCCCTTTGTCATTCCCCTTGTTATATTTTGATTCAAAGTCCCTCATCTCGGCCACCAGCGACTGCTTGGCCCAACAGTCACTTTTGTTGTGAGTGGAGCTCATATGGAACTCACACCACTTTCCCATGTCCTTCTTTGTCTTTGCGGCGTTGTTATTTTATTTTGGCTTTGGAAATTTGTCTTGGGCCACCATGCATTAGAAATGTCCTTTGTTCTGTGGTTTTGGGGCACCTTTCCCTTGCTTTTGATTCGCAAATCCAAAGTCTCGCTTCTTCTATTTGAATTTCTGCTCAATCTTGCCAGCATACCGGTATGCCATACCAAGTGAGGAGATGTTGAGGAACTCCATTTCCTTCTGAATGTATCTATGCAGACAACTGCGATACTTTAGCACCAAATTTTTCTTTGAATATTTGATACCCAACTTTGTGCACAGGGTATGGAATAGATTCGTCAGCTCATGCACATTTTGATCCCTTTGTTGTCGTAGCGTGTTCCATTATATGTACTTGTCCTCATAACTCCCCACATGATAGTATTGTTCCTTGATGGCATCTCAGAAATAATTCCAAGTGGGTACGGCTGAGAACATAGAGGGTTATTTCTTGTCCTTTTTCTCACAGTAGGTTTCCCACCAGTCCTTGACATGGGGGTAGCTTTGAGGAGTGCAAAAATAATCTTCTCCCGGTCAGAAAAGTCATGAACCGAGAAATATCCTTCTTATATATTCAACCATCTATCTATGCCATCTGCATCTATTTGACCCTAAAATATGAGAATATCAAATTTTACTTGTACCTTAAAGGGATTCGCACCTCCAGAGTGGCTGTTGGATGCAGATGCATCGTCGGTGGGCAGTCGTTTAAGGATCTGGGAAAAGTTATCCATCATCCCGTTCCTTTGTTTTTCGAGGACCTCCTTGAGCAATATTTTGATAGGATCTCCTGCTCCCTCATCTTTCTTTTCGTCCCCCATGGGCGTTCGTCGGGGTTTGCAAGGTTGATCTTGCAAAGGTTCAACTAGATCGAGCCCTAACTCCTCATACCTCGACCTCGTTGGGAACATGCAAAGAAGGATCGAGAAAAAGCAGACCACTCTGATACCACTGATCTGGATTTACGCAGGAATGAAACATAATACACATATAACCATTTTTGAAAATGCAACAAGATGATGGGTTTTAGTGAAATGAAGTCGCCTTCACTAAGTGGGCCCACAGGATATTTTTGGCGCAAAGTCTATTTTTAGACTATGTCTATTTTTAGACATATGGAGCATGGTCGAGGAGTTGCAGTATGCTATTCTTGGATGATTGTTCGAGTTGGTAAAAATATATGGACCTCTATTTTTAGACATACAGGTCGAAGTCTATTTTTAGACTGCCTGTCTAAAAATAGAACAGTCAAATATTATTTACCCTTAATAATATTTGGACTATAAACTTCAGTTTATCCTCTTGCAGCACTTCAGTTGGAGCTACGGATGTGGCCCATGCAGCTGAAAAAGGAATTACGCTATTCCTAGGGGTTTGGTTGAGCTAATGCATGGTTGACTTCAGTTAGATTCATGTGGCAGAGTTTTGGTGGGGTTGATGAGATAGTTGGTGGAGTTGTGTTCGGGTTAACTTAGTTGAACTAGTTGTATTTAGTTTAACTGGATAATACACTAGAGATGAGTGGGGTGAATTAAATATTATTTAATTCACTAAATATTAACTCATTATTCAACTAAAGAACACATCAGTTGACTGTAGTGCATGGACAGTTCAGTGAAGACCAGTGGAAGAGGTAGATGAAAGGGTGAGTTTGCTATTAGTTGTGACATTAGTTGTGCATGAGATTAGCACAAGCATTGGAGGAGATTTCCAATGAGGATTGCACAGATCAAGCCAGTGGGATTCGAAATTGGATCTCTCATTACACCAACTTGGATTGCGCAGTAGAGGCAGGAAAATAGTGTATGAGTTTTGAACCTGTGACTTGTTTAAAACTGAGCTAGTTTGTGAGTAACTTTTGGAGATAGTACTGAGTACTTGTGAGGAGTATTGTGCTATGTATTGTTACATGTTCTCTTCTATTATAATATACAAAATAGCTGGGGGTTTTCAGCTATAAGCTTTCCCCATACATATTGTGTTTATGTGCGCATGCGACCGTTTCTATTTCCGCATATTGATGATCAATTGTAGAAGAGGTTATGTGTTATGCATGAATTCGAATTAGTGTGTGACTAGGATAATCTCAGTGGATAAATCTTCATTATTCAGCAAATTTCTACATGGTATCAGAGCGAATTGATCATCGGGATCTATTACAGTGATTACAATTATTTCGGTAGACAGAGTCTGTAATGGGCCAGGTAGCCTCTGGATCCATCCTTACTCTGAAAGGTGATATATCCAATAAATGCCCTTACAGTTGATCTCTGTGCTAGAAATAATTTGTTCTCACAGATCCAGAAGCAGTTGAGTTTTGAGCTTGGAATTCGAATTTTGCAGCAGATTGTTTTCTTGGTGCCGGAGTTGAAATGTATTTCAACGGTTTGCGACTCGAGTATGCCCTTGAAGGCAGTTCGAATTATGTTTCATGGAAAGACCGGATGGAGGCCGTATTAGATGATAATGGGCTGAAGCAGTTCGTAGATATGGATTTCCAAAAGCCTACTAATCCTGTTGAAGTTGAGGCTTGGCAAAAGAAGATGGCGAAATGTCGAAGGATTCTGTTGGAGGGCGTGAAGGATCACATTGTATCCAGCCTGCATGGAAAAGCTTCCCCATATTTCATGTGGAAGCGTTGATAGATCTATTCCAGAGAAAGAGTGACCAAAGGAAGCTGGCGCTCAAGGATAAAATCAGAAACATTAAGATGGAGAAAGGCGACAATATCGCCAAGTAGCTCACGAAGTTCACTCAATGCAGAGATGAGCTGGGAAGTGTGGGGGTGACTGTCGATGATGAGGACTTGGTGGACCTGGCTCTCCTTGGTCTTCAGAAGAGTTGGCATTCCTATCAGGACTCTATCAATGGTCGGGAGAAGTTGCCGGGATGGGAGCGACTTTGGTCGGATCTCATGCAAGAGGAGATAAGGCGGACTACTAGGGACGGATCTTCATCAAAGGCATATGATGAAGAAAATTGTGCTTTGGCTGCCAAAGAAAAGAAGGGGAAGAGAAAGAAATCTTCTCAGTCTGGTGTGAAAGGCAAGAAGCAAGACATGTCCAAGGTGAAGTGTTTTCACTGTCACCAGCACGGACACTATGCCACAAATTATCCCCAGAAGAAGAAAAATAAGAAGGCTGCTGGATCTACAGTGGGAGAGGCATTGGCCTCCCAGTTTGAACTTGATTTTTCACTGATCGCATGATTGGTCTCAAGTGTGATGGGATCAGTATGGTTCTTGGACAGTGGTGCATCATTTCACATGACAGGAGATCGGGATCTGTTTTCAGATCTGGAGGAAAAAGATCTTGGAGTGCACATCGAGATGGGCGATGATGGTAGATACAGTGTGACCGGTATCGGTACCATTTCCTTTGAGAGGGAGTCTGATAAACCCTTCGTATTGAAGGAAGTATTGCATGTTCCAAGATTGATGAAGAATCTGATCTATGTGGCGATGTTGGAAGACAAGGGGTATGATGTGGTCTTCAGCGAAGGAAAATCTTTCCTGCACAGTAAGACAACTGGAGAGACCCGGAAGATAGGGGTTTGAGTCAAGAACCTTTATCAGTTGCAAGTAGATGGCTGTGCAGCAATGGCATGCGAGGCAGGAGAAGTAGTGAGCTGGGATGATGGCGAGTTGTGGCACCGGAGATTGAGCCACCTTCACCATGGAGCTTTGAAGATACTGCAGTAGATTTCTACTGGGCTTCCTAAGGGAACTCTTGCACAGTTAGATCAGTGCAAGGGGTGTACCTTGGGAAAATATGTGAAAGCCACCTTTCATGAGAAGGATAGTCGCGCCACGACGATCCTTGAGAGAGTTCACACAGAGGTGTGTGGTCCTTTCTCAGTAGCTTCGATAGCAAAGCACAAGTACTATATTATCTTTGTTGATGATTTCTCTCGGAAGTGTTGGATCTTCTTCATGTAGAAGAAGAGTGAGACATATTCAAAGTTCTATGAATTCAAGGCGCTAGTTGAGAAGGAATCGCGGAAGCATGTGAAGGCTCTTAGGAGCGACAATGGTGGTGAATTAATCTCTGCTGAATTCAAAGACTTTTGCAGTGTAGAAGGGATTCGGAGAGAGCTCATCGCACCCCATAACCCAAAGCAGAACGAGGTTGTTGAGTGGAAGAATAGAACGATCGTGGGTGCTGCATGGGAAATGTTGCATGATCAGGGCCTACCCCTTCACTTGTGGGCTGAGGCATGCAATATTGCAGTGTATGTGCAGAACCATTGTCCTCACAAGATACTTGGCATGAGTACACCAAAGGAGGCGTTTTCTGGCAAGAGCCCAGACATTTCTCATTTGAGGATTTTTGGCTCACCTGTCTACATGCATGTGATGAAGGACACCAGAAAGAAGCTGGATCCGACCATAGAGGTTGGGATATTTGTGGGGTACACTGATACGCCCCACAACTATCGTGTGTATTTGCCAGACAGTCGCAAGACTGTTGTGCAACGGGATATCAAATTTCAGGAGGAGAAAGCCATGCAATGTTCGCTTGAGAGGGAGCCACACTTGCATGCAGAAGAGGAGCTATTAGTTCCTAAGGAGGAGCTTCCGGATGTGGATCAGCCACAATAGGAAGTTCATGGAGTGGAAGATACCACTCATGCAACGCCAACCATCAGAGGGCGCAAGTTCACTACAGAAGCTGAGTGATTGGCTCGAGATGTAGAGAAGGTTGTAGGACCACCTACAGCACAGCGCAGACAGAGACAGTCACCAGACCGGTACACTGGATACATGGCTCTTGTGAGAAAGTGTGTCGTGACAGAGCCATCCTCTTTCGAGGAAGCTATGGATGACCCCGCATGGGTAGATGCCATGGTGGAAGAGTATGATTCGATTGTTAGAAACAGTGCATGGGAGATTGTCCCGCGAATGGAAGGGAAATCAGTGGTGGGTTCGTGATGGATCTACAAAGTGAAGCAGGTGGCTGACGGGAGTGTGGAGCAGTACAAGGCAAGATTTTTTTCCCATGGCTTCTCACAGATTGAGGGGATCGATTATGAGGAGACCTTTGCACCTATCGCAAGGTACTCTTCCATACGAACGATCCTAGCTCTCTCAGCGTAGATGGGGTGGAACATCCATCATATGGATGTGAAGACTACATTCCTCAACGGAGTCATTGACGAGGAGGTGTACATAGAGCAGCCCGAAGGTTTCGAGATCTTCAGTAGTGAGTCACATGTTTTCCGACTCAAGAGAGCACTGTACGGGTTGAAGCAAGCACCTCGTGCTTGGTACACATGGATAGATAGTTATTTCACTGGACTTGGATTCTCCAAGAGTGATACGGATCCTAACCTATACCAGATTGTGGTGGAGGGGAAGTTTTTGATCATCGTACTGTATGTAGATGATCTAATTTTGACGGGTGATGAGCTATTGATACTTTCATGCAAGGAGGATCTTGCTAGAGAGTTTGAGATGAAGGACTTGGACCGCCTTCATTATTTCCTGGGATTAGAGATTTGGCAGCGCAATGGTGGACTATTTGTTTCTTAGGGTAAGTATGCCCGGGAGATACTGGAGAGGTTCAACATGCATGGATGCAAGCCTGTTGATAATCCTCTTCCTGGTGGTTGGAGGAAGGAGGATGCTACTTCATCAGAGGTAGTGGATGCGACTGTCTATCGACAGTTGGTGGGGTCGCTTATGTATCTGGTCAATACACGACTCGATATATGCTATGCTGTTAACCAGCTTTCGCAAGCTATGGTTAAGCCTACCAAGCTCTTCTGGAAGGCAGGCAAGCATGTATTGCATTATCTTAGTGGCACATTGGGATATGGTCTATGGTACAGACAAGAGGATGGAGCGAAGCCTTCCGGCTTCACTGATGTAGATTGGGCAGGGAGCCCAACGGACCGAAGAGCACATCTAGAGGAATCTTCAGTATCGGGTCGACAACAGTTTCCTGGTACAGCAGGAAGCAGAGATCCGTGACACTCAGTTCAGCAGAGGCCGAGTACATGGCAGCTAGCTTGGCTGCATGCGAGGCTATTTGGATGAGGAAGATCCTCGTTGGATTGTTCGGGTCGCACTTGGAGCCTACTGTGATTTATTGTGATAACCATATTTTCATTAAACTCTCGGCTAATCCATTATTTCATGATAGATCCAAACACATCGACATCAGGTACCATCATATCAGAGATTGTGTGCAGCAGCGAATCATGTTACTTTCATATATTCCCATGGAGGATCAGGATGCTGACATCTTGATGAAGGCGCTCACCAGGAGCAAATTTGAATTCCACAGAGGCAGGATAGGGGTTGCAGATAATCCATATCTTGTTGAGAGGGAGTGTTGAAAATGCAACAAGATGATGGAGCTTAGTGAAATGAAGTCGCCTTCACTAAGTGGGCCCGCAGGCTATTTTTGGCGCAAAGTCTATTTTTAGACTATGTCTATTTTTAGACATATGGAGCATGGTCTAGGAGTTGCAGTATGCTATTCTTGGATGATTGGTCAAGTTGGTAAAAATATATGGACCTCTATTTTTAGACATACAGGTCGAAGTCTATTTTTAGACTGCCTATCTAAAAATAGAACAATCAAATATTATTAACCCTTAATAATATTTGGACCATAAACTTCAGTTTATCCTCTTGCAGCACTTCAGTTGGAGCTACGGATGTGGCCCATGCATCTGACAAAGGAATTACGCTATTCCTAGGGGTTTGGTTGAGCTAATGCATGGTTGACTTCAATTAGACTCATGTGGCAGAGTTTTGGTGGAGTTAATGAGACAGTTGGTGGAGTTGTGTTCGGTTTAACTTAGTTGAACTAGTTGTATTTAGTTAAACTAGCTAATACACTAGAGATGAGTGGGGTGAATTAAATATTATTTAATTCACTAAATATTAACTCATTATTCAACTAAAGAACACATCAGTTGACTGCAGTGCGTGGACAGTTCAGTGAAGACCAGTGGAAGAGGTAGATGAAAGGGTGAGTTTGCTATTAGTTGTGACATTAGTTGTGCATGAGATTAGCACTAGTTGTAATCGAACTTGGATCTTTCATTACACCAACTTGGATTGCGCAGTAGAGGAAGGCAAATAGTGTATGAGTTTTGAACCTGTGACTTGTTCAAAACTGAGCTAGTTTGTGTGTAACATTTGGAGATAGTACTGAGTACTTGTGAGGAGTATTATGCTATATATTGTTACATGTTCTCTTCTATTATAATATACAAAATAGCTGGGGGTTTTCAGCTATAAGCTTTCCCCATACATATTGTGTTTATGTGTGCATGCGACTGTTTCTATTTCCGCATATTGATGATCAATTGTAGAAGAGGTTATGTGTTATGCATGAATTCGAATTAGTGTGTGACCAGGATAATCTCGGTGGATAAATCTTCATTATTCAGCAAATTTCTACAACCATAAATACAAATATTTTTCGGAAATAACACTCCATTTCATTAATATCAAAGAACTGAAATTTTATTACAGACAAAATGGAAATAAACTAGCTAGGGCAATGGTAGCTTATTTATAAGAAGATATGTGGTGGCTACAG